>JAFEMH010001848.1:0-412000 GCA_022495995.1 Adenophora triphylla var. japonica | reverse complement strand
AAAATATTATGATTTTTGGTGAAAAAAAAATTAAAAAAAAAGTATTTTAAAAAGAGGATTTTTTTTTACTATCATTTATAATTAAAAAAATTACTTGACACCTCATTAAATTTCACTAAAAAGAAATGAAAAAATTAGTAAAGGATAATTAATAAATTTATATTTAAAAAAGAGGATTTTTCTTTTGTCCAAATTAAATGAAAGAAGTATCATTTTAAAGAGGGAAATAAATTATAAATTTTGGTGCAAAAAAAAATTAAAAAAAATTAATTTAATATATAAAATTTGAGGTTAAAGAAATGGAATAATTTTTTTTTTAAAATCCTTCCAGCCAATCACGTGGTGCCACATGTCAAAAATTTAAAAAAAAAAAAAAAAGGAACGTCAGCTTCAGACGTGCCCTTGTCGGCGCGTCTCTTCCACGCGCCAAGGAAAAGACGAAACTGCCCCTCTCCAGGTAAGCGACACGTGTCCAAATTGATTTAAAAAAAAAAAATCTCCCAATCAGAGAATGCCACGTCGCCTTTTGTCATTGTTAATTGCAAATATGCCACGATGTGAAATGACTAAAATGCCCCTCATAGCCCCTTGAATTATCAAAACCTTGTTATTATATATTTATAGATAAGGATAAGTAATAAGGGTGCTCTACAAGTTAAAACTCACAGCTTGCACTTACGAGTTAACTCTGATTATTTTTAAGTCATAAACTTAGATTTTATAATTCTTTTTTTTTTTCCCTTGGAAGATTATAATTTAAAAGTTAAAACTCTTAATTAAATAAATAAACCCCCATATTTTATAGAGTTGATCTTATAAAAAACTAGTTTTTTCTGACACTTAGGAAAAATGTGTTTTATTTTTTTCGTTTGTGCCAGTGCCAGTTTAACAAAATGCCAGTGTGACAAAGTGCCCGTACATGTTTAACAAAGTGCCAGTGTAAAAAAGTGTCTGTGCATGTGTAACAAAGTGCCGGTGTAAACAAAGTGTCAGTGCATGTGTAACAAAGTGCCAGTGTAAAAAGTGTCAGTGGCAATTTAACAAAGTGTCAGTGCAAAAAAGTGTCAGTGCATGTATATTAAGTGTCTGTTTATAAAATAACACTGGCACTTGGTTACATTAACACTGGCACTTTGTTACACTAACACTGACACTTTGTTAAACTAACACTGACACTTGTTTTACACTAATACCGGCACTTTGATACACTAACACTGGCACTTTATTACACTAATACTGTCACTTTACGCCTAAGACTAAAGACTTTCTGTTACACATGCACTGCATCGAGTTTCGGACAAAGAGAGCTTTTAACTGACACTTTTTTAGACGTGCACGGGTAGATTTTTAACATATAATTTGATGATTTCATGATTATTCTTCCAAAATTATCCGTATAAATTAACAAAGCTAGAATTTTTAAACTAAAATTCCCAATTCGAAAAGAAACAAAATCACAATTAATCAATTGACAAACAAAAACATAATAAAGGGTATGAGGCAGTTGCAGCAACAAAAGAGATAACCTTGACAGCATTGATTACAGCTTCACCAACAACGCCGGGAGGAGCCTTCCAGGTTCCAAGTCCGACGGCCGGAATCTTGGCTCCGATGTTGAGCTCGAAGAATAACTGTCCATTTTCACTCTGGTTTTTCATACTCACCAATCGACTCAGCAAATTGTTTGTAAAATAAAATAGAACTGTTTTAACAAGATTGAGAGAGAGGGAGTTGAAATTGAAATCACAAAGAAAATGGGGAAAATGTTGGGGCTTGACAATCGGTAATATGAGAAAATGGTGTACAGAAGTTCGGCGCCGCAAGCGAGGGGAAGAGTTGACGTCTTCTAAAAACACGTTTTTTCTAAGCTTAAAAAAATGCGTTTTTTGTGTGATTTTAGCTATTTTATATTATCTACGCGACAGCGTGTCTCAAATCACGCTATAAAATTAATTTTTCTAGTTTGCTTTTTTTACTTAAAAAAAGACTTACTTTTTCAATCACATTGAAACTGTGTGTTTTATGGGAACATATTTATGTTTCCTTATTTAAAAAGATCTCTATTATGCTAAGTAGATTTTGGAACTTTCATGGAGATTTATAAGTATCCTACTTTGACTAGGAATTGTAAATATAGTAAATATCTTTTATTTATGTACATAGTTTTATATTAGGACTAACCTACTAATATTTGATTTCCTTGTGAGTGTGTTTTATCTTTTCATATAGGAAAAGAGATCTCACAAAGGAAGATGTCGATTGCATGAAAATCTTCTCCATGGTGCACTATAAATACAAGGCATTCAGCACAAGAGAAGTTACGTAATTTTAGAGAAAAAATTACATACTCTTCATTATATTCGACATTATTGTTTTAGGTTGTGAGTGAAGGTTGTGCCTTACATCCGTAACTCACATCTAGGTTTTCGTAGAGTTCTCTTGTTTTACTTCTGACTAGAATAGATCCTACTTGGGAAATGGGAGTTGTTCTTGTCATAGAAGGTGATTAGAACTCGTTTAGTATTTTCATATTTTAGTTTTTCACTTATTTGTTTTTGTAAAAAACAAAAGTTTTTATAGTGAAAAGTTTTTGGGCGTAAGCCTAGTTTGCTGATCACATTGATCAGTAAGCATAAATAACTCTTGGGTTATTGCATTTAATTTGTTTTTAATTACTTTATTCATTGCATTATTCATGGATGTGTGGACAGTTGTGAGACACATCTGTACTCACATCCGTTGCCTGTTGCGTGATTAAGTTTCCTAGCTACACGAAACTTTCAATTGGTATCAGAGCCAACTCTCGAAATATTACTGAGTGTTGATCCAGAAAGTGTAGTCATTATGGAATGTCAAAATCACCAAAATAGGCTTCCTGTCTTGGATGGCACAAATTATTCTCTTTGGAAGTCTAAGATGCGAAATTACATCAAAAGTATTGATGAAAGAGCTTGGATGTGTATTCTTGTTGCATGGCAACCTCCTACTGTGGAGAAAAAGCCATCTTCTGGTGTTGGTGAGTCTATTTTCGAAAAAAAACCTGAAGAGCAATGGACTCTTGATGAAATACAAACTGCAAATTACAATTCAAAAGCTATGGGTGCTATTTCCAGCCATGTTTCAGGGAATATGTACAAGCTTATAACAAATGAGAGTATAGCCAAAACTGCTTGGGATATTTTGCAAACTCAATGTGAGGGAGCACCAAGTGTGAAGGCTACCAGGCTGAGAATTTTAATGGATAGGTTTGAGTTACTTCGAATGGAAGAAACTGAGGACATTGTGTCTTATGCTGCTAAGATTCATGAAATTTCAAATGAATGCACAAGTCTAGGAGAATCTATCTCCAATGCAAGACTTGTAAGTAAGATTTTAAGGACCTTACCTGAAAGATTTAACATAAAAGTGGCTGTGATTGAGGAAACAAAGGACACAAACACTGTAGGTCTTGACACAATCATAGAAATCTTGTCTGTGTTTGAGCTTAACTCGAGGCTCGAAAAGAACAAAACACACAGTCTTGCTCTCAAAAGTGCTGCTGCACTTCCAAAAGAGCTTGTGGAATTATCCTCTGAAATTGACAAGTCTAATTTAGAAGAAGAGGATGTAGCTCTTATCTCAAAGAAATTCAGTTCTATACTGAAAAATAGAAGGATAAGCAAATTCCCTAATAGACCTACTTCCAGTACTACTGAAAAGTCAAAACCTAGCACTGACACTGGATTCAAGAAACCAAGCTTTGAAAATAAATCATCTGAATCTGTCCAATGTAGGGCATGTCGTGGCTATGGTCACTATGCCAATGAGTGTGCTAACACACTTAAAAAGAAGGGAATGAGCTTAACTGCTACCCTTAGTGACAGTGAGGATGATGAGGAAGAAGTGGCTAATATGTCTGTCTTAAACTGCCATTCTGTGTTTAATGCCTTTTCTGCAGATATAGAAGAAGATGATCCTGAAAATTCCTTGGATGTGGTCTCAGTTGTGAACACATCTGGTGTCACATCTGAACTGTTGCTGAACTGTTTCTCTGTAAAAGGAGATTCAGATGATGAAGATGAAGAAAGGGACATCCCCTATGAAGAACTTTTTGCAACATACAAGGAGCTGCATACAGATTGGATGAAAAGATTGGACAAGATTGAGGTACTTGTTAAGGTAAATAAATCTCTTTCTGAAAAATTGGCTGCTTGTGAAGATGAAAAAGCTGTTCTTTCAAAGGAAAATGATGCTCAAAAAGATACCATTGCAAGACTTGAAGTCCTTGTGACCAAAAGAGAAGTTGACCTTGAAAAATTCAAGAATGAATGTGAAAAAGCTGAAAATACTTTTACTAAATTAAACAAAAGTAAAATGAAAATAGAAGAAGCTTTCTCTGTAGGTCAACGTGACAAAACTGGTTTGGGTTTTGAAAATAATTTTGTAAAGGAGTGATGTGAGGCTTTTACCTCAAAAATTGTGAAAAAACAAGCTTTTAAAGAAAAATTCATTTTCAGTGAGAAAAGACCTAGGAAGAGGCATTATATTTGCCATTACTGCCTAGCTCCTGGTCACATTAGACCCTTCTGTTACAAACTCAAGGCTGATAAAAAGTCTGGTCATTTCAATCAGCCTCAGATGTGTGAGAAGATGTATGCACATCCTAACTCACATCCTGGCAATCTGAGACCTCTGCAACCCAAAAAGAAATCTGTTAAACAGTGGGTGGCCAAACCAATTACCACCTGCAATGTTGTTTACTCCTCCCTCAAGAGTACTGTCTCTGGTTCTTGGTATTTTGATAGTGGGTGCTCTAGGAACATGACTGGAAACCAAGCAGTTCTTCTTGACTATGAAATGATTAATGGGGGAAAAGTAAATTTTGGTGGAGGTGCCCAAGGAAAGATTGTTGGGAAAGGAACCCTGGATGTTAAGGGTCTCCCAAAATTGCACAATGTGTACCATGTGAAAGGCTTGAAAGCCAACCTAATAAGCATCAGTCAACTGTGTGATGATGACCTATTTGTGAAGTTTGATAAGCACTTGTGTGAAGTGTTTGATAAGGATAATAAATGTGTGTTTACTGGTCCTAGATCTGCTGACAATTGTTACCAATTTGGTGACAATCTTTCTTGCCTAAGCTCAAAAGCTAATGATGTCAATCTGTGGCACCAAAAATTAGGGCATGCTAGCCGTAGAACTCTGGAAGAACTTCAAAGGTTTGAAGCTATTAAAGACCTCCCTAAATTGAACTTCAAGAACCCTGATGTCTGTGGTTCATGTCAAAAGGGAAAACAAACAAAAGCATCACATAAAAAGGTCCAACAATGCTCCACAACTAGATGTTTGGAGATTATTCACACTGATTTAATGGGACCTATTGAAGTAGAAAGCTTTGGTAGGAAAAAGTATGCCTTTGTGTGTGTTGATGATTATTCTAGGTACACTTGGGTAATGTTCTTAAGAGAAAAGTCAGAAACAATTGGAGAATTCAAGAATTGGTACAAAAGGGTTAGAAATCTTTATGGTCTTAAAACTGTGAGGATTAGGTCTGACCATGGCACTGAATATGAAAATCAAATGTTCACCAATTTTTGCAATTCTAAGGGAATCACTCATGAGTTTTCTGCACCAATCACCCCACAAAGAAATGGAATTGCTGAAAGAAAGAATAGAACCTTGCAAGAAATGGCTAGGGTCATGCTAAGTTCTAAGAACTTGTCCAAGAAATTTTGGGCAGAAGCTTTAAACACTGCTTGCCACATTGGCAATAGGGTGTTCCTAAGGATTGGTAGCACTGTCACTCTATACCAAATCCTCCTTGGAAAGAAACCTACTGTGAAATATTTTCATGTGTTTGGATGTGTTTGTTATATTCTCAATGATAGAGAATACCTGTCCAAGTTTGATTCAAAGAGTGACAAAGCAATTTTCATGGGCTATATCACTAACAGTAGAGCTTACAGAGTTTTCAATCTCAAAACTAAGACCATTATGGAATTTGCTAATGTTAAATTTGATGACTCACTTGATCTTAACCTCAAGACTGCTGAGGATGATGCTTCAGTTGCTTCTTTGGACTGGAAGGATGAAGAACCAGTCTTGAAAAATCAAAAAAAGCTTCCAAAGGCCGATAAATATGTTGAACTCCGATAAGGATGTAACCAAGGATGTGGACACATCCGCCTCCACATCTGAACCCACATCCGCTCCCACATCCACTCAAACTCCCGTAATCGAGGACGGTTCCGATTCTGATCAGGATGATGCTCCAGAAGGTAATGTGAATGGGTGTGTGGATAGATCAAAGGATATTCCTTCTAAAATCCAGAAAAACCATCCCACTTCACAAGTTGTGGGAGATGTACATGCACAAGTGAGAACTAGACAAAAGGACAAAGTTGATTATAGAAAGATGGCTGTTTTATGGAGTTGCTCCTCAGCATACTCCCAAGTAAGTTTCTGTTGTTTTGTTTCAAAAATTGAACCTAAGAATGTTGCTGAAGCATTGAAAGATGCTGACTGGATTATGGCTATGCAAGATGAATTGATTCAATTTGAAAAAAATGAGGTGTGGACTCTTGTTCCTAGGCCCTCACATGGTAATATTATAGGAACCAAATGGATTTTCAAGAACAAAACTGATGAGCAAGGTGTGATAACTAGAAATAAAGCTAGGTTAGTTGCTCAAGGTTATACTCAAATAGAGGGAATTAATTTTGAGGAGACATTTGCTCCTGTTGCAAGAATTGAGTCCATTAGGCTTTTGTTAGCCATTGCTTGTTACCTCAAGATTACTCTTCATCAAATGGATATTAAGAGTGCCTTTCTAAATGGGATATTAAATGAGGAAGCCTATGTTGAACAACCTAAAGGCTTTGTGGACTCTAAGTATCCTAACCATGTGTATAAGCTGAAGAAAGCTCTGTATGGGCTAAAGCAAGCCCCTAGAGCTTGGTATGGTAGGTTGACTGACCATTTGCTTCAACTAGGATTCAAGAGAGGTAAGGTTGACAAAACACTGTTTGTGAGGAGAAGTAAGAAGGATATTCTTGTGGCACAAATCTATGTAGATGATATTGTGTTTGGGTCAAATTCTGACCCTATGCTAACTGAATTTGTGGATAGCATGACTTCCACATTTGAGATGAGTATGGTAGGTGAGTTGAATTTTTTCTTAGGCTTACAGATTAAGCAATTCAAAGATGGCATGTTCATTTCACAGTCTAAGTATACCTAGAATCTTGTGAAAAAGTTTGAACTTGAACACTCTTCACATCAAAGAACACCAATGGGATCTTCCCAAAAGCTAAGTCATGATTCTGATGGTGAGAGTGTTGATCAAACCCTTTATAGAAGCATGATAGGAAGTCTGCTTTACCTCACTGCAAGTAGACCTGGTATTATGTATAGTGTGTGTCTCTGTGCAAAATACCAAGCCAACCCTAAGGTGTCCCATCTTAAAGCCTTGAAAAGAATCATTAGGTATGTGAGTGGGACTGTGAACCTAGGTCTGCATTACTCTAAAGAAACAAACACCAATTTGGTTGGGTACACTGATTCTGATTGGGCTGGAAATAGTGATGATGGAAAGAGTACCACTGATGGATGTTTCTACCTAGGAAATAATCTTGTGTCTGGGTATAGTAGAAAGCAAAATTGTGTGTCTTTATCCACTGCTGAGGCTGAATATGTTGCCCTTGGGAGTTGCTGCACACAATTACTTTGGATGAATCAAATGTTGAAAGATTATGAATTGAATAGCAAAGTTTTGACTGCTTTTTGTGATAACAAAAGTGTCTTGGACATATCTAAAAATCCTTTCCAACATTCTAGAACAAAGCACATTGATATTAGACATCATTTCATTAGAGATCTTGTAGAACAAAAAACTGTGTGTCTGGAATTTGTTGGGACTGAAAATCAATTGGTTGATATATTTACAAAGGCATTAGATTTGGAGAGATTTTCCTCCTTGAGGAAGTCTCTTGGCTTGTGTGATATCTAAGGTTGTGAGACCAAATGTGTCTCACATCCTCTAACACATCTGTATATTAGTCTAACTGAAAAAAAAATTTATAAAAAATAAAAATTCAAAAAAAAATATCATGCATTAGCACGAAATTTCTCAGTGTGGTCACTTGTGAGTCTTCATCCTTGACATTATTTTTGATCACTTAATTGTGAGCACTTCCTGTTCATGTCACCTTTTGGTGACTTGATATAACCTTCCTAGGTATCTCACAGTGGGTGCTAAAAAAAATAAATTAATATATATGTGAGAAACAGCTGCTTCACCCTTAGTATGAAGTCATACCATTGTGATCAAGTGATTTTCATAAGAAAACTTGAAGTCAAACTTGATAAGATCATTGGGAAAAAGGGCTATCTTTGGGATAAAGTAAAGTGAAAGCTACTCACAATGTAAAAATCCACAACAAAAAAATTGGTGGATGCATCCTAGAGGCTGTGCAGATTGGATTATTGCTCATTGACTTTTTGTGATCTAAATGTGTCCCAATATGTGACTCACATCCTATGCCACATCCATAAGCTGAGAATATTTCCATCACCTGTGTGTTTGCATCATGCTAGGCATATTGCATTTTTTAGGACATATAGGAGCTTTGTAAATATGCTAGTTAATTAATTTCCTTTCCTAGTTCATTCTTTGATTATATAGGTTTTTGATCTCCAATATTTTTCATGAAAGAAAAAGGTGTGTATCAATCCTTGTTCGAAAAGGTTGGAAAATTCAATTGGGATTCTGTTTTTTAAAATAAAGATATGGCCGTGATTTTTTTTGTTTCCATAAAAATCTATCAAAATCTTGTTTTATTTTAATCCCCTATTTCTTAGAAGGTGGTTGTGTGTGGTAACATCAAAGGGTTCTAGCCATTAGAGGACTCCTAAGGAATATAGGTTATGTGAGTCCTTTTAGGAAAAGGATTTCCAAATTTCAGTTGGAAAGGGGGAGTTGTGAGTATTTAAGATACCTCACATCCGTCCCATCCCCCATAAACCCTTGCTAAAACCTCTTGTTCTTCCTTAGCTCTGCACACAATCACACACATTGCATTAATTTCTACTTCATCTATTCCACCTAACCAAATCCTTCAGATTAAATGGCCGATCATTCAAATATTAGGGAAGAAGACGTTCTTGATATCGTTCCAATCTCTGTAGCAAAAGGTGAGGCTTCCATTGTCATCAACCCTGCGATCTCACAATTTCTTGCTGAATTCGCCTCTCCTTCACCCTCATCTGACCCAATCATGGAAGCCCCGTCTCCTAAATCCCCTACATTGGAACCCTTGCCTGTTTCAACCGCTGAAAACCCTAAGGCTCCAACCTCTCCGGTGATTCCACCATCGGTTGTCGCCCCTGTCTCTACCTCTGTGGAACCTTCTTCAACCAAGAAGAGGAAGCTTTCCCAAGCAAAACCCCTGAAGCCTGCTGCAACGCCTGTGCCCCAACAAAACCTTCGTCGTTCTCATAGGGTTCGAAAGTTGTCAGAATCTGACAAGGCCAAGAACTTACAGAAACCTGGCGGGAAGCCCTCTACATCCATTGCACTTGAAGAAGATGATGAAGAAGAAGAGGTAATTGCTCCTCTGGTTAGGACTAAGGCTCAACTCCCAATTTCTCCTCTCGTAGTTGTTGATCCTGTCCCTATTATTACCCCTTCTGATAATGTCCCCCATGTTGAACCTATTATTTCTGTTGAGACTGTTCCCCATGCAGAGTCTGTTGATCCTATTGCTTCATCACCCTCTCCCATAGTGTCATCTGATCCCATTATCCCAGTTATCACTCCTTCTGTTGAAGTTTCACCTCATGTGGATAATGTTTTTGTCCCTGTTGTTGATCATTCTGCCCCTGTAATTGCTAGTCCTGTTGAGGATCTTATCTCTTTTGATGATGAAGAACCTTTAGCAAATATTTTAATGGATTTGAGGGGAAAGAAAAAGGTGGCTGCTACTGATTTAGAGCCATTGGATGATAAATCTGATTCGAGTTCTGATAATGATGATACTGCATCTGATGAGAACTACAAGCTAGGAAGAGAAGAGCTTGACCAAGAGAAAGAGGACCAAGAGTTAAATTCCTCTCCTGATGATGATACTGAGATTGAATCCATCAAAGTTCCATTCCCTTCAAAAGATGTGTCTGAGGATGTGCACACATCCAGACGCACATCTACAAGGAAGAAAGCTGACAAGGGTATGTCTTCTACTCTTACCATTGCTCCTACCCCAAAACCCTTTTCCAAGAAATTCTTGTCTAAAAAGGCATCTGATAGGTTTGGCCTAATTTCCTCTAAAGCTTTTATTGTGGAAATGAAAAGGGATAGGAAAACCTTTGTTAAGCTTGGTATGGATAAATTTTTTGAGGAAAGAGGACTGTTTTTAACTGTGGATCATCCCCTACCTTTCTACCCTAAGATGGTGTATGAATTCTATGCCAATTTGACTAAGGGATTAGATAAAAGTTACTCATCTCCTCCTTCTGTCTATGTTAGAGGAGTGTTTGTCCCTTTTTTTCCATCTGTCATAAATGATTTGCTTGGTTTGAATGATAATTTGGATGAGTTAGTTACCATTGATGATGATGAGCTTGTGACTGCTATCACCCATGGAAAGGTGACTTCTTGGCCTGTGAAGCCAAAGGATTTGGGTAGTGGATCTTTATCTTCCCTTTACTGCTTTCTCCATTACATTCTTGTTGCCAATCTTTGCCCCTCAAATAACAAAACCTCAGTTACTAGGGTGCAAGCTCTCCTTCTCTATAGATTGGGTATTAAGAGGCATATTAATTTTGGAGATTTCATCTTTAGAAAGATCTGTGACTATGGAGAGTCACCATCTAAAAAATGGTCTTTACCCTATCCTTCCTTGATTTCTCAAATCCTTATTAGGGCTGGCAAATGGTACTCTTCCGTACCAACCAATCCATATACCAACCGTACCAATTGTAATCGGTACAGTGAAATCGGTATACCGAACTTTCGGTACGGTAGTACCGTACCAATTAGTGAAAATGGTTGGTACATGGTATATAGAAGTGAAATCGGTTGGTATACCGAAATACCGACTTATTTTTTTTAAAAAAATATAAAATATATATTATTATATACATATAAAAAAATTAAAAAAAATCTAACCCTAAAAGTCTTTCTTTCTTCTCTCCAGTGGCCGACAGGCCATTTCTTTCTTCTCTCCCTCTCCCTCACGCTTCTTGGCGTTCTCGCTCTTTCTCTCTCTCAATCGTGAGTTTTCTTCCCACACCCTTTCGTCGGTCTTCTCTTCTTCCCACAACCTTGCGCCGACACCAGCTCCGCTCCACCCCACGGTAAGCTTTCCCCCTTCCATTGAAGAGCTGTTTGAGCCTTTTTGCTCGGGCATTTTTTCAAATTCCTAGAGACAATATACCTAACACCCGTCGAAAGCAGCTTCGGGAACAGTTTATGCGCCGTACTCGCCTCGTTATCAAGGACTCTGTAAGTTTCAATATTATTATATCTATATGTGTTGCTTCTTTAGTTAAAGTCTCTGCTCTGTTTGTCTGCTTGAAATTGGTAAAATTGATTGAACCTAGCTAAACCCTATGTCAGATACATGGTTGAAACTTCGAAATCGTTTGCTAATTAACCTAGCTAAACCCTATGTCAGATATTTGTGGATTAGCTAACTATACTATTGTAATGTTTGAATTTGAGTTGGAGCACCATTGTTTCATAATCTTTATCTAGCATTTTCGGCTTGAATGCTGATTAGAGGTGAGACAGGTGCTCTCAACAAATCTGGGAGTTTAAATCTCTAATTAAGAAGAAAAAAAATCGTATCATGGTGCATTTAATTGTATTACAAATTGTTAACTTTGCTTGCTCTTCTGTTATTTTTTTATGTATTTGATGGATGATTAGAGTTTCCATGGAATTCGTTTTGTTTGGGCTGATTTATTCCTTTATGTTTAATCTGAAATGGAGCATGAGCCATGGTGCAAACGATATTTGGTATATGTCTAATACCAACCGTACCAATCGAATACCAACCGTACCATAAATTTGGTATACCGACTTTTGTGGTTGGTACTGGTACAGATTTTCTTATACCAAATCATACTTGGTTGGTACATGGTATAAGCAAAATAAAGCCGATATACCAACCGAACCACCCCTAATCCTTATTGCCAATGGAGTTAAACCTGAGAAAGGAGAAGAAAAGGTTGAAAATTTTGCTCTGTTTAAGGAATCCAAAACCCTGCTTGACCCTAAGCAAAGACATGTGGATCTTCCTTTGGGTACTGTTCCTGAGCTTGGTATGCCAGATGTGGACACACCTGAAGCCACATCTGAAGACAACTTTGTGGCTCAAATGAAGGATTTAGATGCTGCAATTATAGAAGCTGAAGCTCAAGCTCAAGCCTCCTTTGCCCATGCCAACAATTTGAAAGCCCTTAGAGATAATCTCATTCGATGGCATGCTAAACTTTCTAGTCAAAAAAGGGGAGAATCAAGCTCTGGAAATGGAAAGTGGGATGCTGCTGTTGCTGCTGCTCAAGCTGTGGCTGGATTTAAATGGAGACATTTCAAACTTTAATTTAGGGGGAGAAATTTGTTTTGATATTTTGATGATTGCAAAAACAATTTTAATTTCTGTTTTAGTTTTTAGTTTCTAAACAATGGTTTGTAATAGCTTTTAATTAGGACATTGCTGGATGGTTTTTTTCTCGATAGACTGCTGGTATTCTGTTTCTGTTTTAACATTGTTCTTGCAGTTTTTATGTGTGAATGTGTATACACATCTGGACACACATCCATTCAGGGGGAGTTATATTTTTCTATATTCTGTGGTCATAAAAATGTGATTGTTATAAATCTTTGGTTTTGACCAGAAAGTCCAAAATAGGGGGAGATTGAAACTGTGTGTTTTATGGAAACATATTTATGTTTCCTTATTTAAAAAGATCTCTATTATGGTAAGTAGATTTTGGAACTTTCATGGAGATTTATAAGTATCCTACTTTGACTAGGAATTGTAAATATAGTAAATATCTTTTATTTATGTACATAGTTTTATATTAGGACTAACCTACTAATATTTGATTTCCTTGTGAGTGTGTTTTATCTTTTCATATAGGAAAAGAGATCTCACAAAGGAAGATGTCGATTGCAAGAAGATCTTCTCCATGGTGCACTATAAATACAAGGCATTCAGCACAAGAGAAGTTACAGAATTTTAGAGAAAAAATTACATACTCTTCATTATATTCGACATTATTGTTTTAGGTTGTGAGTGAAGGTTGTGCCTTACATCCGTAACTCACATCTAGGTTTTCATAGAGTTATCTTGTTTTACTTCTGACTAGAATAGATCCTACTTGGAAAAGGGGAGTTGTTCTTGTCATAGAAGGTGATTAGAACTCGTTTAGTATTTTCATATTTTAGTTTTTCACTTATTTGTTTTTGTAAGAAACAAAAGTTTTTATAGTGAAAAGTTTTTGGGCGTAAGCCTAGTTTGCTGATCACATTGATCAGTAAGCGTAAATAACTCTTGGGTTATTGCATTTAATTTGTTTTTAATTACTTTATTCCGCTGCATTATCTGTGAATGTGTGGACAGTTGTGAAGCACATCTGTACTCACATCCGTTGCCTGTTGCGTGATTAAGTTTCCTAGCTACACGAAACTTTCACACATTCATTTTTATATATTTTAGAGCTAAACCAGTTACTTGTATAATTTCATTTTAGCCATCTAAGAATTATGATTAAAAGAATCTCTGAAAAAAAATCAAATGACATGCACTGTCTTCCACAAAAATCTTTCAATCATATTCAACTTTTTCCTTTTCAAGAAAATTGAGAACAGTGAATTTCAAATAAATATAATCCACTAAATATGAATATATTAATTAAAGAGTGAGTATTTATAACTTCATAAATCTGGATTATTTAAGAACGGAAATCAAAATAATATTAAAAATAAAAGCATATGATTATTGTAGAAATTTTGATTTTGGAAAAGTGATGTTTAGACTAAAAGTTTTATTAGGTTTTATTTTATTTAAATGAAAATTAATTGCATATTTTTAATCTACATTTAGAGTAGATTAGTTTGATATATTTATTTTTTCAAAATCAAATTAGGGTGAATGAGAAATTAATATTCAAAATATGCAATATGAAATGAGTATATGAAAAGTTTAGGGGATATGAAATGCATATCTCACATTGCTTTTTTAAAAAAATGAATGTATTTAATTGGATCCATCCAATTAGGAATCATCAAGTTGTTTTCTTGGGTCAACCTAGTAGCCCATTGGGCTAGATTTTAGCTAGCTCAACCAAAGTTGCAAGAATGGTGCGAAGCACCACAACCAAAATTGCAACTTGTGCCGATTTCTAAAAGACACCCAACTCTTCAAAAACTATAAATAGACCCCAGAAAGTCATTCATTTAACACCAGCATTCCATTTAGACGTGGTCAATTTATGAATCGGACCGGCTAATCGATCGGTTTGGAAGTGGTCAAAACCAGTCAACACGATTAATAGGGACCGGTTAAACTGAAATCGGTTGTTGGGAGGTTCAGTTGCGGTTCGGCTAAATGAAAAACCGGTAACACGCCGGTTAAAACCGCCAATTAAAATCGACGGTTAACCGCCGGTTTAATCGGCCTTTAAGTTCAAATGTGTAACGGTTATATGACCGTTGTTGGTTTGGAAATTGGATTGGGCTTATATGACCGTTGTTGGTTTGGAAATTGGATTGGGCTGGCTAGGCACTGACTTCTTTTACGGCCTGACAGTTGGAGAGCCCAACGGCTACTTCCTCAATCCTATTCCTCCCCCCCCCCTTTCCAGCGCCTGTGAGGCTGTCCCCCCCCCCAACCCCCTTAGTCTAACGGATCCTAACCAAAAAAAAAATATTTTGACTTTAAAAATAACTATAAATATCACCTCCCTCCTCCTATTTTATTTTCACATTATTCTCTCTACTCTTTCTCTTCTACTCTCAAATATTCATATATACTCTCACTCTCATCCAATTTTCAGTTAAATATTGTCTCATTTTCAATTTGTGCCGATGGTTGGAGTGATCATTGGCAAAGAAATACTTATTTGGGCGTTACTTGCCATTGGATAGATAATTCATAAAAAATTCAAAAAAGATTAATTGCTTACAAAGATTTTGAGCCACCGCATTCTGCGAAAATATTTGAGCGAAATTGCTTGAGATTTTTCTTGAGTATGGTATTTTAAATAAAATATTTACTATTTCATTTGACAACGCAAGTGCTAATACGGCTAGTTTACCCGATTTAATTACCGTTTGTCAACCCTCACTTGGGGGTAAGTTTTTTCATATTAGATGTTTATGTCATATAGTTAATTTATGTGTTAGAGATGGTTTAGATACATTAGAAACTTATGTTAAGCCAATTAGACGAGCTTTTCAATTTATTTCTAAAAAATTCTAATACAAAAAAATGGATAAGGTTTTTAACAAGTAAAAGTGTGTCGGATAAATATTTTACTTACGATGTTCCAACTAGGTGAAATTTCACCTACAAAATGTTAGCCGATGGTTTTGCTTATAAAGATCTCCTAACGCAATTTTTTATGTCAATTGGCTATCACGAACCTCTATTTACTTATCATTGGAATGCATGCATTAATTTATGTGAATTGTTAAAAAAAATTAATACCGCTACTTTGACTTTTTCGGGAGTTTATTATCCAACTTTCGTTTTGTTGCTAGAGCATTGTGTTGCAATTGTTACTATTTTTGACAATTTAAAAGAATGCCCTATTTTAAAAGAATGCCCTATTTTAAAAGAATGCATTTTTAACATGAGACAAAAGTGGCTTAAATATTTTGACACTATTCCGTCTCTTTTCTTGGTTGCAAAGTTATTAGATTCCCGAGTTAAATTAGATGATTTAGAGAGCATTGTAGATTATTATTATACGAAGTTATATCTCGATAGTGACGGTGATAATTTGAATTCGTCAATTATTGTTAATGACACAAAAAATGATTTGATTAACCTTTTTAATGAGTATAATGCCTTATATGACTTCTCAAAGCCAACAACATGAATATGATTCCTCTACTTTTCAACCAAGTTTTTCTAGTGGAGATCCATATAGTTTTTTTGCAAATTTGTATAGTAAAAAACGTGGTCCTTCTCGAGGTTCATCTTCATCATCATCAAACATTCCCGTGGAGTTAGAAACGTATTTCACTACAAACTTTGAATTAAACCAAGACCCAAATTCAAATGAATTTGATGTTTTACAATGGTGGTCAAGAAGGAAAGACATTTATCCTATACTTTTCATAGTTGCTAAAGAAGTCTTAGCCTCTCCCGCTTCAACGACGGCGGTTGAATCGACATTTAGCGTTGGTGAAAATATTTTGGATGAAAGACGTTCCCAACTAACAAGTGAAAACTTGAAACATCAACTTTTACTTGGCGATTGAGTTAGAGCGAAAAAAAGATAACAAGACTTGCCTTATGATGAGGATCTATTGGATCCAAGATATCAATACGATGTCGAGGACTTCACGGAAAGTAGTGATGAATGAATGATTTTTTAGATTAATTTTTATTTTAATTAGATTAGTTTAGACTTTAGATTAGGTTTATTTTTATTTAATTGTGTAATAGTTAGGTTGAGGTAAAGACTCCTAAATGTCCCCCCTTATTTATAAAATGGTAAGGTTAGTTGTCCCCCTCTTTGTAATTTTATTTTAATTAATAAAATTTAAGGGTATCGTCCCTTTTTTCTTTTATATACTTTCGTTTCTTTTAAAAAAGTTAAGTTTTATTTCTTTCAAAATTTATAACTTTTTTTATATAACTATTTGCAAAAATTGTATGTAGTAAACAAAAGTCTAAAATAGTTTTATTTATCCAAAAAAATTAAAAGTTAACTTTTTTCAAAAAACTGTTAAGTTTTATTTCTTTCAAAATTCATAATTTTTTTTATAAAACTTATTGCAAAAAATGTATGTGGTAAACAAAAGTCTAAAATAGTCTTATTTATCCAAAAAAAAAAATTGAAAAAAAATTAAAAGTTAACTTTTTTTCAAAAAACTGTTAAATAGTTAACAGTTTTTTTCAAAAACTGTTAAATTGGACAGAAAGGTTGTATCGCGCGAGACAAGACTACGGTTAAAAAGTTAACTGTTTTTTCAAAAAACTGTCAAAATGTTAACTTTTTATTCAAAAACTGTTAGAAAATTGATTTTTCCTTAATTGTTTTTAAATTTGTTAAAATTTCTGTTAAAAATCTAATTTGAAAAAAAAAAACCAGTCGAAACTGGTTAACCGGTCAAACCGTCAAACCGAAAAACCGTAACCGGTTAAGGCGGTTACACGGTTCGATTTCGATTTAGGGTTTTGGAGGTTTATAACCGCCGGTTTAAACCGACTAACCGCCGGTTCAATCGAACCGGCCACGTCTAATTCCATTCATTAACTTGACCCCAAAAGCACAAATTCACATATCTAACTTAATTAACGAATTCAGTAAGATATTTAATTGAATTAATAAATTCAGTCACAAAATTCAAACGAGATTCTCATAGCATCTGTTAGAAGACATAATCATCTTGTTGCATACAATTTTCTTCAATGTCTGGAAGTGTCTAATACAGTTATGTTCGCCTTATTCTTTAATTTGAAAAGCTTCTATCAAAGATTGTAAAGTCATTTTATAAGTCAGTCACACAGAACGATCTAACCAGTGCGAGGCAATATATTCTTGCGAAAATTGTGTTCAACACAACACAAGACTCATCTTCCTTAATTTGCCCGATTTAATTTAATCTCCGCATATTTTATTTATACTAATTTTTGCTCCGTAAAATTATTTTAATTAATTTGTTATTTTATCATTCCGTTAAATTGGTATTTGCTAAAATCTCGAAATACAGTAAGGGGTGATTATGAAATAAGTTAGTTAGATACTCCATCATGGAGGTGCGTGGGGAGGGGGGTTACGTACATAGTGTCTAAATATAGAGAGATGAAAGGGAAGGTGAGGAAAAGAAAGAAGTGGGCACGGTGCGCGCCTCCGGAAAACATTGGCGGAGATGTGTTAAACGTATGTTAGGCTCCGTTTGTTTAGCGTAAAACATTTTTCGGAAAATAATTTTCGGCAAAATGTTTTCCGAAAAATGAAAATGTTTTTCGGAAAATAAGATAAAAATGAAGTTTTTCCCATTTTCTGGTGCGAAACAAACACCGAAAAATGAGGAAAATGTTTTCCGGAAAACATTTTCCCCAAAACAAACGGAGCCTTAGATTCCAATTATTTCACAGAAAATATTTTTCATATTTTTTGGTGTTGGGTAACAACGGGTAAATAAATTCAACGTAAAGTAAGAAGTTTTCCAATTATCTGGAAACCATAAAACGTCTGAGTCGTAGTTCATATTACAGTTGTCGTTGAAGTCTCCGGCCCGTCGCTCTGCAAACTCTCATGTAACGCACTTCTTCTTCTCTCCTTTGATGTCTCAATTATTTTCCTCTTTCCTTTATTCATTTTCTTGAAGATGGGACTGATGGACTTTATGGAGGGGGAGGGCATTCTTAAACTAAGTGATTGGATTTCATTGGGATTGAGATTTTGGTGTTACAGATTTTTAAAGGAAATTCCGTGCAGTTCTCTTGGTTCATCCACGATTGCCGTTAATACAATTTACTTTTCAAAAATAAATTTACTTTAATTTAATTTAATTATTGTAATGAAAATTTAAACTTTTTTATTGATAGTGTTGTTGATGATGGTAACCTAAAATTATGCTCAAAGTTTTTTTGTAATAATGACAAAAAAGTGGGAAAATTATTTAGGGACGGAAAGACTATTATAGAGCAAATTTGAAAAAAAAATTAAAAAATTGGTAATTTATTTTGGGACGGAGAGGGTATATCAATTTTGTGTTTGGACAATTAATTACTTGAAGTTTTGACAATTAGCCAGTTTTATGGTAATTAGCCACTGTAATTTTTTTTAATTTTTTTTTTTTGAAATCTGAAATCTGAAAATTGATAATTATGAGTTATAGTTCATGTTTTGTTATAGTTCGTGTTTATGGTGTTGCCTAATATTGTACTCTCCCGTCCCAAAATAAATTTCTTGACAATATTCTTTTTTTTTTCTATATTTATCAGTATATTATTTGTAGAATAGTATGTATTAATTTTTTATTGTTTTTAACAGAATTTTATGATTTTAACAATGTTTTATTATTGAGTTAATCTAGTTTATTGACCCTTTTTCCAAAGTCATTTTCACAAACTTTACAAGACACAAGAAAATGTTTTTCGAAAAATATTTTCCTTAGATTTACCAAACAACCGAAAAAATGATTTATGTCATTTTCCAAAAAATATTTTTCGGGAAAGCGTTTTTCGAAAATCGTTTTACGCGAAATAAGTGGAGCCTTATTATCATTTGTCAAGTATGCTAGTCCGTTTCAATTAAATTTATATTTATATTTTGATACATAGACTAAGAAAAAGTTTATAAATGATAATGGATAATTGTTGTTAGTATGTAAGTGAGTTCTACTATTTAATAAAAAAAATATTTTAGAGAAATGTAATTTTAATTAAGACAACCAAAATATCAAAGATGTAAAATTAGTTGGGACGAATGAAGTATGCGTGTGCAAATTCATCCAGACCAACCCACCTTTGCAAACTCCACCCAACGGTCTTAATTTTACCACTTTGCTCTATTTTTCTGATTGACTTGACGAATGAGATTGTTTTTAACTTGCGAGACTTATAAATTTTCAAATCGATCTCATCCACCTACAAAACACAAAATAAGTAAAGCTGATATGGTCGAATCGAGATCATAAGAATAAGAGGGAGAGATGGAGTAAACTTGAGTGGAGCAAATCCGAATTGCTACTTGCGCGTAGGGAAACAAGGTGAACCTCTCTCCGACTGTTTTTCCTATCTCTTGGCAAGGCTCTCAGCTGCGGCATGCGCAAAGATTTGTACCTCGTCAAAATAATCAGAGCATAAGCATGCATGAAGAATTAGATATTTGCTTTGTTGCCCTGCGCCACGCTTCATCTCAGATAAACTCCATGCTTCCTTACATGCTTTCAGACTTTCAGTTATGTCAAGTTGATGCGTCCCTTTAGGCCGCGGATCGGATCCAACTCGCCTAGCGTGGGTCGGTTGGCCTATAGGTTGGATGAGCATTGGCCCATGCGGAATGGGCTTGGAGCGGCCATGGGCCGCGGATCGGATCCAACTCGCCTGGCGCGGGTCGGTTGGCCTAGGGTCACGTCCGAATGAACCAGGTCAGGTTCGGATGAATCGAAAGGTTCATGGTGTTGGGATAGAGGACCAACCGGTCTAGACATCGGAGCAAAAGGGGAAAATCACGTCTGGAGTTTGCCGAGCCGAGGCGGCCGCGTGAGCGGCGAGCGCGACCGCGCACTTGGACCGCAGGTGATGCTCGGAGGAATCCTTTCGACCGCGGCCGCGCTTAAGGGGTAGGGCGACCGCGCTGGATTGGTCAATCGAGGTACTGGAGCCTCGGCATGGGAGGGCGCCCGCGCTGGCAAGGACCGCGGCCGCGCTGGTGCCGCTACAGGAATTCCGGGCTCGGATTACAGACGGGTTTTTTGGGCCTTTTTTGTTTCCATCTAGGTTTTGGTTTATTCTAGGGCATATAATAAATATAGTTCCGCCTCCCTTCTCATTGTAACACATATTTTACATACATAGTGCAAGATCCTGGCTTGGTAGTGCCCCCAGACGTAGCCAATCAAATTGGTGAACTGGGTTAACAATTTCTTGTGTTCTTTTCTGTTTTCTTTGATTTCTTGTGCTTGGTTTGTGTGCGATTATTATTCTTGTAGGTTTGCTTGGGTGTGGAGGGCCATATTCACAACAACTGGTATCAGAGCTCTTGGTTTAGGATCAAGGGAGTTGTTCCAAGCAATCAAGAATGGGCAAGGACAAACAGGCGGTGGAGAAATTCGATGGGTCTGACTACGGATATTGGAGGATGCAGATTGAGGATCTCTTGTACAACAAGGATCTCTACAAGCCTCTGAAGGGTGTCAAACCGGAAGATGTAAGTCAGGAGGAATGGGAACTCATGGATCGGAAAGCCCTAGGGGTGGTTAGATCTACTTTGTCAAAGTGGATCGCGAAGACTACCAGGAAGGCGACAACCACCAAGGAGCTATTGGATTATCTTACTGAGAGATTTGAAACTCCGTCTGCTGCAAATAAGGTTGATTTGATACGTAAGATGGGTAGTCTCAAGATGCAAGAGGGAGGATCCTTGGCTAAGCACATCGATGAATTTATGGATGTCATAGATTCATCGTAGCCGGTGGAGATCAAGTTCGATGATGAGGTTCATGCATGCTTGTTGCTAGCTTCTTTACCGGCAAGTTGGAGCGGAACGGTGACTGCAATCAACGCTTCAGCAGGTAAGAAAAAATTGAAATATGATGATGTTAAAGACTTTCTTTTAGGTGAGGAAAATCGCATGAAGAAGTTGGGGACATCAAGTACTTCGGGAGCGGCTTTAGCTACTACTAGTAGGGGAAAGCCGGGTACTAGCAAACAAGGGAGAACCGAATCTAGGGAGAACGGAGTGAATGGAAAGGGCAAAGCTGATGAGACCAAGGATAAACCGAAGGTTACGAAGGGATCTGTTCAGTGCTATTATTGTAAGGAATTGGGACACTTCAAGAGGGATTGTCCAAATCGTAAGGGCAATTAGGCGAATGTGGCAGTTGAAGGTGATGATGTACTGGTTCTGAGTGTTAGTAGTGCACTAGAATCATGGGTGCTGGATTCGGGGGCATCATTCCACTCTTGCGGGCATAAGGAAGAGATGGATAATTACACTTCCGGTGATTTCGGGAAGGTCTATCTAGCTGATGGCGAGCCTTTGGAAATCAAGGGGAAGGGGGATGTCATAATAGGAGCATCGGACGGGAAGGTTCTACATCTGAACGGGGTCAGACACATTCCGAGTTTGAAAAAGAACCTACTCTCAGTTGGGCAGTTGGATGAAGAGGGTTACAAGGTGACTTTCGTCTTAGAACCGGGTTATTACCAAGGAGGATTGTGAGATCGCTCGGGGTAATAAGGAGGGTACTTTGTATTTGGCAAACAACACCAAGGATAGTATTGCGGTGGCGGCCTAAGGGTGATACCGATTTGTGGCAACGTCGATTGGGTTACATGAGTGAAACGAGGGATGAAGGTGCTTTGTTCAAATGGTCTACTACCGGGCTCAAGACAATCCAACGTGGGAATCTGCGAAGATTGTATGTTTGGCAAACAAGGGAGAAATAATTTCTCAAGGACGGTAGGGGATTGAGGAAGCAAAGTTGGAATTGGTTCACACGGATTTGTGGGGGCCATCTCCGGTTACATCTCTGGGTGGTGCGTCATATTATATGACTTTTATTGATGATTCTACAAGGAAGGTCTGGGTCTATTTCTTGAAGGGGAAAGATGAGGCTTTCGAGGTGTTCAAGAAGTGGAGGGCTTTGGTGGAGAATCAAACGGGACTTAAGCTTAAGTGCTTGAGATCAGACAATGGTGGGGAGTATGAGCTCGGGGAGTTTAGGGAATATTGTGCTGCGAATGGTATTCGTATGGAGAAGACTCCAAAGAAGACTCCACAACTCAACGGGGTAGCAGAGAGGATGAACAGAACATTGAACGAGCGGGCTAGAAGTATGAGATTGAAGTGTGGACTTCCGAAGACGTTCTGGGCATATGCAGTTGACACGGCAGCTTTCTTGATCAATCGGGGACCATCGGTTCCATTGGGGAACGGAATTCCAGAGGAAGCTTGGAGGTAAATCTGTCCTTTCTTCGCGTATTTGGCTGCGTTTCTTATGTTCATGTTGATTCTGCTGAGAGAACTAAATTAGATGCTAAATCTGTTAAGTGTACATTTATTGGGTATGGCGGGGATGACTTCGGGTATAAATTTTGGGATGATCAAAACCATAAGGTTATTCGTAGTCGAGATGTGGTATTCAATGAACAGGTTTTGTACAAGGATAGAAAGGGGGCATCTGATGGTACTAGTTCGGAACCAGAGGTTGTAGAGGTGGATATTCCAGACTCGGGTGGGAGCAGGACAGTTCATGTTGACCATGGTCAGGAGGTCACTGAAGATGAACCACGTACTCCAGAACCGGATATTCCGCTGCATAGATCCAGCAGATTGCGTGGATCACCTGACAGATATACTCCTTCGAATTATTATTTGTTGTTGACAGATAATGGGGAACCGGAATGTTATACGGAGGCAGTTCGTAGTGTGCTCTGTAATAAGTGGAAAGCTGCGATGGATGATGAGATGGTCTCATTGAAGGCCAACAAAACTTGGGAGTTGACTAAACTACCTAAGGGAAAGAAGGCACTGCATAACAAGTGGGTTTACAGGATCAAGGAGGAAGCAGACGGTAGCAAACGTTACAAGGCAAGACTGGTTGTTAAAGGGTTTCAGCAGAAGTATGGTATTGACTACACCGAAGTATTCACTCCGGTTGTGAAGATGACCACTATCAGAATGGTTCTGGGGATAGTAGTGGCGGATGACTTGCTGCTTGAACAGATGGATGTGAAGACAACCTTTCTTCATGGAGACTTGGAGGAGGAAATTTACATGGTACAGCCAGAGGGTTTCTTGTCTAAGGGTAGCGAGGAGCTAGTTTGCAGATTGACTAAGAGCTTGTATGGCCTTAAACAAGCTCCTAGGCAGTGGTACAGGAAGTTTGATGGATTCATGCACGACATTGATTTTATCAGATGCGAGGCAGATCATTGTTGCTACTTCAAGAACACGGATAATGGGTACATTATCTTGCTGTTATATGTGGACGACATGTTAATAGCGGGCTCTAGCAGTAGAGAGGTAAACAGGTTGAAGACTCAGTTGTCAGAACGGTTCGAGATGAAGGATTTGGGAGAGGCAAGGAAAATCTTGGGCATGCGGATTGACCGGAATAGGGAGTCGGGCAAGTTGGTTCTTTCACAAGCAGAATATGTTGAGAAAGTCTTGGCAAGGTTTTGTATGGAAGAGGCGAAGCCAACAGGGACGCCATTGGGTTTGCATTTCAAGCTATCCGAGAGGGACTCGCCTAGGAACAAGGAAGAGCGTGACAAGATGGAGAGAACTCCATATGCTTCAGCTGTGGGGAGTCTCATGTATGCAATGGTGTGTACAAGGCCGGACATTGCACATGCGGTGGGAGTAGTCAACCGGTTCATGGGCAATCCAGGAAAGCAACATTGGGAAGCGGTTAAGTGGATCCTACGTTACTTGAAGGGTACTGCTGGTAAGGCTCTGTGTTTTTCAAGCAAGGAAGTGGTGTTAGCGGGTTATGTTGATGCGCACTTGGCATCAAGTGATCTTGATAAGAGGAGAAGTACTACGGGTTATGTGTTTACATTGGGTGGTACAACAATCTCCTGGGCTTCTAAGTTACAAAAGATCGTGGCTCGCCGATCGCAGGCGTAATATGTGGCAAACGATGTAAGCAAGTAAAGAGATGGTTTGGCCGCGTAACTTCTTGGGTGAACTTGGGAAGACGCGAAGTGGTAATATTCTCTACAAGGATGCCAGAGCGCAATTCACTTGGCAAAGAATCCGGCATTTCATTCGAGGACGAAGCACATTGAACTGAGGTTTCACTACATCAGGCATCTCTTGGAGGAGAAGACTTTGTGGCTTGAGAAGATATTGGGATCGGAGAATCCGGCTGACATGTTGACGAAGGTTGTGAACCTTGAGAAATTGAAGTTGTGCAAAGCTTCAATTGGGCTTGAAGAATGAGAGAGGAGGATGTCACTACCATGATCGAGGTGAGCACTAGGAGGACACCAAGGATGAGTTGAAGACGGATACGGGGATTATATGTGTGGTTAATCTCTAGGTGGGAGATTGTTGGGATAGAGGACCAACCGGTCTAGACATCGGAGCAAAAGGGGAAAATCACGTCGGAGATTCTTGGGCCGAGGGCGCGCGCTGGTGGTGGCGCGACCGCGCACTGGACCGCAGGTGATGCTCGGAGGAATCCTTTCGGCCGCGGCCGCTTAAGGGGTAGGGCGACCACGCTGGATTGGTCAATCGAGGTACTGGAGCCTCGGCATGGGAGGGCGCCCGCGGGCAAGGACCGCGGCCGCGGCGGGTGCCGCTACAGGAATTCCGGGCTCGGATTACAGACGGGTTTTTTGGGCCTTTTTTGTTTCCATCTAGGTTTTGGTTTATTCTAGGGCATATAATAAATATAGTTCCGCCCCCCTTCTCATTGTAACACATATTTTACATACATAGTGCAAGATCCTGGCTTGGTAGTGCCTCCAGACGTAGCCAATCAAATTGGTGAACTGGGTTAACAATTTCTTGTGTTCTTTTCTGTTTTCTTTGATTTCTTGTGCTTGATTTGTGTGCGATTATTATTCTTGTAGGTTTGCTTGGGTGTGGAGGGCCATATTCACAACACATGGAATCGGTTCGGGTGGGCTGATCAGGTGCATCTCCCATCAGGTACGATCCAACGGTCCAGATTCGCCAGATTCAAAGTTGTGACCTTTGACAGAAAGGTCACCAGAACTCTTCAATATCTATAAAAGGCCCCCCAGGTTGTCAATTCATTTCATCAATTCATCCAAAGCATTAGATATTCAGTTAAATATCATCTTGTAGCATTATTCCTCCCTTGAAAGTTTAAAAGTTCTAAACACCGATTAAGTTCGCCGAGTCTTTTGATTTGAAGTGCTTCTATCAAAAAGGCGATAAGTCGTTTTATCTTACGAGAAGATTGCTAGCAACCGTAAGCACTTGAACGGGGCAATATCTTCTTGCGAAAATTGTGTTCAACACAAGACTCAACTTCTGATTATTTCAATTTTCGCATTTATTATTAATAGTTATTATTTTGCTATTTTTGAGAAAGCCTTTTCAAATATTATTTCTAATATTTACGTAACATGTACCTCGTCAAAGTCAAAATAATCAGAGCACATGAAGAATTAGATATTTGCTTTGTTGCCATGCGCCACGCTTCATCTCAGATAAACTCTATGCTTCGTTATATGCTTTCAGACTTTCAGTTATGTCAAGTTGATGCGCCCCTTTAAAGGCTTATATTTCGATTTGCACATGATGTATACTCGGTTTTAAGAAAAAGTTGTATAATAGTATAACACTTACTGTTTGTTGCTTTATGTGTTATACTTAGAGAGTTGTCAATACGGGCTTCCGAGGCGGCCTTACCCGCCAAAGCCAGCCATTAAACGAGGCGAGGTAGACTGGCCCTGATGACGCCACAGCTTTTCGGGGTCAGGAGCGGTTCAAGGATATCTGGCTAGGATATATTTGGTGGTTTGATGTACCTAGATCACAACACAAACAAGCACCGTTAAGGTCAAAGTTGGATGTTACTCCAACTCAGGCCCTCGGGTGTGAGAGTAAGAATACTGAGTAATAAGGCTTTGAATACCTTTGGAGTGTGTGTGTTTGGGTTTAGAGAGTAAAAGAGCTTACTTAATTGTATATGGAACTTACCTTGCCCAAGGGGGTAAAGGCCTTCTATTTATAGGCAATGCCATGGTGCTTGTTGAGGTAAGCAATGAGATCAGCCCTAGGGGGCACTTTGGTACTTGACCAGCTACACGTGTCCGCAGCTAATTGGTCCTGTCAGGGAGGGAACATTGACTGTCCAAGGGACATGGCTGAAAGGGACATGAGCCGTGTAGCCGGCTTATTGCATTAAATGGAATAGTAGGCGCCGGACTGAGCCGCATTGAATGCGTGATGGGGGAGCCGGCAAGTGGCCTGTCAGAGCCAGTAAGCTAACTTGCTCAGTAAGGCTTGACATTTAACCGGGAAGCAGCATGTGCCCGCGGTCAACGTTGTGCCCGCGGTCAAAGATACATGACGCGAGCACGGTTGATGCGGGCATGACTAATGCGGGCACGGATCCAGCGAGCAGGGTTCCAAGGGTCCTTGATGGGGACGATGCGAGGAGGGACACGGTCTTGACCACAAGGGCCTATTTGTCCGCGGTCTTCCCTCCAGCGGTCTAGGAACTGCCACGTCACTGGTTCCTTGGACAAGACCGAGCGCGGGCCCGGTCCAGTAGATCCGGGCTCATCAATGGCCCCTAGCTCCAATTGTGATTATTTATGGTCTGAGTGAGGAGCTACTAGAAGCTCGGCCTCGCCTCAATTGCTCCTCGCGCGAGCACCGGTGTTAGCGTTTTCCTTGTTTGTTGCTTGGCCCTACGGGCCAAAGGGAACGTTCGGGAGGCACTAGTGAGTGACACGTGGTCCCTTGCATGGCGTGCCTCCCGGTTGCGAGTGGGCCCTCGAGATGAAAAGACGGGTTAGTGGTACGTCGTGGGTACGTGTCATCCATCCAAGGGGGGTAATAAATGCAAAAGGTATTTAATTTTCGAATTTTCAAACGTTTGGAGACGGTTCAGGGTCCGAGGTTGGATTTGTGGGCTAATTAATACGGGTTAACGGGTTAACCCGTATAGGTAGGCCTTATAAATACCAAACCCTTAAACCCCAAACACTTTTACCGTTTCCAAACATTCAAAGAGCTTTTAGAGAGAGAAATTTCTTGCTGCGAATTCTTGTGCAACCGTTCTCCGAATCCACCTCTCAATCTTTCTCTCGTAAGTAATTGTTGGGTGCTTTCTCTTCTTCATCTCCCTCCATTTTTCTTTTCCTTTTCTGGGTTTTGCATAATGACCACTCGAGAATTTGGACCCCGCCGTCCCATAGAACTAGGAGATGGATCCACCCCTGATATCTTTACCGTCTGTAAACGGACTGGTGGTATCTTTAGGAAGGTAGGATTGGGGTGGATAAGGCTATCCCTTAGGTGTTTCCTGTTTTTCTGTGAGAGAGATGATTGGGGGCCTTTTGTCCCACCCCGGTTGTGGGAGGCCAAGAAGAAGTACATCTACAATCGTAATGTACTGGTGTCGGGGATCACCGCAGGCTAAGAAATTTTGTAATGGGGGTTTTGCAGTGTGTTTCCCCGCGAGAGAGATCGTGCTCGAACGCCGTTGAACTTGTGAGGAGAGCGATCCGTGTCCCCGAACGCATAACCGATTGGGAGAAGTGTGAGCTAATGGACCCGAACAAACCAATCTTTGCTCAGCGGGCACCGCGCACAGCACTGCACTGAATGACCCCTTGGATGTCCCGCCCCGAGGATTTGTATTTCCCAACGTGGTGCCCGCGGCCCCTGGTGCTGAACCTATTGAACTAAGTAGTAGTGAGGAGCTGGAGCCTCTAAATTTTGAGACTACTGTAGGCGGGGAGGATGAGGATGGAGTGACCTCTGCCCGCGGTGATGCCACTGGTCTCTTTGGCTCGACGAGCACGGAGACCGAGGAGGATGACCGCGAGGTCGAACTTAGGAGGGCTGCGGGGACCTCTAAGAAGGCCGCTGAGACCACGAACATTGTGGATGCCTTTTCTGACCCTGACTCCGAGGAGGAGGTAGCTGAGGCCCCTGCCCGCAATAAAGGCAAACGGCCAGCTGTTGAGGCGAACCCTGGCCATGGTCGCAGTAAGAAAGCCAAGGAAGTGGCTATCCTCAACTGGGAGGAGGATATTTATGAAGTGTACAATGTTGACCGCAAGGCCTATCGTGTCCGCACCCTTGGGCACGTTCCGATAAAGGGGAAGGATAAGTTGAGGCAGGAGACAGTAGCTGATGTCCGCGAGGATAATAGGGCCTTAGTTTTTTATGGTGCTCAATTTGAGAATGGCCTGAGGCTGCCCTTGGATCCTTTCTACTATGAATTCCTGGAGTTCAATAGATGCCTCCCCATGAACCTGACTCCCAATGCCATCAAGGCCATTGTTTCTTTCATAGCTGTTTGCAGATTCTTGGGCTATGAACCCATCCTGGCCGGGCTCTACGCTTACTATCAGAACCAAATTCTCCGCGGCATTCTGGGTTTGAAGGCTAGGAATTTCTCTACCAAGACCTTCTCTCCCCTCGAACAAGTTTGACCAATGGAACCGAGGAAGGATATCCCGGTCATTGAGTCTAGGTTTGGATGGCCCTTTTCCAAGCCTCGTAGTCCAGCCCCGATGAAGGTGTCCTCTAGCGCCTATCCGGACCCGTCCTTCCGCCGATGCTATGCGCACCGCCATAGAGAGGCATCTCGGCCCTTTACTTGGATAGCGGGGAGGAGCCCGTTTATGATGTAGGCACAATTGTAGTGGATGAGCCCCTATTGATCTACTCGGGGTGGCTCCTCGACAGGAGGGCGCCCACATGCCCCAGAGTAGCAATAGAGTCGTTGCCTCGTGACCCTGATTGGAGGGTGCACGAGCACTACCAATTTGAGGCGGATTGTAAGACCTGCATGCTGGGCGCTGAGTGCGATCCTCCCGAACTTATCGGTCTCTAACTGTTTTCATATAACTGTTTGCCAATTTATTTTTATCTTTGATTTTTTGGACTGCATTCTAACCTTTTCTCTTTCCCTCCAGAGTAGATCCAGAAGAATACAATTTCTGATGGCTCCTCCTCTAAGTGCTGCTCAACTGAAGGCCAAGAACATGAAGGCCAACAAGGAAGCTGCCCTGAAGAGGCAGAATGAGATGGGTGGGGTCCCCACCAAGGATAAGACGGTGCCCGTTGTTAGCAGAAAGACGGGGGATCCCCTGAGCCTTCCCAAGACTATCCCTACTACGGGGAATCTGCCTCCACCCCCCAGGGGTCCTCCTCCATCCAGCACTAGAGGCTCCCGCTCTCCCCCTGGCCGCACCATTCCTTCCGGCCATCAAACGGATTCTCGGAAGAGAAATGAGAGGGATGGAGAGCTGGGACAGGGACAAAGGAAGCTGCAGAAGGTCGGGGATGCTCCTCCTCGGACTATGACTGCCCCTGCTGTGGCTTCAGCTTCTTCTCCCCCTGTTGGGGGCACAATCTGCTCGGCTGCTTATCCAGTGGCCTCCTTGACCACTCGCGAGGAGACTCTGGCGGTTAGGAAGAGGTTGTCCGAGGTGTCTCCCATCACCGGGGTGGATATCTATGCCCGGAACTCTGCCAATGCCTCCGTTGGGATCGGGCTGGCGAACCGCCTATACTCTCCGGACTTCTATAAAGGCATAGTTGTCGAGGAGAATGCCTCTGCCCTGGTGGGGGATATAGGCCTCGCTCTGACCGAGGTAGATGCTCGCTTGATCTAATCTTTTGGCTTCACCATGTTTTTCACTGTATAACTTTTGACCTTTCTGCCCGCAGGTGAGTAATAAGGTGCTGCGGCTGCGTGAAAGCTGTGACACTCTGACCGCTGAGGTGGAGAACAAAACTTCCATCTTGGCGGCCAAACTTCGGGAGCTGGAGGAGGCTCAAACAAGAATTGGAACCTTGAACTCCCTGCTGGAGGACAAGGAAAGGGCCTTCACTCAGAAGGAGAACGATTTGAAGGGCTTCCAGGAGAGGGTGACCCAGCTCGAGAAGGACCTTGAGAGGATAAGGGGTCAGCGGGATGAGCTCCGCGGGCACAAGAACGAGTGGGAGCCCAGGAATAAAGAGCTCATGGCCAGGCTGGATGCTGCCAAGGCTGATCTGGAGGCTTTGGGGAAGAAGGTGGACGAGCTGTCCGATGAGCTGCTCCCCTACAAAAGGATGGGGGGTTGACCTGAGCTTCGGTCAGTGTTGCCATTGAATATATGATATCACGGTCAATTTCCCCCTCTATTCCTCGATCAATATAACCTCCCTCAACAGGGGCGGCCTAACCAAGCTTTCGATTTTCTCGCTTCATCTTGAGCTCCACCCTTGTGGAATGGAAAGAAAGCATGCCAATCGGTACGGGTGGCGGCGGGAGTGCAAGGGCTTTCCCCTTTTTTGACTTGTCCTCGCCCTTTCCATCTATTATTTTGTCCTCGCCCTCTATCTGCGGGCAGGATGTCTGGCCTTTCTGTTCTTTCCTTTTTTCCTCCAGTGCTCGGAGGAATCTCCCGGGCTGGTTCTTGATGGTAGCAACCCCGCCCGGGGTGTTAAATTTCACCCTTTGGTGGGGGACGGACGCAACTATTCCCAATTCGGCCTGAGCAGTTATGCCGAGAATGGCATTGTATTGGGAAGGAAGATCGACCACCATGAAAGTTATCTTGGCCGTCTTCTGCATGGGTTTTTCTCCAATAGCTACGTCAAACACAATCGTCCCCTTTACCCTTACAGCGTGGTTTGTGAAGCCTTCGAGCATGCCCGCATATGGAGTGAGATGTGCTTCCGTCATTCTCATTCCAATCAAAGTATGGTAATAGAGTATGTCGCGGGGCGGCTCCGGTATCTATCAACACTCGGCCTATGTTTGCCCGGTTGATTCTCATTCCGAGGGTGAGTGGTGTGTGGAATGAAAAAGGGTGGAGGCAAGTTCACTCCTTTTGAACCCAATTTCTTTGCTCTTCCTCCGAGCCACGGCGGAGTATGGAGAAAACCTTCTCTAATGTCCGAATTTGGAGGGACAGCTGCTTATTTGAGGGAGGTTCCTCCCCAATGAAGTTAATGTCATAATCCCCAAAATCGTCATCATTATTATCTCTTTCATTCCTGTCTGGTCCCCGCGTGTGTCGTGCCCGCTGCTGATCATTGTTATTGGGGGCGGTATTGTTTCCCTTAACCCACTTGGTTAGCTCCCCGTTATTAATTTTCTCGCCGGATTACTCGCTTCACCGGAAACAGTCCTCGATTTCGTGCCCGTGGTCGTTGTGAAACTCACGAAATTTAAGTCTACTCCTCTCATTTGGCTTTCGAAGCATGGGGGGAGGGGGAGGAAAGTCCGAGGCTCTCATGATCACCACCCTGGGTCGGTGAGCCTGTGTAAACTGTTTCGGCCACGGCCTTTTTGAGCCTTTCGATCCCCGGCCTACTGTTTTTGCCCCGATTATTGGTATGAGCGAGGCTCGGGGTGGTCTCCCGGACTTGGCTTATCCTTTCTTTCGCAGAAGCTCGGGAGCGGGCACACTAGGCTCTTCGGCGGAGGCAATGGCCGAGGCCCTTTCATACATTTCCTCCACCGATTTAGGTTTGCCGGAGGCAAAATTCATTTTGAGGAAGGAGTTACCGAGGCCGCCTCAAAACATAGTCCGATATCTCCCTCGTCCAGTGTCCACAATCTCCTCGCTCACCTTCCCGAATCGGGATATATAATCTTTTGTAGGCTCGTTTGGTGCCCGCTGACACCTGGACAAGATCTCGTCTTTGGTCTAGCGGCACACTCGCTCCGGCAAAGGCATTGAGGAAGAGGACTCGAACCGACCGAATGACTCGGATACACCGGGCTTGAGGGCTAGCATCCAAGATAGGGCCTTGCGCTGAAGGTCGCAGCCTAAAGCTTTGCACATCACCGACTCATCCGCGGAGAATAAAGCCATCTCGGCCTCAAATCTTCCCATATGACTCTTGGCATTTTTGGATCCGTCATAGGTGTCCATCTCGGGGGTTTGCCCTTCTCGGATCGGTGCCCGCGCAATTTTATCGCCGAAGGCGTCCATGGTGCGGCCACACTTCTGGGCAAACTCCTTCCGATGGGTTTCCCACATCTTCTCGCATGAATTCCACAAACTCGGGTTCCGATCATCAACCTTTTGCTTTTTAGCTCGTGGAGCCACGGCCTTCTCCTTGGCCGGAGCCAAGGGTCTCGGCTTCGGGACTTCGCACGGTGATTTGACCGTGCCTCTTCCCCCATTTCCTCGCTATCATCTACATGCACCACGCTCCGTCCGCCGGCCGTCCGCGCTCAAGGGCCGGGTCAACCCGGCTTTGCCCTCGGCTTGACTAGCAAGCGAGTTAGCGGGAGCTCGCTGGGAGAACCTTTGTGACCCTCGAGGGAACCGTAGCCCTCCATTGGCCTCTATTTCAAACATTTCCATCTCCGCGTCTTTGATGGCCAGCGGCCTCCGCGACCGCCTTGGACTTGGAGGCCAGGATTTCCTTCCTTCTCGGGATTTGCTCTGGGAAAGTGGGGTGGTTAGAGTGGTGTTTTTTATGTGAGCTTGGGGAGTTTTTGGGCTAGTGTTTAGTAGGGCTGGGCTTTCTCAAGACGGGCTTCCTCGGTTAACCGGTGGAGAACTCGTTGAGTGGGGATTTTGAGGCCGAGAATGGGCCCCCATTACATTTGAAAACAGAGTTGGTTTGCCTTTCCCTATTGATGTTGGAGGGTTCGGCTTGGTTCTCCTCCTCTATGGTCAAATGACCAGCATTTTCGAGAATTTGAGACATGTCTCGAGAAAGACGAAAATAAGCGAAAAGAAGTGTCTTTTGACGGTCGGTTGTTTAGACTACAAGGTGTGTGCGAAAACAAAAGTTTTAAATGGGAAAAACTTAGTGATGTAAAAAAGAAGAGCCTTTCGGCGCTGAATTTGTTTAGGACACGTGAGGTGCCTTGAAAACAAAAGATTTTTAACGAGAAAACGAAAGAAAGTCGGCTTCCCGGCAATGGAACCACTGATGACGCCACGGCTTTTCGGGGTCGGGGAGCGGTTCAAGGATATCCGGCTAGGATATATTTGGTGGTTTGATGTACCTAGATCACAACACAAACAAGCACCGTTAAGGTCAAAGTTGGATGTTACTCCAACTCAGGCCCTCGGGTGTGAGAGTAAGAATACTGAGTAATAAGGCTTTGACTACCTTTGGAGTGTGTGTGTGTTTGGGTTTAGAGAGTAAAAGAGCTTACTTAATTGTATATGGAACTTACCTTGCCCGAGGGGTAAAGGCCTTCTATTTATAGGCAATGCCATGGTGCTTGTTGAGGTAAGCAATGAGATCACCCTAGGGGGCACTTTGGTACTTGACCACCTACACGTGTCCGCAGCCTAATTGGTCCTGTCGGGGAGGGAACATTGACGTCCAAGGGACACGGCCGAAAGGGACATGAGCCGTAGCCGCTTATCGTGCATTAAATGGAATAGTAGGCGCCGGGATCGAGCCGCATCAATGCGTGATGGGGAGCCGGCAAGTGGCTGTCGAGCCGCAAGCTAACTTGCTCGCAAGGCTTCGACATTTAACCGGGAAGCAGCATGTGCCCGCGGTCAACGTTGTGCCCGCGGTCAAAGATACATGACGCGAGCACGGTTGATGCGGGCATGACTAATGCGGGCACGGATCCAGCGAGCAGGGTTCCAAGGGTCCTTGATGGGGACGATGCGAGGAGGGACACGGTCTTGACCACAAGGGCCTATTTGTCCGCGGTCTAGGAACTGCCACGTCACTGGTTCCTTGGACAAGACCGAGCGCGGGCCCGGTCCAGTAGATCCGGGCTCATCAGGCCCAAATTTCAGGTAGGCTGAAAATACGTCATTCCAACCCAACCCACCTTGAGTTGGTGGGCCATGCGGGCCAATCAAATAAATGAATTTTCGGCTTGAAATTGTATATAAACTGATATAAAAAAATCAAAAATTATAATAGTCAAACAAACACAAACTGTCAAATACAATAATATCTCAAAAGATATCAAAAAACATAACAGTCAAACAAACACAAACAAAAATTTATATCATTATAAACTAATTTTCAAGTAAAAAATACAAGTAAAATTTACGCAAATTGCCAAAAACAAAGATAAGTGAATCATGATCCCATAAATAAAGATTCATATCAATAAGAATTGAGAGAGATAGAGAGATACATGTGTATTGATGGGAGACAGTAACGACAATGAATTAATGGTCATCAATGAGTACACCGGCGGCGATGGAAACGGCGACGAGGGCGGCAGCGTCTCATTAGGGTTTTCCCGTTTCTGTTCTCTACTTCTCTCGAGTCTCTCTCACTTCACGATTCACGGATTGAGTCCATAAGGTCGATATATCACTAGAATTTCCACTTAAAAATGACGTCATTTTGTGACAAAAAATATAAAAAAAAATATAGTGGGTTGGCCGTCCCGAACCCGTTTTGGCCCGCACCATATGGGTTAGTCCGAATTGGCCCACTTTTATTTGAGTTAGTAGTTTTAAAACCCAACTCACCCTTATTGAATGGCGGGGTGGGCTGGCCCGACAGGCCCAACCCACATTCCCAACCCACATTGACGGCTCTAATTCATGGTGTTGTACGATACATTTTTGAAGTGTAATGTCCGGTCAGCGACACGTCAAGCAAGCATGGATGTAAGTGGATGCTTTTGTTGATAGGGTCGTTAGTTTTATTTCGAATGTTTAAAAAATGGTTAAATTAAAAACAAAAGTAAAATACGTAGGTGACATTTTTTATTTTTATTTTTTTGAAATCAAACTATCGTCATCATTATATAAGCGAAAAAGTACAAGAATATGAGTAGGCTCTCTACAAACAATAGAGGTTCAATCCAAATATTATCCGCTACTACATTGACAGTTTGTATTACATGAAAAACATAAAAAGAGGGATGATGAAGAAGGGTGTTCGTGTATAAAGATTAAGCGCCACCACATGAACCGGTTGTTGGGGTTGTAGCCAAACCTTGGACCGTGCCCTAGAATTGGCACAGTCGTGCCACGGAAGGTGTCGTGCTAAATTACACGCACGGTCGTGCCACGGAGGGCGTTTTCTGACACGGTCGTGCTGAATTATACACGGTCGTGCTAGGCGAAAAATCGTGGCTTGGCCGATTTGGCTGGTTTTGGGTTTCCTTTTTCGACAGGGTTTAGGGTTTGTTCTTTGACAACTACTTAAGTCAAGTGATAGTCAATATTATTGTGTGCTTGTGTAATAGTAACAGAATATATATACTGAATCTGTGAGATCCACAAGAGAGCATAGGGCGAGGTGGGGTGGCCTTTGGGGTGCCTTTAGGGGCATTCGTTAGATGGTAAAAAAACATGTATAGGGTGATTGTGTGATAGTGTGGGCATAGAGTTGAATTATTTTCGGGAGGCAAAATATGTTATTTATTGTAACAAAACAGATTTGTGCTTATGTGAATATTTTGGCTTGATAGATCCCCCCCCCCCCGATGTAGTTCCTTTTAGGACTGAACTGGTTGAATAAATTGCATATTTATTTCTTTATTGCTTTCCTATGGTTGGGTTATTGCATGTATGTTGATTCTCGTCATCGGTTACTAGTATGGGATAATAATGTTCTGATAGACTATAATTCCACAATACTACTGTCGTTATTAAGCCATGAACCACTCGAAAATCGGATTTTATAACTATTCTCAATCTTACATCTTATACAACTCTTAACAATGCCATGGGATTCATAGATGCCTCTCCGAACATGGCTTGAACATTACACTATAACGACATTCACAAAATTCTCCTTTGGACAATATTTAGCGTTGAAATCACAATAATCTAAGGCTTTTGGGTTAACTATAAATCGTTATCCAATCTTCTCAAACAATGCTAAATGAAACAACTGAAGATCGCGAACAATCAAGCCACCTGTTTCTTTCCATAAATATAAATGCAGAAATACAAAGCTCTCAACAAGGAGAGAAGACAAAGACTCTTATAACAAGGAGAGAACAATAGATGAAACACCATTTCAATAACATCCTCTTCATTTATTGAAAAAGATAAGACAAAGAGCAAAACAAAAAGATTTGGAAGTAGATTTAGAGAGATGTTTGATTTTTCATAAAATCTAAATCTAAACCCAAATCTAGATGGACAAGGCGCAACGGAGAAGTTGAGAATGAAGGGAGGGAGCAGTTGGCTTGAGAAATATGTAAATTATTAATTCCGTTTTATCTTCGAAATAGTACGCAAGTTGATTTGGCTAAAAACTCCAATTAAATATGATACAAGAAGCAAGCAAAAGGATGCAAACTCAGCAAGTCAGCCATACTAACCGAAAATTTCTAAAAATAAACAGAAACTTGTCAAATCTGATACATTATGAAAATTCTGACTACAACCTAAAAACACCACGGCCTCCTCTGCTGCAACCAGAAACACTTTTGTACAGTCACGATATTGCTACATGGTTTTCCTCTTTTTACGGCCTTTAAAAACTAGTACATTTTCAACTCCTCCAAAGAGGGTGGGGGGCATCGGTTGTTTGTGTTTCACCACCCTCTGAGCCTCAGCTAGCCCGATTCCTAGGTATATCCTCAAACTAACAATGTACAACTCTCCTTTTCTTTAGGTACAACCAACATCATCTTTTTATTTGCATTCGGCTCTTGTCTATTCAAATATAGAGCCATAGCTGGACATGAAAAAAAGAAAGAAACAAGGCTCTTCATACTTGGACTCAGTTAGCTGTACAACTCTCCTTTCTAAGCCTTCACCTAGGAGGATGCTGCGGCGGCGGCGGCAGCATATGAAGACAGAATGCCAATCCTCCTTTCTGCAATGCATAGATCAAACACAACTTCAAAATAGAAGATATTTATTGTTGGAAAATTAATTTATGAACAATATTGAGAAAAACCTACTTTTGGAAGTTTTGTCTGAAAATACAGCATACATAATAGTGGTTTCAAGAAAATTTTGTTTCAAATGAATTTTCTATAGAACTTTGTCAAGCTTTCACTGCCGGCAATTGGCCTCATCCGTCCTCGCTTCAAACCCACTTCTTTCTCTCTCCTCTCTCATTTTCACAGATATTTCTTCTTCTTTCAGGTTATTTTTATAGATCTGAGGCACTTGAGCAAATACTAGGGTTTAAATTCATGCCCGAATCTTTTCTCTTTTTTTTTTTGTTTTTGTTTTGAAACATTTTTGAACATTTCGATTTGGGGCTTTAGGGCTGGGATTCATTCCTGATCTAGGTTTTTAGGCTTTTGACATATTTGGGGCCTTTCATGATCTTGAACACATTTTTTTCAATTTTTGTTTTGATTCGGTGTTGGTGAAGTGATGGTTGGGTGGTGTTTAGGGAGTGCGGTGGTTGGTGGTGGTGGTGAGTTGGTAGCAGTGTAGGGGATGGTGGTGGATGTGAAGCTAAGATGATTGCTGGTGTGTTAAATGATGCTATGAAGGATTTTGAACATTTTTAAATTAAGTCAAATAACAAATCATATATAAATAATTTTTAATAAAAAATATTGTCAATATAAACACTCCCTCTAAGTAAGAGTCCTACTTTCTTTTTAATACATCCCAGAGTAAGAGTCCCTTTCCTAAAATGGCAAATGATGAATAGTATTTTGGACAACTTTGTCCTTGTAATGCTCTTACTATTTCATAAATACCATTACTAAAGTAGCCTACTTTTTATCCACTTTGAGTCATGAATAGTAATTTTTTTGAAGGTGTACACTTGTATCTCCTACAATTCAATGTCACCAAACATTCATAACGATTGATTCCACATAAGCTAAATTGGTGACATCACTATGCCAAATTAGCAGATTTAACGGAATATTGGACGGCAATGTAATGGGAGGATTACATGATCCCACAAATGCATACGATAAGGACTGAATCGAAAAAAAATGATTTAGAGACGAATAGGAAAAAGGTTGTACATGTTGGGGACGAAAAAGGTATCTAACTCTAACTTTATCCCTAAATGATTTTTTACCAAAAAATTTCACTATTCATCGTATACTTGCAAAACTAGAAGTTAAGAAAGTGGATAGCAAGAATATTTATACATCTTTAAATGAAAATTAGACATTAATTTAGGGACAAAGGGAGTACTAGTTAACACGAATTCAACGTCGTGCTAGTGAAGATAGGAAAGGACAACTGATTATTACTCTCTCCGTCCCATAAAGATTGTCCCATTTGTCATTTTTGTTTGTCCCAAAAAGATATTCCCATTTCCAAAATTGTTAGGTTAAAACCAGAACTTCCGAGATGGTCAGGAAGGGAGAAGAGGGAGAGAAGAGAGGATGAGAGCCAACCAAAAAAGAAGAGGGAGTAATGAAGTAATAAGTAAACCTCATTAAGGTTAGTGACGGAAATGAAAATAGGTTTTTAAAACTTAAAATGTTCGAAAGGTCAAATGGAACTATCATTATGGGGCAGAGGGAGTAGTTCACAAGGACTAGAAGTACTCGGGAAAAAGGTGTTTACCTCCAGCAGCAACAAGTTTCTCTACCCGTGCAACTATATGCTTTCCATAAGTGTATTTCTTCAAAGCGTTCAGATGAACCTTTATTCGGTTCAGAATCATCTCCAGTTGCTGGTCATCACAAGTTTCAAGCACTTTCTGTACAACGTAATTCGCAAACTGATCTTTCATCATCACCTAGCACATGGGGAAAATGAGAGTTAAGAGAGGCTGTACACAAAGAATTCAAGAAGTACCCATTCAGAACTAAATGCAGATTTCATATGATATATCATACGGGCAATCAATTTCCAAACCCAAAGGGTAAAATGGACAACAAAAAGAACAAAGCCAATAAATCATTTTCCTCTGAAAAAACTCATTCTTCCATTACAGATAGAATGGCAATCTAAGTGACCAATCGACGGTTGCAACAACTTTTCCTTTACATGCTGAAAAAACTACAATTCGGATACTGAAGTAGATTCATGAATAAAAGCATGGTGGTTACCAGTTGGGCATATAAGCTCTTATTAGCTTTTTTCAGTGTTTACTCAAAGATGAATCCAATGTAATCAAAACAAAACAAATGAGAAAAAAATCACTCAAGACACATGAAACACAATAAAATCTAGGCATTTTCGTGTATTAAAAGGACCAACAATGAGAGCAAACTTTGTGTGGCAATAATGATCACATAAAGCTACATGATGTACGGGAATTATTAAATCTAATTAATATTTCTGAGCACAATCAGCAGGCTAACCTGAAGAGGCTCATTTTCGTCAGTGGAGCCAAGCATCTCAGTCACCAGGACCTGGCGCTCCTCTTGGGTTCCAAAGCTCAAACACTTCTCCACTACATTAGAGGCAAACTTCTGCTGACTCATCTGAACTATCTGCCCAACTAATTGGCTAATTATAGCAGTACGCTCATGCGGCTTCCCATGCTCCAGCACATGCTATAAGAGTATTACAAAGCATCAGCATAAAATTTATAGACAAAGTGCAAAGAGAGAACAATGATGAAATTCTAAGATGACTTTTGACTCAACGTGGAACAAAAAAGAAAGACACCATATAACTTTAAGATAATAATAACAAATTCAAAAAATTCAAAAAAAAAAAAAAAAAGAGAAGCAATAGCAGGATCAAGAAAGAGTAAATGCTTCTAAAGAAAACAAGAATTCTGATAGAATTGATCAAATAAAATTTAAAAATGCAGCATGCCACATGGTTCCATCTCAAGGAGTCGTGCAAGGAAGGAAACCGGACTTTGCCAAAAGCAATTAAGCAAGTAAAAGGTGCAGATTGCATTGAAACCACAATAAAATAGTGCCAAGCCTTCTCTAGTTAAAATGGCATCCATAAGATAAACAAACCTGAACAACATAATTTCCATACTGATCTTGCGCCAGCATGCAAACAAACTTCAAAATCTCATCCATCACTATGCTTTGAGTTTTTGGGTCACTGCAATGCTCCAGAACCCTCTGTGACATGAAAAGTGTTAATATGTCAGGATCACAATTATCCAGATATTTCACTGAAGTAACAGATAAAATTAAAGCTTTTCAACCTGTATGACGCGACAACCATATGGATGGGTAGACAATGTAACAACTTGATCATAAAATGTGGAAACAATAAACTGAATGACATCTTCAGGAATGCATTCAATACACTTTTGGATGACATGATTCCCGTTTTGATCACGGACGCACCGCATGATATGACCATCAAGCTCCGCAGCCATTTTCGTTTGCTGGTCCAGATCAACAACCTCTATAGCCTGAATGACGAAAATCAAAATGTGAATATACATAATCCTCAGTTGCAGCAACCACATATTTCTTTCAAAGGCAAGGGCTAACCATTATTACTGTCTATGGGGACATATTATGAGAAAATTTGAACTTTTGAAAAAGCAAAAACAACATAAAAAAAATCCTAATGCAATTATTAGATACGAAGAAAAAAATGTTATTCTACAAGATTCATGAAGACTGGAAAAGTAAAGTAGACAACGTCAGAGGCATATATTTGGTGATAATAGTAATTTGGTTAACTGAAGTAAATACCTTCTGGATAACTCGGCAGCCATACATTTGAAGACTAAGGGTCAGGACATGTCCAGCGAGCTGGTCAGCCAGTTCTCTTATTTGAGCTGCAGACCCATGTTCAAAAAACTAGAGAAAAAAAAAAAGAAAAAGAAAAGCAACATGAGCAGCCTACTTTCAACGATCCAAAATCACTTTGCAATATAGCAAGATACTGATTAATTACATGTTAATAGTAATTCACAGAAAAGCAACAGAAGCAGCCTACTTTCATCGATCTAAAAATCACTTTGCAATATAGCGAGATACTGAACAATCACATGTTAATAACAAATCATGCTCAGAAGTTAAGAGAGCATGTTACCTTTTGAATCACATAATTACCAAATACATCAGTCATAAGAGAAAGAGACTGTGGCATAATCTCGTGGAAAACCATGTCTTTCTCTTCTGTAGAGGCAGTTTCAAGTTTTTGTTGAATAAAACGACTTCCATACTGATCCGCACTGCTCAAACAAGGTTTTAGGGAAAAGTATTATACTCAGGAGAATACGATGAAATATTAGTGTTAAATGTAGGCGCAACAATACATACCTGAATTCGACAACATGACCAGCAATTTCCGAGAGATCAAAGCACTTTGTCTTATTACTCTTGAACTCATCTAGTAAAGAGGAGGCAAAACTTTCATCCAAGCTACCACCATTTTCAGGGTGCCATGATCCCATCACACCCCCACCTAAATTCCTTATTCCAGAAGGAAATCGCAGACTTCTCTCACCATATCTGACAGGGCTACCCGGCCCAATGCTAGAGTTGGGAAGAAGGGGACCTGCTAATGGGCTTCCAGGATATGACATGCCAAGGCCATATGCTGAGTTTCCGTAATAACCATGATTCAAGCTACCTGATTTGCTCAGGTAAGGATTGCCATATTGGGATTTTTGAGAAGAAAGCAATGAACCCATGTTTTGAAAGTACGCCTTTTGAAGTGCCAGCGCCTCTAAATAGGAATTAGCATCCCTATCCATTGGTGGGTCACTAAGCGCCGCAAGCTGTGAAGTAGCATATTCAGTTGATCTCAAGTACTGAAGATATAGTGGGTCCACAAGGGGCCCCTGAAGAGGCCCACCGGCATTATAGTTTCCAGCTCTACTAAGATTCTGCAGCTCTGCCGCTGCAGCTATTAAATTAGGTCCTAGGGCAAAAACTCCTCCCAATGCCCTGGAGTCCATGCCAGAGACACCCATTGCTGCAGCATTTTCAAACAACGGAGGCATACTGCCACCGCCAAGTGGGTTTCCAATCATGGATGGGGATGCAGGATTCATATCATAACCATTTAACCCATAGCTTGAAAGTGATGAATTTGGACTACCAACATTCTGATAGTGAGAAGGTGAGTCTACATTATTGATAATTGGTGAAGATAACCCTTTTAAATAAGAATTGGGATCGACTATAAGCCCACCACTTTTACCCATAGCAGGATAGGATCCTTTGCCCTGTTGGGCAGAAGAATGCAAATGAAACTGTTCAGACTTGTTAAAGTATGGATGTTGTTTAACATGATTCTGATCAGCTTGCAAATGAAAGAGGCTCTGGTGATCATTAATCTCACTTTGCATTCGAGACCGAGGGCGGCTCTCCTCATCTACCATACCATTTGTTGATAGAGTCATGCCAGACAAAGCAGACACTAGATCTGAAGGTTCGGTTACGCCATTAGCGCTTCTTTTATCCATAGAGTTAACCCTTCCTACTCCAGCAGTAGGAATGCGAGGGCTAGGAGCCCTGGCCACAAGTTGAGGATCAGGAGTGGTACTTCTTGACAAGGAAGCACCCAAAGCAGAAGCGTATGTCTGAGAGGCTGATGACAAACCTTGGGGGTTTGCACCAGATCGTAACTCATTGATTGATGCCAGCTCCTGCTGAAGATGAGCAAAATGGGATTCCGAAGATTCGCCGTTGTCGTCAAAAGTGTTACGGCTAGCTGGACGCGATAGATGTCTAGAAACAGATGAGACTAGGCTTGCATCATCCTGCATTAAGTACCAATTATCCAAATTTAGAACCATTAAAGGATATTTATCAAGAAGAATGCATTGATTGACAAACAATATCAATCATATGTATCAGAAGTCTGTTTACGACAAACCCTTAAAATCTAGCAAAAAGATCCACTTTATCTGTATATGAGTTGAACACAAAATATATAGGCAAGCAAATATGGATCCACAAAATAAATTTCATCACCTATAAATGTCACTCCCCTAAGAACCATCACCCATAAAGGTCCTAGAGGCTTTAAGTTCCCACACCCTACCACAGTACATCTTCACAGCTAAAAGTCGTGCTCTCAATTAGATAGAACTATCACAGTAATATCAATTGGGTTGCAAACGAGTAATCATATGCAAACAATGTCGTTACATGATGCATAACAGATTATAGCTCATGACCACTATCCAAATAATGCAAATACGGTCATTGCAGTGGCGGAGCCAGGATGTTCTTGAAACGGGGTGAAGATTATTTTTATGATAGAATACTATGATGTAATATCTAAGTTTAGTTTAAATGGGGGCAAATATATAATATATTGTTATTTTTTCTAGTTCAAACGGGGGAAATACAATTTTAATGGTAAAAAAAATCAAAATTTATTAGAACTAATTTGATACAATTTAAAAAGTAAATGGGGGCATTTGGCCCTTTAACCCAAGGGGTAGCTCTGCCCCTGGGTCATTGAGTAACCATCAGTAAAAACCCCACAACTCTCCACCATTGTACCAAAAAAAAAAATCTCCTCTCCACCAACTGTCCAGGGTTGAGCCCTTATATATGAAGGACCTTAAACAACCTATACAAGCTTTAACCCCCAATCATTCCAGATAACACTTGCATCCTCTGTGTTTCTGCAGCTGCTAGCACAAAGTTAGCAGACTCTTATTCCCCCTTAAGCAGAGGCACGCCATAAGGACACAGTTCATAACTGACATTTTCATCAATGGAGATTTTTATTTTCCCTACTTAGATGGGATATTTATGACAAAATTCTTATGAAAAAGTTAACAAATACCCGTGCATCCATAAGACATCAGAAGCAAAATGCATGAAAAGTCTTTTGAGAGGATTATCGTGTGACTAGTCAACTCAATAGGTAACCATTAAAAGATGACTGTTGGGAGAATAACTAGGGGGTAAGTTTGAGAACCCCGACTGAAACTGAGAAACAGACAGACACAATATATTCATGTGAAGGGAAATCTAAAGGCCAGTAGAGTTTTTTCACACACAAACAGCAATATTGAACAACTCTATATTACCTGCAAATAGAACTATCCTAATCAGTCATGCTATTCGTGAGTAGATAATGCACGTAAACAACACGAGATGAAAAGGGAACCCCTTTAAAATCCGATTCTCATTTATTGGAAATATGAATGGTCTATATGAAACACCCAAAACACTTTAGTACAGCCTCACACTTTAGTACAACCTCAGTCCCAAACTTCAACTTTCTTCTATTTCGGATAGGAAGCGCAACAACAACAAAAAAAAAAAAAAAATTGAAAAAAAGATAAGCAAAAGCACCGTCTTGAAAGATTGGATCACTAAAAAGGTTTTGGAATTCCTTTTAGTACTGATTGAAAACAGGCAACAGCTCGAAAATGGAACTCGATCTCATATTATAAATTCAACCTCAACCAATCTGAGTTCCGGAGCAACTTTATCAAAAATAAAAGGTCAAGTGTTGTTACTTCTACAATACTTTTAATTGGAAATAACACCTATTTAACCACGCTATTATTAGTGTGGAAACAATAAGGAAGCCTCAAAGCAAGAGGACTATAAAAAAAATCAAGTAATGATTATTGTAGGTTAAGATATTGCGTTAAAGGTAAAAATCATGTCCATAACATTTTCATCCCAATTATAGACCAAAAATTGTAAGGAAAATAATAAAATGAAAGTGGCCATCATTTGAGCACAAGAAAAAATCTGACCTAGACAAAACACATTCAAAGACTAAGGAAAACAACATGCCAACAAAATCTGAACCCGGAAACCATTTATCCACAAGCACAACCAATATTAGATACAGGACACCTTAGTTGTGTAACAGATTCGAATATAATGACAAGGTGTGTTAGGCTCTCAGCATATATGACTAGAATCTAAAAAATAGAACGTAAACACGTATCAGACAATTCAAAATTTCAAATTTCGAACTAAATTGAGCTTTAAAAAAATCAGTTTAAAGATTCGAGTGGAATGACAAGGTGGTTTAGGCACTCAGCATAGATGACTAAAATCTAAAAACACAATAAAATGCTAACACACATCAAACGATTCAAAGATTCAAACTTTCAAACTAAATTGAGCTTTCAAATAAGCAGTTTAAAAATCATGACCTGAATAATCTCCGCAATGCTCTTCTGCCTACTTCCCAATCCCATCCCTGACAATCCGATAAGTCCATCGCCGCCCCATTCTCCACCGCTGCCTCCACCCTGTGCCTTCCTCGACTCAATTCCACCATTGTTCTCTTTCTTCCCAGTAAAACCTAGCTGGGCCGCAAGTAGTGACCTACTGTTATTTCCATCATCTTCCCTGTTCACCTTCCTCCTATCTCCAATTGTGGAGCTTCCAGTCCCGCTCCCACTACCACTCCCGCCGCCTTGCAACCGCTGCACATATCGCCAGTCTTCCTTAGATAACAGCGGCGGAGGTAGCCTAGGGTTTAGGTTAACATTCGCGTAGTAGTAAGAAATATAAGCCGGATCAGACCTTAACTCCTCCTCGGATAAGCCTCCAAAGTTCGCCGCACCAAGACCAACACCAGCACCGCCACCAAACAAACCTCCGACTGCATTCAAAGATCCTTCCACCGTCGGCGGGGCTGAACCACTACGGTACATATTCAATTCCCTCTCTCGATCACTACCCACACTCTCCTGCCTCCGCTTCTCCCTCATCAACAGACCTAACTCCTCGTTAATTCCAATATCAGACATTATATTCGAATAACTATCAGTAATCATCACACAAAAGAATGAAAATTTCGCTATAAAGGGAAAAAAAATCAAAGCTTTTTTTCTTTTTCTAGCTTAAAATCGACACAAAATCGTTATATAAACACCGATCAAAACTCAATCTTCACCGCATTAAAGCTCTAATAAGTCAATTTCTTGATGAAGATAATCAACTAAAACAACTACTGATTGAAAGCAATCAAATAGTGTGCGAGTGTGTGTTTATCTCAATTATACTCAAGCGCATAGAGATCGAATTGAGAATGATCGCCGAGCGTTTCCGCCATGGATTTGCACACAGTAAAGGTGAGAGAGAAATCAGAGGGTTTAGAAAGGTGGGAAAGGCAGCGTTTAGAGAGAAGAAGGAAAACAGAGAGCTGAAGAAGACTGAAGTGACGGCATAGATTGCTCCTTTTGTGGGATTTGTTCTTACAAGGGCACGTTTAGGGTTTTATTTCGTTTTATTTCAAGAGAGTTGTTATATAAAACCCTAAACCCCTAAATTATTGACTACTCTATCCTCTACTCTATCCTATACTTGAAATAGAATTTTGATAAATTTAATTATAGTTTGACTAAATAATTTAAATAAAAAAAGTTATTCAAATAAAATTTAAAAATTATTAATAGATCACAATTAATAATGTTTTCAAATTTTTTGATTTACATTAGGACAATAATTTTAATTTTACGTTATCAAAGTGTAATCAAAAATTTATTTCATTCGAACAAAGGGAGTATGACATAGTTCAATTTATTTATCAAAGTGTAATCAAAAATTTATTTCGTTCGAACAAAGGGAGTATGCCATAGTTCAATTTATTTCAAAAAATGTCATTCAAAAAAATGTCCAAAAGTTAACATTTTGCCCCTTAAAAACCTTTCTCCTATTCATAAGCCGACACTTCCCTCCCCTTACGCCTCCCTCCGCTATCGCGATTGCATCCCTCCGTTGTCGTAATTGACGATGCTCGACCATTTTCAACCATCTACTTTTCCACAAAAATTCAGATCTGTTCTTTTCATGTTTTGAAATAGCCCTAGCACCATCTTCTTCATCAACGAACAACTCAGACGGATTTGCTCCTTCCAAAACATGGCGCGAAACACTTTTGGTAGGCATGTGGTTCTTTTCAACCTATTTGGCGGGAATGGCCGAAATATTTACACAATTTCGACACTGGTTGGCCATATCTTTGCAATTTTCAATCAACTTTAGCCGAAAACTTTTTCGACTGGGCATGGTTGATTATTTGAGGATGGATCCATCCCAAGCAGACGCCCAAGGTAGGGAAGCTCGACTAGCTATGGCCGAAAACCAGGTGAAACACCGGAAAATGATGAAGGGGACAAAGGGGGAGGGCGTTTGGCAAGGGAGAGAGTAAAAGAGGGATGTGCTTCTATGGCAAAGGACAGGCTTGGGTATTTATTGAGTGCTTTGGAGTTTTTCATGCAAGGAGGTTGTTTGGGTGTGTGGTTAAACAATGAAGAAGATGGACTAGACTCTAAAAAGAGAGAAATGGGAGAGAGAGGTGTAAGTACCCCAATCTCTGGCTCGCGTTCTCTCCAAATGCATGAAAAGGACTTGCAAGGTCTGCTCATCAGTAGCAAGAAGTTCAAGGGTCTTTCGGGCGTTAATATGATCATTTTAAGTAAGGAATGGTCATTATGGCGTAAAAATCCTCAAAATGACCTCGTTGTAATTACAAAAAAATGAAAAGATCTTATCCTGACAGCTTCTAGAAGCAAAAGGAGCGGTTAAGAAGAAGAATTTGTGTGACCTCTTTGGGTAATCGCGCGACACTTTTGAGAGCCTGACGGAATCTATAAATAGATCCCTTCTCTGCCCATTTTAGGGGATCTCTTCAGACACCCTGGAAAAATTCTATCGAAATTCAGACTCAGATTCTCTCGCATACAATATTACACACAATCTCTCTTTCTCTCTTACCCAAATCAAATTTCATGGATGCATTTGGATTAATACCTAACTCAAGCTACAACCCAAAGAAGATAGAAGTGAACCTTGGTTAGCTAAATCATTGTTACTCTCATTCTCCCTTTCCTAACTCTCTCCTAATTTTAATTGTTATCATGATTCACTTTATATTGAAATGGTTTAGTATAAACTTGTTATTATTGATTCTTTTATGGTAAAATCACGCATGATATCAATTGGGTTCTCTCACTATAAGAGTATACAACCATTTATTTGATAATTTAAATATACTTGAGGGATGAAACCATGTGTTGGTGTGATTTCTCATCTAAATATCTTTATGTTAAATCTCTTAGTATAAATCTTCAATATTTTTCTATAGTTTTATATTCTTTATCTTGGATATACACATGATATCAATTGTGTCATTTTCCCATGAGAGCATACAACAAAGACTCACATGGAAAGTAAGCGTTTTCTAGAAAAAAAAAGTCATAAGTTTGATGTGATTCGTTTATAGTTGTTGTGATAATCTAAATCTTTTCATTTTTCCGTTTATTTCTTGTTCTCTGTTCTGATTTCGGCACATGTTGACTGAGAGGCAAATGGATCATGTGGTGCCTTTGCGATCGCGTGGCGCCTTTGGTCCACGCGGCACAATATGTCGATCCACGCGGTTTGTTCTGCCCTGACAACCTATGACCAGTTTTGTGCCATTCTTTGATTTTACTTGTCAAATCATTTCCCCTTTTTATTATTTTCTACTTAAACCGATTTTCAAAGATGCACATCATTTCAAAACTCTTTATTTGCTTATTTTGATTTTAAAAAAACACACACACACACAAACATCTTTGATTAGAGAGACTCAATGATACGAGGATCTTTGGGTGAACTATTGGTACTCTTCCTTAGGTGTAAATTGACATCCAGACTCATTTCATATTAAAAAGTTTTTTTCAATGTTTTGGCTAATAAAAACGGCGTGGTGACTATAAATATTTTTAAGTTCGCTTCGAATATTTTGATTCCTTTTAAATCATATTTTCAAACTCCCAATTTTTTGAATCGGGATATTCACAAGAGGGAGAAAGGGTATGAAAGCAAGTGATTCAAAAAGGGTAAAATGGAAGGAATGATGGATGTGTTTATTGTTGAGGTAAAAAATGTCGGGTGGACTTAGTAAACGGGTATACTCAACAATTTTATGGGTTTATGTAACAAATCTCTTATTTCAAGGATCTTCTTAGTGTTGAATTTGATGGAAATATTATCCAAGCTTCTGAGTTTTTTTGCTATCTTGGATCCATTATCCAAAAAGATGGAGAATTAGATGGAGATGTGTCTCATAGGATTAAAGCAGGTTGGTTGAAGTGGAAGAGTGCCACAGGGTTCCTATGTGATCGCGGCATGCCCCATAGATTAAAGGGAAAATTCTACCGCACGGCAATTAGGCCGGCACTGCTTTACGTCACCGAATGTTGGGCCGTGAAACAGTGTCACGTACATAAGATGAATGTGGCAGAGATGCGTATGCTTCGATGGATGTGCGGTCATACAAGAAATGATCGATTGGGGAATGAGGTGATCAGAGGTAAAGTAGGAGTTGCACCCATTGAGGATAAAATGAGAGAAAATCGTCTAAGGTGGTTTGGGCATGTGAGAAGAAGACCGAGTGATGCACCGGTTAGGAGGCCGGAACAGTGGGAAAATGATAAAATGGTGAGGGGTAGGGGAAGACCCAAACAAACTTGGAATAGAGTGATTGAAAATGATATGAGTTTACTTGGAGTGGATGAAAGTATGGTGTTGAAGAGGTAAGAGTGGAGGGCAAAAACCCATGTGGGGGGTTGATTTTTTTTTTTTATTATTTTTTTTCACGATGACATATGATGATTCATGTTAGCCGACCCCATATTATTTTGGGACTAAGGCTTTGTTGTTATTGTTGCATTAAAATCAAGCCAAAATCTTAGGAAAAAAATAATTTTTCTTATACAATAGGAAAAACAGGATTTTCTAAACTGCTTAATTAGGTTTAAAATACGAAGACGACTAAGATTGACGAAGCAAAAATAATAGATCTTCCCCGTAAAGTCGTAACCATCGTCGTCCGCCGATTTTTTTCTCAAATAATTTCATTTTAAAAATATAAATACCAAAATAACTCACATTTGAAACTATGTTCCAAAATGTCTCACTTTTTAGAACTCGCTACACAGAGTAGCGAGTTCAACATGTTACCATTGAAACTCGCTACACCATGTAGCGAGTTTAGTTTTAATTAGGGTTTAGGCGTTTGAATTAATCAGTTGTATTAACAAAGCAAAACTCGCTACACCATGTAGCGAGTTTGACCAGTCACACAGAACTCGCTACATGGTGTAGCGAGTTTAAAATGACAATTTTACAGAAGATAAGGTTTTCACATCCAGATTCATTCTCATTATCATATCCTCTTATACTTACTCTAAAAAAAACTCAAATCCTCACATCATTAAATTTTGTCAGAATCGTTGAAGATAAAGAATCAAGATAAATTATCATCATCTTAATCATTGTTTCCACTTGTGTTTTTTGATATAAATTTAAGTTTTTAACTATGTTTTAGTATATTATATATATAAATGTTAGGGTTTTGTTATATAGTTTTAACACTTTGATTTCGTAATTTAGGGTTAAAGATGAACGGGGTCCAATCATTTTCATGTGCTATTGGGGAGGTGATGATGAACAACCATTTGATGGTCCTCATTTTTAAAAAAAGGCCAAAATGTGCAATTAGGGCTAATTGTCGACGGAGATACAATGAGTTGATTGATGAATTATATAATAAGGCAGGCTTAGATCGGTCTCGATATGATTTGGAAGTCATTTATAGATGTCCTCATACTTTTGATAGCGGGATTGGTGAGTACTTTCCTTTCCGTATTGAAGATGATGCGTGTATGGATATAATGCTCGATCATTTAGCTAAATTTGGGGGGATGGGTAATTTGCAGCTGTATGTGGTTGTTAAATTGATTGAAAATTGATGTTATCCAGAGTTTGAAACACTGCACACAGAGACCAATTATGGGTATTCACCAAGTTGTAACCGTGATGCAGGGGTTGGTCCAAGTATCCAAACACTTATATCAACCCAAACACTAAATTATGATGATGGGGCATACCAAAATGATCCTGTTAATGACGATAATTCTGAAGATGATGTAGATTATGAAGAAGAAGAAGAAGAAGAAGAAGAAGAAGAAGAAGAAGAAGAAGAAGAAGAAGAAGAAGAAGAAGAAGAAGAAGAAGACACTGATGTAGATGCAATGCTAGACGATGATGATGATGAATATCATGAGGGTAGTAGTGATTCTGATGTCGATTTGGGAGAGGGTGATAATGGGCCGATTGATGATGACGTGAAAACACATTTGGTTCATTATGAAGCACCGGAAAATCGAAGGTATGAGAGAGTAGATTATCCTTTTTACAGTGATATTGGTTGTTCTACTCGACAAGAAGAAGGCTTCATTGATTACCATAATGAACCTAGTTTTCCAGTTTGTGATTCGGAAAAACATGAAATTGTTAAAGGGGTATGCTTTTCTAACAAGAACGATGCGCAATTTGATATAAAAAGGTACCATATTTGCACCAATCGCCGATTCAGGGTAAGAAAGAGCATAACTCACACATGGGTAATTGAATGTCTATTGAAAAAGTTTCCATGCATTTTCTATGTTCGTGTGAGTAGGAGGAAGTTTGGCTATTGGGAAGTGACCAAGTATAAGGCTCCTCATTGCTGCTTATATTCTGGAGAAAGTCGAGATCACCCCAACCTAGATGCGAAGTTTATTGGTCGCCAAGTAGTTAGTCTTATTAAGGTCGATTCAGATGTCAAGGTTGGAGTTATTATTGCTAGGGATGGAAATTTTACCGAACCCGATTCGTACCGAAGGCGATCCGATTGGAAAAAATTGGATATGGTTTCAATTTTTTATGACCCGATCAGATTCGAATTGGGTTCGGTACCACCGTTGATTCGACCCGACCCGATCCCAAATCACCTATGTATATAACTAAAAATTAGAAATTAGGGTTATATATATATCCTCTCTTTCTCTCTCTATCCGTTAAAGCGCCTCTCTTTCTCTCTATTCGCTCTCTCCCTCTCTGCTATTTCTCTCTCTCTCTCCGCTCGTCTCTCTCCCCGCTCGTCTCTCTCTGCCCTCGTCTCTCTTTCAGCCCTCATCTCTCAACTCAGCAGTAGGCTCTTCATGGCTGTTTGAAGGAAGCAAGACCGCAAGAATCGTGGCTATTTGAAGGAGGCAAGACCGCAAGAAGAGTATGAATTGGTGGCAATCGGCGCCGGATTTTGTATAAGGTGAGTTGATTTTTCTATCATTTTAGCTCAACTATGTTTGTTTCTGCCTACTCATTTAGTATTGTTCATTACGATTGTGCTTATGCAGCCAATTTTTGGCATACTGTATAGCTCAACTATGTTTGTTTCTGCCTACTCATTTTATTTCTGATTTTTCTATCATTTTATTTCTGAGTCGATTTTTTGGATCGGATCGGGGCTCGAATCAGTCACCTTCGGATCGGGTCAGGTTCGGTAATGGGTTTATGCTGTTCGGATCGAATTCGGATCAGCACTGACCCGATCCGAACCCGACCCATTGCACACATCAGTGGTATTTTGGAAAGGAAATTACGTATAAGAAGGCATGGTGTGGAAAGCAGAAGGGCATTGCAGAGGTTTTTGGAGATTGAGAGGAATCTTATATAAGGTTACCCCGCGTCCTAGCAGCCATCCAAAAATACAACCCCAGTACAATTATTGAGTATACTCATCCTCCCCCTCCTGTCGGTGAAGTACACATGTTTCAACGGGTGTTTTGGGCATTTGGGCCTTGCATTGAAGCTTTCTCTCATTGTCGGCCTGTCATTTTTGTTGATGAAACATTCCTTCATGGCAGATATAAAGGAGCAATACTGATTGCCATGGGTGTTGACGCCCAAGGCAGTATACTTCCTCTTGCATTTGTTGTTGTTGAAAAAGAGGACTGGACGAACTGGCTTTGGTTCTTATATCTTCTTTGCAGACATATTATAAAGAGTCGTGAAGTATGCTTGATATCTGATCGTCATCACGGCATTCTTAAGACTATAGCGGAAGATACGTGGTGGCCAAATGTGCATCATCGATATTGCTTGAGACATATGCGAGCAAATTTCTTGGATAAGCATAGAGCGGAAGGTTTGAAGTATCTGTTTTGGAGAGCGGGTAGAGCAAGTCAAGATAGAAAATTGAAATCTATCTTAGAGAGTATCCGTTCACTTAACCCCGAGGCAATTGCATGGTTTCTAAATTTAGATGCCAAAAAATGGACATTGGCACACGATGGTGGTTACAGATATGGCATTATGACTACTAACATGTCTGAGGTTTTCAATGGTATCATGAAGGGAGCCCGCGGGATGCAAATCACAGCAATTGTTGAAACTGCCTTCTACCGTTGTGGGGAGTACTTTCAAGTAAGGCATTGATTTTCACTTAATGCCTTAGGAGGTAATCATGATAACCCTAACATCAATCCCCTATACCAATTCAGCCAAAATGTTCATTATTGATACTTGAAGAATAGCGAGAAAGGGATGAAACATCAGGTAAGGATGTTCAACAATCATGAGGTTGGGGTGTATCAAGTGACAACCACACGTCAGGGTGATAAAGGTGGAAATATTCAAATTGTCCGATTTAATGAGCGTACATGCACATGTGGTAAATGGGTTGCCTATCACATGTCCTGTTCCCATCTTCTTGCATGTTGCCATGCCCAACATCTTGATGGTCGTTATTTCGTTTCTTCATTTTACACCATTAGGGAATACTACAAGACATGGAAGGGAACATTTGAACCAATCCCCCATGAGGACTATTGAGATGTGGATGGTTTGGTGCCACGTTTTTTCCCTAATCCCCACCTTCGACGTTCTGCAAAGTCCGGACGGCCTAGATCAAGACGCTTTCGAAATTGTATGGACTTTCAAGCAGATAAACGGAAGACTCTGTGTTCATCATGCAAACAAGAAGGCCACAATCGTCATAGATGCCCAAACATTAGGGAGTAGAATAATGTTTTTCATGTAATTTATCTTTGAGTTGTTGGATTTACTTTGTATTTCAATTGGATTTCGTTTAAGTATGACTTGGATGTAATTTTGATTGGTTATACATTTTGTGTTGTTTGATGTTTGAATATAACTTTGTTTTTCATTTGGATTTGATTTAACTTGGATTCAGTTTCAGTTGCACACATAAAATCCAATACATCAAACTGTAAAACCTGTATAATATACCATAACACACACCTCCACACATTTACTAAAGTCTCAAAACAATATACTAAACTTTACAAACGCTTAAAAAACCATACAACAATAGAGTTGTCAAAATCGAGCCCGACCCGTAGGCTCGATCCAGCCCACCCGACTTTTAAGGGCCTAGGCCTCAAATTAGAAGGCCCGAAAAAAACTGGGCCTCTTTGGCTCGGCTCGGTAGGCCCATGGGCTCATGCGGCCCGAACATGAAAAGCCCGGAACGGCCCGATGAAACAGTTGACAAAGTCAACACACTAAAACAAGTAGTTATTATGTCTCATAATCGTACACTTTGATGGATTTTCAGTTGGTTTTCTGGCCAAAGGCGTTAACGTTCTTCAAAGTACTCCAGCTAGCACTACATTGCTATAACTTGCATAAGGAAAAAGAAGAGAACTGCTTTGTGTCTTTGTGCCTCTCAACAATGAACAAACCAATTCAAATGCAGTACTTCTCTCGGATTACCTAGGCAGTGATAGGCACAAAAAAATAATTGAAATTGAAAATAGATGTATGGCTTTTACATATATTATTAGTTAATTTTTGAGTTTTTTGAATAAAAAAAGTAGTTATTTGTTTGGCCCATAGGCCCGAAGGCCCGATGTCCACATGGGACCAGCTTGAATTTTACTAGGCCCGTTAATGTTTAGGCTCGACCCGTCATTAAGCGAAGCCCGATGGGTTTGGCCGGGCTGGCCCGGCCCGGCCCGTTTGACAGCCCTATACAACAAACATCCAGAGAAGGGTGAAAAATACATAAATGTTTTCTTACAATAATAATAAAACAACTAATATCACAAAGTTTTATTACATCTAAATAAAAAAATAGTTTCACTTATTTCTCCTATCATACTTTCTGTCATAGGCAGCCGGGGTGAACTTCTTCGTCGGATGCCACTCCCGAGACCCTCTTCTAATTAACTCCTCCCGTTGAGCAGGGGTAAGACGTACCCCACTAGATGAATTCGCAGCCGGATCAGAGAAGGGTGGAAGATCCGCTCGTGAGGATGATGAAGGAACCCTAATGCCACTTCCCGAATATACGAGTGTGTGAAAAGTCCTAGGTGGAGGATCAACAAAATCATCATCATCATCATTAATAATCCCACTAACCTGACTCGGGCCGTGACGAGGGTAAGTACCTGAATAAATACCCTCCTCAACCTCGAATCTAATCCTCTCCTCGTGCTCCTCCACCTGAGTAGCTCCCCACTGTGAAGAATAATCAAAGAGTCCATCATATTGAGTCTCAGAATCTGGCTGGACCTCGGGCTCTGGCTCTGGCTCTTGTTGGGGTTGTGAATGTGCACGACGTCTAACACGACGCTGTCGAGGTTCTACCCCCTGTACGCGATCAGCCGGTGGTGGAGGTGCTGCAGCCTCAAGTCGTTGCTGCTCCCTAACGTTAATGAGCGTGTGTCTAATCAACCTTCGCAGCTCAGCATGTTGCGGCCACGACATATGCTCCTCCTCCTCATTGGTGACATGCATACGTTGAAGGTTCTGCACCTGTTTTTATAGCAAAAAAAAAATAAGTATGAGACATAAGTTAATAAATTGAAGTTTTTTTTTTTTAAAAAAAGTAGAAATAATAACTTGAAAAATGTAAATACTTACCACGCCCTCTAGGAAAGGGGCAACCGACCGGTATCAAACGTCCTCTATATGAAGGGGGTTCTGCACAAACATGCACGTTATGCTCCGAAACCATATCATATATGAATCAGTGTAATGCATAACGTGAAAGCCTGGTATCCCCCCAGCCAGTAAGTTTCGCCGCTGTTCCCAAAGTGCAATGTATTGTTGATGGCGGTCGCTCTAAATCACAAGATTGTTTCCACGCCTATCAACTCTATGCAAGTCCCTCCGAGTATCGCACAGTTCTGGGACCCCTTGCAGCATGCCAAACTGCCTCAGAACACGATCCGACAAATGCCACTTTATCCTCTCAAAGCATATAAGAGGGACCCGCGCCATCCATACGACCCATCCCTGAGTGCAGTATGCCGGAGCATATCTATCTCTATAAGGCTACCACACAACTTGATCATCTGTTAGCTTGGCCAGCTGATCACAATAGCCTCGCTGGTTATGGGCAGTAACCTCCTTGAGATACAATGATGATCCGGTCCACCTGAAATTTCATAAAAAGAATAATTATAAGAAATAGTTAAACAAAAAACTATAACGACAAGAAACTAACGTATGATATATGTGTACTTGCATCCCAGTGGCATGTGATCGAAGTTCGGATCAATGTTTCGTCTTCGAGGCTGTGTTGGGAAATAGTAGGTGTTGATGTTGCAGGCTAAGGCGACAGGGCCAACCATAACCTCTGATATAGGCAGCTTTCCTTCGCTGGGCAGCTAAGACCACCAATAGCTGGAGCTAAAGCCTTGAGCTAAAACGAGCTACGAGCTAGAATTGACTCCTTTCTATATTAGAGACTTGAGCTTCCTCTCCATGTTTTATCCAGTATGGAGCCGCGTCGTTCGGTATAGTATAGCATGCGAGTTTTTGATCTGCCATGCCCTCGGAAAAGAAGAATCCCGTGAACAACTCATAAAGAGAATCATAACAACTCTAAGTAGCCGAAAGCCCCTTTGAGTAAGCTTAAGCCCTCTACCCTCCCTTTATTGTTGGAGCCCTCTCATTCTTGCAGTTCTCTTTAACGGAAAAGTGATAAATTGACTTTGCCAGTTGGGTTGGTCCAACATCTTATCAGTTAATGTGAAAATGCCAAAATTCTCTTTTTCCTTGGCCTCCCGCCTCACGGGCTAGCGCAGTGCACTCCTTGGTATTGACCGTTGCAACAGAGTGGACTGCCGATTTTGACAGACGAAAAGAGGTTAAGGATTAAAGTACAAAGGAGAAAGAAGGAATAAGAGAAGGATTGCGAACCTTCACCAAAGCAGACAAAGCCGAAGCCTTTAGGATAGCCATAAAGACGGTCCCGAGGCACGAAGGAGGCTAGTTTAGCCGAAAGATGGTTTAAGGGTGTTACTGAAGGTGAGGGCCTTTCCCGCTTACTCCGTCTTTCTCTCCCGCCGAGGGTAAGTTATGAGGTAGTTGAACTTCCGCCCGTGCAGCAGTAGTTCTTTGAACCAACCTTTTTCTTTAAAGAGTGACTTGCCCTTAGAATAATGGGAACCTACTTGGCTTAAGGGAAAGATTCTCTGAGTAAGAACCATTAGATCATTACAATTCCAGGTTGCACACATAGCAACCTCTCCCAAGCCCAAATATATATCAAATACTATAACTAATGCCAATAATTTGAAATTAAACTTATAACCAACAACATAATGCACATTAAAATGAGATAAACATACCTGTAGAACGTTGAGAAATCCACCGCACTGGCTCGTCAAAGGGTTAGTCGCACTACACAACTCTCGATATAGAAAAGCTAGTGACGCACTTCCCCAACTGTACATCCAGACCCTCGAAAGCTCCCGAAGCAAAGTGAGATAATACAACTTAACCATGTTGTTTGTACGATCAGGCATCACCATAGAACCCAAGGCGAGCATGATATATGCCCGAGTGTACATATCAACAATGTTATTAGGGGAATCATCAGCGATGTCATGAAAGTGTGGAAACTGACTCGTAATCCACTGTAGCTTTAGACTACTCCCATCCATATCTCCGAGAGATGGGACAGTCCCTAAAACATGGTGACATACCACCCGCCAGTCTAGAAGTGGTGGGATGTTAGCATCAGTAACAGCATCCCCATCAATCGGCAACCCGGAAATCATGCCGATATCCTCTTGGGTAATCGTCATCTCACCAATAGGGAGGTGGAATGAATGGGTATCCGGATGTCATCTCTCGATCAAGGCCTCCAACAACCCATAATCGTATTGAATTCTCCCTATGTAATGAACTCCACTAAAGCAACACTCAGCTAATCTCGACAAAATCCTCAGCGCTAGTCTATTCGGCAACGTGGCACCACGACGAAATGAGAGTGGACTAGCAACCTGCTATTTGGCCCAAATAAAACGAGCTCTGTGGTCCTCATGTGCAGTCAAAACAGAGTTATCGATAGGCCCGAGATCAACGAAGGAATCCATCTGTTTCAACAAAAGAAACTCAATTTCAATATCAAATAAATAAATACATAAACATAGAGACTTTGAAACATCAATAGCAAATACTTCTACTTCTCCAAAATTGAGTCACAAATTGAGTTCAAAACCCCAAAATTTCAAATATACCACAATGGAGTTAAAATATACCAACTATTGGGTTCAAATATATCCAAAATGGAGTTCACATGTTTCAACAATTGGGTTCAATAACAACACCAATATTCAAAAAAATCATAATTATTTCAATATATACAAATTAAAAACAAAGCATATACACAAATCAAAGCAAAAACCTAATTTTTAATACTACTTCAACAAATATCCAATTCAAATCAAAATCATCAAATCATATAACATATTTCAACAATTATCAGAATCAAAACATGATATACCCAAATCAAATCAAATACTCAATTTCAACAATGAACAATGATAAACTTTGATATAAAATTACGATGGCGAAATTAGATGGTAAAAATCGGATTTGATAATGGCAATGACAAACTTTTTCTTCTTCTTCCTTCTCCCTTCTCCCTTAGTCTCTAATGGTTTTTTTTTTGTTTCTTCTCTTCAGACCGTAAGCAGCGGCGCTGTAGGGCTTTTTTTTAGAACTCGCTACACCATGTAGCGAGTTTCATGACCGAGTGAAATTGCTACATGGTGTAGCGATTTAGGTTACGACTTAATTACCAATTGACCGTCGACTTGATTAACCCTAATTAAACTAAACTCGCTACATGGTGTAGCGAGTTTCAACGGTAACATGTTGAACTCGCTACACCGTGTAGCAAGTTCTAAAAAGTGGGACATTTTGGAAAATAGTTTCAAATGTGAGTTATTTTGATATTTATATTTTTAAAATGAAATTATTTGAGAAAAATCCATGTAGCGAGTTTCAACGGTACCATGTTGAACTCGCTACACCGTGTAGCAAGTTCTAAAAAGTGAGACATTTTGGAAAATAGTTTCAAATGTGAGTTATTTTGATATTTATATTTTTAAAATGAAATTATTTGAGAAAAAATATCGTCTGCCTCTCTTAACTTTTCTCACCGACTAACTCCGTCCACCTCTGTTAACTTTTCTCACCAAGCACAGATATTCTGATGGTGCTAAGTAGTACTATATTCTTATTCCTTTACTTTGTTTTTTCTTAGCAATTTGGAGTGGTAAATAGTTTACAAATCTGACATTGGTTCCTCTTTTTCTTTCATGCTCAGCTATCTTCGTTCTCATTATTATTAGGCTCTGTTAACAATTTACGAAAAATGATTTTTCATAAATTGTTTTTCGAAAAATAAAATAAATATGTTTTTGGCTGTTTGGTAAGAAAATGTTTTCCAAAAAATATTCATGTGTTTATTAAATTAAAATAAAATATTTTTCGATAAAAACACAATTTGATATAAATTGAAATAGATAAGATGGGGTAGGGTGATGGAGATGGGGTGGTAGGGTAGGAGGTGGGGATTACTGTTATGACCAATATACTTTTCTATATATAAACATAATATAAAAAATACTAATAATGTATATTTGATACAAATGAATTATTTAAACAAATTAAAGTTACAAAATCAAGATAAAACCTGAACGTCACAATTAGAATAGAGGCCTGCGAAGTATGACAGTGTCCTAAGACAGAAATTCTTCCCCGCTTCTGCAGCAGTTTGGAAGTCTGACTCGTGGATACAACTATTCGGAACAAGTTCCTGCAGAAGAATTTGTTCCCTGGCGAATGTACTGTATGCTTTCAGAAGGATAGAATGGAAAGAGAAGATGAAAACTTGTATTTCCTGAAACACAATCTGATGTGTGTTTATATATGATTATGTTTGAATAGACATGTCTTTTTCAAAATCAAACATAGATTTTCCAAGTTATGACAGTTGAAACTGTTATTTCAAAAGTCAAATCTGACATTATCCAGAACTAAAATAATAATTTAAAATAATATTAAAAAATTTAATATTAATTTACAAAAGTTAAATTAGTTCAACACATCATTTGACTGCTAAGATTCGAGCTTTATGTTTATAAAAACCTGTGTCATGGGGCTATGACCGATGACTTTTATCCGTCTCGAAAAGAGCATCGATTTGATACGTGATACGTTCCCTGGTTCATCAGGAATCAAAATTTGTGTTCATTTTAGCGCGCACACCTGAATTTCACCAAAAACTCTATTTTTCAAAAAACTGTTAGTACCCGGTCCGAAAAAAGGGACTGAAGTGCAATTCGGGAAAATCTGGGACTAAACTGGCATTTGGGAGCTTTTGGACCAAATGGGAAATATTGGAAAATTCAGGGACTAAACTGGAAATATGGAATATTTGGGACGAAATTGATATATTAAAATTCCTGGGATTAAATGAAAAATAAAATCCTAAAGAGCGAATTGCAAAAGAAGTCATTAGAGTGGCCAAAGTGCGACTGCAAAATCGCGGGACGAACCGAATAATAATGGTACCAATCCTAGGCCACGGCATTGCAAGGCATTGGCCGAGCTTTGCTGGAGGTTGGCCGGCCAGGGAGAAACTTTGAGGGCCAGTTCTAGGCTGATTGGGCCAAAGCATTATTGGGCCAAATTTGGCCGATCGACCCTAAGCCCAAACTTGCCCGATCGACCATTTATCAGCCGCCGCCAGAACCTAATTTCTAGCGTCGATCGAACCTTATTTTTAGGGCCGATCGACCCTTTATTTTGTGCCGATCGACCCTTTAATTTAAGGCCGATCGACCCTTCAGCTGGCCCAGCCCAATTACCGAAGCACTATAAATAGGGGTGCCCGGCTTCAGCTTTACACACACAATTTACCCGGGAGAAACGAGACTACTCTTGTTTTACCCGTATTTCTTCCTACTCTCTTCGAGTCGCCCTAGGTTCGACCCCAAAGTCTTGCTACAATTGGTAAGACTCTTTTTAATATTTTTGTTCCCTATTATTATTATTGTCTTATTATATTTGCATGCTTATTATATTTTAATTGTTCCTTTATGCTAGATTTAGGACTGTTTTAATATATTTAAATATGCAATAGCCGAGGATGATCTAAGGTTTCGCCCAAGGAACCCAATGGATCTAGGAACTATTTCTTACCTTCCACCTTAGTTATAATTATCCCATGATCAACAATCCCCCAAGGACGAACGCTGATTAGTGCACCTTCCGAGGGCCTAACTCAAAGGTTCTAGGGTGTGATCATCAATTAATTCTTTCTCTCCCCTCCTCCTTATGCATGATCCCGTTTCTTCTATCTATTCCTGTAAACACCGCACACAACCAACACCCCACATGCTAGAAAGACCGATTCGTCGGGCAATAGGAGTGATAACGTTTCTTCTTCTGTTGTAACTTGACCCCCGAACCCAATTAACTGTTTAGCCTTTTTTCAAAGCTTTGGGCTATATCAAAGTGGCGTGGCGACTCTCAAAATTAAACTAATATTTTAATATGGTTTAAAAGCGAGTGTCACTAAATGAATATCCCATTTCGATCCGACTTTATATAATTATTTATTTTCAAACTTCCGAATGCGCGTTGCATCGGGACGGGGTATTCACAGTGGCGACTCCGCTGGGGACTGTTTTGAAACTTTTTCAAACTAAGTGGGTCAGACTTTCGTTTTCTTGTATGGTGTTGTATTTTAATTTCTTTTTCTTTTCCTTCTATTCTTAACTGTTGCATTGCATGCATGCATCTCCTAAAAAAAAAATCTTTCTCTTTTTTCCTTAAAAAAGAATTAGACTTTTTACCTCACACTACCACTAGAGTCCGTGTCACACTGCACAGACACCCTTTAACCCATCGGAGACGCCAAAGTGCGGGCACCGTGGTGATCATGTCGCCTCCCTTCCGAGTCTCACTTGGTCATCCACTCGTCAGTGCGCGGTGCCGCACGGTGGGAGCCTGAAATCTAACCCTTGTGTCACCCACTTTGTTAAGAGTACACTCCCTGTGATCGGTTGGTTTGACTAGCTTTTTTATATAGACAATTAATAAGGTCTTTGTGTTAAGTCACTACGAATCAATAATAGGTCAAGATCTATAGAGAGAATAAAGGGCACTAAAAATTGATTTCCTTTTAAAGGACGTGCCATGTAAAGTTGAATGCTTGATCTTGTCCTATCATGGGTCTGTAGTACTCTCCATAAATATCATATTAAATGTCTATATGAGACGGTTAATCGTTAGGATCCACCACTTTAGGACCTTTAGTTAGTTGCGAAAAAGGGGTATCCCTTCCAACCAAGAGTAGGTTCTATAAAAAAAAATAAAGGGCTTTTTTGTAAATAAAATGCTTAACTACTCCTCATTTCTAGGACCCTTCGAGGTCCGCTCCTCTTTTCTAGGACCCTTCGAGGTCCGTTCCCCATTTCTAGAACACTTCAAGGTCCGCTCCTCATCTCTTGGACCGTTCAAGGTCCGCTCCTCATCTCTTGGACCCTTCAAGGTCCGCTCCTCTTCTCTTGGACCGTTCAAGGTCCACTCCTCTTATCTTGGACCCTTCAAGGTCCGCTCCTCTTATCTTGGACCGTTCAAGGTCCGCTCCTCATATCTTGGACCGTTCAAGGTCCGCTCCTCATATCTTGGACCGTTCAAGGTCCGCTCCTCTTCTCTTGGACCGTTCAAGGTCCGCTCCTCTTCTCTTGGACCCTTCAAGGTCCACTCCTCTTATCTTGGACCGTTCAAGGTCCACTCCTCTTATCTTGGACCGTTCAAGGTCCGCTCCTCTTCTCTTGGACCCTTCAAGGTCCGCTCCTCTTCTCTTGGACCCTTCAAGGTCCACTCCTCTTATCTTGGACCGTTCAAGGTCCGCTCCTCTTCTCTTGGACCGTTCAAGGTCCACTCCTCTTATCTTGGACCCTTCAAGGTCCACTCCTCTTATCTTGGACCGTTCAAGGTCCGCTCCTCATATCTTGGACCGTTCAAGGTCCGCTCCTCATATCTTGGACCGTTCAAGGTCCACTCCTCATATCTTGGACCGTTCAAGGTCCGCTCCTCTTATCATGGACCGTTCAAGGTCCGCTCCTCTTCTCTTGGACCCTTCAAGGTCCACTCCTCTTATCTTGGACCGTTCAAGGTCCACTCCTCATCTCTTGGACCCTTCAAGGCCCACTCCTCATATTTTGGACCGTTCAAGGTCCGCTCCTCATATCTTGGACCGTTCAAGGTCCACTCCTCATATCTTGGACCGTTCAAGGTCCGCTCCTCTTATCTTGGACCGTTCAAGGTCCGCTCCTCTTCTCTTGGACCCTTCAAGGTCCGCTCCTCTTCTCTTGGACCCTTCAAGGTCCACTCCTCTTATCTTGGACCGTTCAAGGTCCACTCCTCATCTCTTGGACCCTTCAAGGTCCACTCCTCATATCTTGGACCGTTCAAGGTCCGCTCCTCTTCTCTTGGACCCTTCACGGTCCGCTCCTCTTCTCTCGGACCATCCATGGTCCACTCCTCTACCTTAGACCCCCATGGTCTACATCCTTCAAGTTAGGACCCTTCAAGGTTCTGCCTCTCATCCATAGTCTGCTCCCTTAGTCTTAAAACCATCCATAGTTTAGATCCTTTATCTCTAGCACCCTTCGGCCAAAGACCCACCTAGGTCAAGCCTCCCTCGACCAAACCACCATCTAGGATCATCTAAGCCAAACCAAGACCAATTCTCATCCAAGTCCGATTAGCTCGTCTAGATCACCCTCACTTGTATTTGACCAAGGATCGAGTCATCTTCCTCTTTTACATTCATCCTCTCTCTTTCTTTAAACTTAACCCTGGTTGTATCATCAATCGGGGCCCCCTCGAACTACGGTGACCTGAGACTCGTACCTTAAATGGTAAGGGTTACGTAGGCAACTTCGGCCGATCAAACTCTCAAATTGTGGAGATCAACTATTTTCTCGGAGATGCCTTAAGATTAATTGTGAGTCTAATTCAACTCATTGGTTTGACTCTGCCGTATGTTCTTACAGAATTCTGCATCATGTCTATGGAGAAAAGCATTGAAGCCCTTAAAGAAGTCTCAGACATGAGGTTGGGAGTGATCAACCTCCTCAAAGACATGCATGAAATTGAGCAATACCATTTGTCTTACATTCACGAGTGCTTGAGAAGAGATCCTCCTCCTGTGCAATTCCAGAGTCCCTATCATCCACATGCTTATGGTCCCACTTATGGTCCAACACATCGAATGTCTCATTCAGATGCCCGCCGGTGGCCACCAACCAACGAAAGGCACCAATACCCGAGAAGAAGATCAACAAGGAACATTTTGATGACTTAGGAATGCCTGTGGGTGAGTTCTTCGACATTTTGGTGGAAAAGAGTTTGATCAAGCCGCTCGAGAATTACAAGCCTATTAACTCGAGATCTAACTTGGATACATCCAAGTTTTGCGAGATACCACAAGTACATTGGGCATACCACCGACAGCCGTAGCAACAAACGCTTGATTCAAAATTTGATCAACCAAGGCCTCATTGATGAAGAAGCCCTCGTACTTCAAGGAAGGATTTAGATTCATTAAGTCTTGTAGGTTCTAGTGTGTCTTTCTTACTTCCACTTTGGGCATTGATATGTAATGTCCACTTTAGATTAGTTGCTTCAATAATAAAAGAGTCTTTCTTTCTTTTCTCTCTAGACTTGAGACATAATCTCGCATTACTTTCAAGAAGAATTGTTTTATTTATAATTATCACTTGATTGCTAATCTCACTGATTAACCCACCGGCTAATAAAGTAAACACTGAATGAATGCTTTGATTGGAGTAAACAACTCACCGTCCCTTCCTCATATACACCATCTCTATACATCCCTCTCTCATACACTCTTCCCATACTCCACCATATACTTTCTATACACTATTGCCAGACCCTCTCCTTGTACACACCCCCTATGCTCCCTCGAGCATACACTTCCCCAAATACACTCTCCCCCACTTGACCTCCTTTCCATATGGTCAAGACAAGCACAAAGACCGTTGTTGCTCATCATCAGAAAATAGCTGCTCACGCCACTGCAATTTAAAGAAGATGCAAGGAGTTGTTCCTATCCTTCACAAGTCTTTGCATGAATATCAACTTGGGGCTCACCAACCCCCAATCTCGCGTCTCCTACGATTTTCCATTCGATCGATAAGCTTTCATTGAATATGCTCACATATCTTTCTTATGGTCCGAATATATTCTGCCTTACTTAATAAGTCGGTTAAATGAGTTTGCATTTATTTTAAATACTCTTTTGAGAATGCTATCCAGTAGCAATTGAAGCTTAAACCTCTCACCATAGGAAGCCATAACCTTATCCTCACTAAATAATACCCTTTCATTTCAAGATCGACAAGTTTTGAAACCCTAAGGAAGAAGCCCATACTAGGAGCTCCCCTGACTCACAAAGGAAGCAATCACAAGGACCTCACTCGACTCACAAAAGAAGGGACCACCTCCAAGCCCAAGAGGGAAAAGGTAAACGCATCCTAAGGCATACGCTAGGGGCTATCGCGAGCAAACAAATCCGAAGGCTTTTCGAGAAGATGGTGTTAAAAAAAAAAAAAAAAAAAAAAAAAAAAAAAAAAAACCCTCCATCACTCCGAAGTGAACCTCCCATCTCAAAGGTTGTGAAAATGAGACGTCGAGTGAAGGTCCTATCATGATCAAGTTACCTGCTGAAACCACAACAAACTCGCGAGAAGAAGCAACAAAGATTCCCTCTTGGACAAATCCCATAAACCCATTCCAAAGTCCATCCTCTCACTTTTAGAGGATTCCATCACCACCCTTGACCTTGCCAAAATCAAAGTTAACCTCACTCTTAGAGGTCCTGAAGAGACAACAATAAGAAAATCCCTTCACCTTAGAAATCCCAAACACATCCCTCAAGCCAACCTCTCAGCAAATGGCCCAGCCGACCTCTCACTTTAAGAGGTCATGTTAAGCATCACCCAATGATCGATCGCAACCCAGAGCCCAGCTACAACCACTACCGGATGGCATTCTCATTCTGAGTCACTTGTTATCCTATGTGAGCATATTGCATACTCTCGCCAAGTTTGGGAACTCGTCCTATTCTTGAAATTCGTTTATTCGACTCTTCAAGCAGCATGCAAAAGTCTCATTTGGGGCTTCGCATCCGTGCCTCTCAGCGGCACTCCGGTAAAAGCAAGGAGACGCGTGCCAGGGACTACTCCCCTCGGCTTGTGAGAACAAAGGAGCAACGAATCTTGAATTGAAAGACAGAAAAATAGAAGGGGCTATAATCAGTCAAATCCCAATTTTTCTTCTGCTCCAGTCTTGTTTCTTCCACTCCAGTCTTTTTTCTATTTTTCATTCTTTCCCATAAAGAAGATCAATGCAGTGGCAGCCTGCACGAAAATTACCACCAAACAGCCCAGAGCAACAAGCAACAACGGAACATCCTTCTCCTTCCAAAAGTCAAGCCAGATTTCCAACTTCTAATCAAAGCAGTCATTATTTGTTTACTTATATAATTGGAATTTGACAAACCAATCAGTGAGGTCCATTCTCAAGCAATCAAGATATAATTATGAACAAAACAAGTCTTCAAATGTCTCGACAAGTCTTCTTTTCTACAATCTAGGAAGAGCCAAACTCTTGTCTTTCGTCGGCGGGGCTTCCATACACTTTTCTACACCTAGTGATGCTTATACTCTCCCAAAGAGTCAAACCCAAGCGAGAGTGTCATACACGAAATCGGGATCCATTCCCACCTTCGAAAAATGTGCCCCCGCACATATACATTTCAGAGTCTTGTCCGGCGATTGATTGTTGTTCGAAACAATGGGTCGCCTCCGTGGCCGCAAGATGACTCTACATGCAATAGGGATACATTGAATCTCTCCAAGTGGGGCTTTTATTAAGTTTGTTCTCTCAGGCTCTCTTTACCAGATTCCCTTCGGGTTTACTTTGCATCATCGACTGGGGCTACGCCATGGTCACTTCATCAAATGTTGAGGCTCCCCCCAACAGAAATAGGTCGACTATGTGGTTCTTCAGAAGAGGTCAGGGGCTCTAATCGAGGCTCCGACAAAGTCATATCTAGCAAGAAGGGCATCCCTTGTCATCAAGATCAGCATGTGGCAAACGCTTTGAGTTAGTTAGAAACATAATTAATCATGAGGCCTCTTTATCAAATAAACATACTTTCAAAATACCGTCCTCCTTGGTACCTTGTTTACAAAAATCACTCTTTGGTCTCCACAAATTTTCAAACTCTTCAAATCCATCAAAGACGTATCTCTGTGACTCTCAAGATGACTCGGTCCTTATCTCTGGACATCAAACTTACCTAATCCCACCTTCTACCATAGACACTTACTCGGCCTCGCCTAGTTTAAACCATAACCTTTCTGCTCAAACTGCCTTGTTTAGACTACCTTTCTAAATCCTAGCCTCAAGCCTAGGTGACAAATACCTTTCTAAGCCCTAGCCTTAAGCCTAGATGACAAAAATCCTCTCTAAACCCTAGCCTTAAGCCTAGGTGACAAATACCTCTCTAAACCCTAGCCTTAAGCCTAGGTGACAAAACTCCTCTCTAAACCCTAGCCTTAAGCCTAGGTGACAAAACTCCTCTCTAAACCCTAGCCTTAAGCCTAGGTGACAAATACCTCTCTAAACCCTAGCCTCAAGCCTAGATGACAAATACCTTTCAAAACCCTAGCCTCAAGCCTAGGTGACAAATACCTCTCTAAACCCTAGCCTTAAGCCTAGAAGACAAGACTCCTCTCTAAGCCTTAGCAATGATCATCCCAAACTTTTAATCGCTTGGTTCTTCGGCTCGGGAAGCCATAATAATCCCAATCAATTCACACCACTATTCCTCATTAGTAGCCTAAGTCCTTTGGCAGCTACAGTTTTCATCATTAGTGGCCTAAGTCCTCCGGCAGCCACCATTCCTCATTAGTAGCCTAAGTCCTTTGGCAACTACAGTTTTCACTCATTAGTGGCCTAAGTCCTCCGACAACCACCATTCCTCATTAGTAGCCTAAGTCCTTTGGCAGCTACCAGTTTTCATCATTAGTGGCCTAAGTCCTCCGGCCGCCACTCTTCTTCATCAGTAAACAGTAGCCTAAGTCCTTTGGCAGCTACAGTTTTCATCATTAGTGGCCTAAGTCCTCCGGCAGCCACCATTCCTCATTAGTAGCCTAAGTCCTTTGGCAGCTACCAGTTTTCATCATTAGTGGCCTAAGTCCTCCGGCCGCCACTATTCTTCATCAGTAAACAGTAGCCTAAGTCCTTTGGCAGCTACAGTTTTCATCATTAGTGGCCTAAGTCCTCCGGCAGCCACCATTCCTCATTAGTAGCCTAAGTCCTTTGGCAGCTACAGTTTTCACTCATTAGTGGCCTAAGTCCTCCGCCGCCACTATCCTTCATCGATGTGATAGCCTAAGTCCTTTGGCGCCTACGGCCTACCAGTTTTCATCATTAGTGGCCTAAGTCCTTTGGCAGCCACCATTCTTCATCAGTAAGCAGTAGCCTAAGTCCTTTGGCAGCTACAGTTACCTGTTTCCATCATTAGTGGCCTAAGTCCTCCGGCAGCCACCATTCCTCATTAATTAGTGGCCTAAGTCCTCCGGCAGCCACGAATCCTTATTTTCCGGGGTGACTGCCACACAGTCAAATTCATATTTTTCTGGGGTGACTGCCACACAGTCAAATTCATATTTTTCTGGGGTGACTGCCACACAGTCAAATTCATATTTTCTTGGGTGACTGCCACACAGTCAAATTCATATCTTCTGGGGTGACTGCCACAAAGTCAAATTCATATTTTCTTGGGTGACAACCTCACAGTCAGATTCTCGGATGACAACCTCACAGTCAGATTCTTGGATGACAACCTCACAGTCAGATTCTTGGGTGACAACCTCACAGTCAGATTCTCGGATGACAACCTCACAGTCAGATTCTTGGGTGACGACCGCACTGTCAGATTCTTGGGTGACGACCGCACTGTCAGATGCTTGGGTGACGACCGCACTGTCATTTCCCGGTTGACAACCACATAATCATCTTCGAACTACGACTTGGCTTGATTCCTCTTGGGATACGTAGGTAGCCCGACGTGGGTCCAGCCGCTCGACCTACCTGGTCATCTTTCATTTGCGACTCAGCTCGAGTCCAATCCTCACATCCGCAAGATCATTGTCTCACCTCCTGAAATCCCTTTTTTCAGGACGGATCCTATTTATTATCATCGACCCCACTTGTCTTACAAGAAGCGTCGCCGAGGGGCTACTGTTAGTACCCGGTCCGAAAAAAGGGACTGAAGTGCAATTCGGGAAAATCTGGGACTAAACTGGCATTTGGGAGCTTTTGGATCAAATGGGAAATATTGGAAAATTCAGGGACTAAACTGGAAATATGGAATATTTGGGACGAAATTGATATATTAAAATTCCTGGGATTAAATGAAAAATAAAATCCTAAAGAGCGAATTGCAAAAGAAGTCATTAGAGTGGCCAAAGTGCGACTGCAAAATCGCGGGACGAACCGAATAATAATGGTACCAATCCTAGGCCACGGCATTGCAAGGAATTGGCCGAGCTTTGCTGGAGGTTGGCCGGCCAGGGAGAAACTTTGAGGGCCAGTTCTAGGCTGATTGGGCCAAAGCATTATTGGGCCAAATTTGGCCGATCGACCCTAAGCCCAAACTTGGCCGATCGACCATTTATCAGCCGCCGTCAGAACCTAATTTCTAGCGCCGATCGAACCTTATTTTTAGGGCCGATCGACCCTTTATTTTGTGCCGATCGACCCTTTAATTTAAGGCCGATCGACCCTTCAGCTGGCCCAGCCCAATTACCGAAGCACTATAAATAGAGGTGCCCGGCTTCAGCTTTACACACACAATTTACCCGGGAGAAACGAGACTACTCTTGTTTTACCCGTATTTCTTCCTACTCTCTTCGAGTCGCCCTAGGTTCGACCCCAAAGTCTTGCTACAATTGGTAAGACTCTTTTTAATATTTTTGTTCCCTATTATTATTATTGTCTTATTATATTTGCATGCTTATTATATTTTAATTGTTCCTTTATGCTAGATTTAGAATTTGTTTTAATATATTTAAATATGCAATAGCCGAGGATGATCTAAGGTTTCGCCCAAGGAACCCAATGGATCTAGGAACTATTTCTTACCTTCCACCTTAGTTATAATTATCCCATGATCAACAATCCCCCAAGGACGAACGTTGATTAGTGCACCTTCCGAGGGCCTAACTCAAAGGTTCTAGGGTGTGATCATCAATTAATTCTTTCTCTCCCCTCCTCCTTATGCATGATCCCGTTTCTTCTATCTATTCCTGTAAACACCGCACACAACCAACACCCCACATGCTAGAAAGACCGATTCGTCGGGCAATAGGAGTGATAACATTTCTTCTTCTGTTGTAACTTGACCCCCGAACCCAATTAACTGTTTAGCCTTTTTTCAAAGCTTTGGGCTATATCAAAGTGGCGTGGCGACTCTCAAAATTAAACTAATATTTTAATATGGTTTAAAAGCGAGTGTCACTAAATGAATATCCCATTTCGATCCGACTTTATATAATTATTTATTTTCAAACTTCCGAATGCGCGTTGCATCGGGACGGGGTATTCACAAAAACACATTTAACTTTCATCTTTTGCCACACACGTCCACATAAGTTCCAACAATTAGTAGGGGTGAGGTGGGTGTGTGTGGGATAGGGTAGGGGAAGGGTAGGATGGTGGGGGAAATATAAAGGATAAGATGATGGTAGGCTAGGGTGATGATAGGGTAGGGTCTGGGGTAGGGTGGGTAGCCGAGAGTGTGGGGGGGGTAGGATAGGTAGCCGAGAGTAGGGGTGTGGGGTTGGTCGGGAGAGTTGTTAAAAAATAAATTAATTTAGTTATAAGTAAAAAAAGTTTGACCGTGGGAGGGGGGTTGGTGGTTGGTGGATGGGTTGGTGGGGTGGTGGGGTTTGGGAAGGTGAGGGTTGTTATAAAATAATTTTAATATGAATAAAAAAATTGTTTGGAATTGGAGAAATTGTTAAAATATAATTTTAAAATGAATACAAAAATATTTTTTGACCTTAAGGAGGTGGTGGAAAGTTGTTAAAAATAAATTTAAAATGATTAATTTTTTTTTGACCCGAGGGGGGGGGATTGTAAAAAATAATTTTAATATAATTTTTTTATTAGGGGATGGGGTAGGGGGTGGTTGATGTGAGGTGGGTAACATGGGGTTGTATGAAAAGTTATGTGTGTGTGTGAGGGTGTCACCATTTTCCGAAAAATATTTTACTTTTGAAAAATTCGTAAGTCGTTTTAATTAGAAAAGTAGGGAAAACATTTTCTTCATTTTCCGGTGCTTACCGAAAAATGAGGAAAACGTTTTTCGAAAAATATTTTCTCCAAAACAAACGGAGCCTTAATGTTACAATTAGTGCCATGACATGTATATATTTGTGTAGGTTCATGTAGTTTTAAGTAATAGCGATAGTGTTAAAGAGAGTCTATTATAGTGTTAAAAGAATGTCAGTAATAATATTAAAGCTTGCCAATCATAGTGTTAAAAAGTGCCAGAAACAGTGTTAAAATGTGCCAGATATAATGTTAAAAAGTGTTAGTAGTGTGTAAAAGAGTGCTAGTGACACTCTCTAACACTAACAATGTCACTCAAAAACGCATCACTGACATTCATTTTTATATTAACACTGGCACATTTTAATACTAACACTACACATTTTAAAACTAACACCGACAGTCGTAAGAACATTAGCACATGTACTAGCAGTTCGAAACATATACGCTGTCATTATTACACACGAACTGGCAATACACTACAAGAAAAAAGGGTATTTGTGAAGGCCAAAAACCGTCCCAAATACCATCAAAATCGTCCCAAAAAGTATTTGGGACGGCCTTGGGATGGTTTTGGCTCCCTCCCAAATACAAGGGTGCCAAATACATTTGTGACAACCCAAAATCATCCCCAAAAGTATTTGGAACGGAAATAGTAACGGTTGAGCAGGTCTGTCTTATTTACGAGTATTTGAGACAGTTTTTTAGTGGCCCGTCCCAAATACGTATTTGGGACGGTTTTGTTTTCCCTTCCAAATACATTAGGCACGGTTTTTCCCGCCCTTCCAAATACATTTGTCACGTTTTTGTTTACCGTCTCAAATACATTTGACACGGTTTGATTGTCTCTCGAAATACATTTGGCACAGCTATGATTGCCCTTCCAAAAACTATTTAGGACGATTTTGTCCCTCCCAAATACCATTGACACAAACGCATACAAGAATACAACAGGAAATACTATATTGTAATCAATCTAGGCATCACCATATACACAATTATTAAAACAAAAACACTTGAATTTAACTATCTTGAAAATACTTATACAAAGTCATATCAAGTAATTCAAACCATAAACATATATCTACATATGTCCCCTTCAAAAACACTTGCATTTAACTATCTTAAAAATACTCATACAAAGTCATGTAAAGATGTTGTGCTTTGCTGCCTACATTGTGGTCCAAGAGGTAGATCGCTGAACACCGATGCCCACTGTCTTGGCAGTTGAAATTCCAAAAACTGATGGAGCTCTTCATCTGAATCAGGTACTTTCACCATGATAGCTTTAATATATTTATCATACATGACAGCTGTTGAAACTGGAGAGAAAGATAATAGTTCTATTAATATAAGGTCGAAGGCGAAGGTGTAAACTATGAAATAAAATTAATTAAGTCATGACACCAAAAAATGGCATCAATACATAGCTAGTTGCTAATTTAGAGCCTCTTGGGATTCGTATAAAACTCGAAAAATTGCCACTATTTGCTCTTTCCATATTTTGTTAATTGAGCAGTTGAGAAATGACTATACCTTGTTGGCGGATTTTCGCGCACTGTTGCACTACACAAACTCCTAAGTTCTGAAATGTTTCAGCAACTTCTCCTTGAGGATCAGCCACCACTTCAGGTATTCCACTATCTCCAGAAGCAGACAGCTGTTCGAAATGAAAAACATCCTAGTTTATGCAGATCCAAAACTTCTGAAGGACATAGTTTTAACTTTTCCTTTCCAGGCAATTTCTAATGTTTTCAGAATTCAAGATTATAGAACAGAAACTATAAAGAATTTACAGCAAACTTACCGTTGGTCTAATTGGCAAATCGAACAGATGAGGGATTCCAAACTGCTGAACAACCTGCGTAAATTTGGACCAAGGCTGAGATAATGCATATTTGGATCTTATACTAGTAGTACTTTGATCAAGGATTTTAATTTCGATTTCCATCACAATGTAATGAATTGTTATTTTGGAGTGGGTCAGAAAATCAATTCTTCCCCAAACAAACAGCAGCCAAAAATAAATAAATTATGATGAATAGATCCATGCCTGAGTGCCTGATCCTCTACCAAATGGGTAGAATCGTTTTCCATCAGCATCAAAGTGGCACATATTCTCAACTACAACAACACATGGTACATGTATATTCAAAGACCATAAGCCTTAGGTATGCAGAAGAGTTCTATACAGAATGTTCCCCGATTCTTAATCAAATCAGGCTTACAGACCAACAATATTATTAATAGACCTACAATCAAGTCTTCAGTTAAGAAGAAACTAACTCTCAAAAGGGCTTCAGTTATCAAATGTAGTAAGAACATATTGGAAAATTGGAAAAGTTCGATATTTGTTTTAGAAACATAAGGATTTGAAATACACTAAGATGTTTAAATGGAACATTGGCCCATCACCAAACGGCGTACAAACTAATAAAGATCTTTTGCTGCATTTGCAAGATTAATTGTTTAATATGTCGTTTCACATCCATCAAAATCATAAGGATATCACAAAAACTAATTTACCTTCACAAATGAATGAAGAAAAAAATAATAATTGAAGAAACATACTTCCTCCGTCCCAGTCCAGTGTACACTTATTTCCCTTTTGGTCCGTCCCAGCCCAGTGTGAACTACCATAAATGGTATGTCCTTTAATATTTTATATTCTCCCTACCCCACCCACTCATTAACTCCACTCATTCTCCACCACACAATTTATTCAACCAACCTACTATTTACTCCACTCATTCCCTCTCTTCATTTTCTACCACACATTTTCATTATCTTAATAATATTTCTTAATCGGCGTGCCTTGGTCAATGGTGCACACTTGGGTGGGACGGAGGGAGTATACCTTAAGCTTTGAGAACATGCGGACCCCTTTTGCAACATCGATGAAAGCTAGCCTCTGAGATGTGGTAACAATAACAGCAGCAGTAAGTGGGACCACCTGAGGGTTATATAGTCCAAGTGAGAATTTTAGGAGAAGAAAGAAGAAAAACAGAGAGAATAAGAGCATTTTTTTCCTACAAAATTGCCATCAAGTAGATGAATATACATCAGGTAATAAGAAGTAGAACCTGCCATAGGGTTAGTTGAATATCACCAGTGCCAGGGGGCATGTCAATTACAAGATAATCAAGCTCTTCCCTGTATATTGGCAACATTCAGGTGTTGGAATAAAATATTCTTATCATGAATCACATAAGAAATAAAGTGTGCATAGCAATGAAGAAAATAGAACCCACAAAAGAAGTTACAACTCTACATTTCATGGAGCAGAAACTTTCATTTTGATTGTAGGCTAATAACAGTAATAAAGAAACTATGGTATAAAATGAGAATGTCGTAAGATAGGAAGAATACTTTATTGAGAAAATTCAGAAAAGAAAAATAAAAATACAAGATGAACTGGAAAAATCTGCTCACTAAAAGAAAAATACTTTCAAGGAATAGAGGGAGTATTCAATAAAACAAGTGAAATTTCTAAGCCGAATGTACCAAAGAGCCAGAATTAATGGTCAAACAAATAAGAGAGATAGTGATAGAGAGAGACATAGACAGAAGATCCCCTGGTTCAGACTCGGAACAAACCGATTATTTTGAACTACTCTCCCGTACAAAAGAGGAAGGGGTACAATTGTATTCATGTATAATTCGTGGAGCAAAGTTTTATTTTTTCTGATCTCTTTCCATGTTTTAGTGATAACCATCTGCACATAAAGCAATTATGAAGTACTTTACTTCATATTTGCAGGATTGCCACTGTCTTGCTTCAAAAATTCAAAATGTACAATTTGACTTAGCTAAACACATTTCCAACACATTAATTGCATGTCGTTGCAGTAACCTGTCAAATCCGAAATGCAGAATTGCTGGTGTACAATAATCCAGGCAATGCTCAAGATATTACACCAACCAAGAACCAATACTGCTACCACTTACTGCCAATAAAAATAACCTCAATTTATGCTCAGGCAGATGTGTAATATCATTCTCAATAGTTTACAAACACAAGATGAACTGGAAAAATCAACTCACTAAAACATGTAACGGAAGATGAAATGATGAATACCTGGATCAACTTGATTTCCTACGGACTTCAATCATGTCATCTTCTTCCATGCCAAGGCTACATGGAGTTGCTGAGGGGCCGATCTTATCGCCATCAAAAATAAAAACTAAGGTCTGTACGTCTTGCTTGACTTTATCAGCGTAAAGCTTGAACAACATTTCAAACTTATCATCCTACAAAAGTATAGCAAAACCAAATTACAGGGTTGCTTGTTGAAACATGTAAGCATAAAACAGAATTATAGAATTTAAATTCACCAAAAAATCAAAAGAGAAGCCTTCATTTCTATAAACTTATAGACCAAGAAGATGAGGCAAACTATTCTAAAGGAATCTAGTCCTAGCTCAAACAGAAATGAGTATGTACTCCATCTGAAAATATGACAGCACCCTTTCAATAAAATAGCGAGATTTTCAAAGGACTTTTAATCAATCTGCATCTGGCAACTAAGATCTTTCTCTAAACTTAGCTATTGTTTGGGGTACTTCCCTAGTTTCTAGTGCTATACCTCAACCATACTAAAGAAAAAAGTTTCCTATTCTAAGGAATATGACCAGATTCATTAAAAACATATTTTATAGGCTACCATCATCCCTAAATTGCCCTAAGCAGATGAATGTATACTATATACCACAAAATTCCAAGATCAACACAAACTACATCCAACGTAGGAGAACAAAAAAACACCAACCACCAAGAGCGCCTAATTTTCTGACCAACCAAAGGTAGTCCTTATCAGAAAGCCGCAAGCCATAAAGATACCAAGAAAAGAAAAGGACACCATCAAGCTCCCATACTGGAACTACGAACAACATCTGTTATGAGCCCCATTAAAGCTCCTCTAAGTACCATTTAAAACAAACCTTTCAGGCTCCCGAATACACCCACTGGCCACTACATCAAAAACCTCCACAAAACCCTACCAGAGTATCTGCACAAATGTCAAGCCCCAATTTTTGCAAAATTGTACAAAATATGAAATAATTTAGTTCACTTTGATTTATTCCAATTTTAATAACCTGAGAAAATGTTATGTTAATAATATAATACCTTCAGGGTGTAATCTGCAACCACACTTGTTTCTTGCCTTGCTGTTGTCGCAGCCTAAATCATTGGAAGCAAAATGAGAATTTTGTCAGTTAAGTGAACATGTTCTATGTACGAGGAAAATTTATGGAACTAAATGTTGGTCCTTAATGATAATCGATGTAAAAAAAATTGTAATTACAAATGTGGTTCACTTCTAATAAGTCTTATGTAGCTTGTTTCTTACCTTCATGTAAACATCAACATCAGCATCAGGCTTAATATTGGCCTCTTTCTCTCTTCTTGATAGCTCAGCAAGCATAATTGACATCATATATTTTGTTAAAAATTAATGCACAAATGGTAATAGCTAGGTCTTTACATCTATCTGGCATTGACTAAACTGAAAATGTAAAAAAAAAAAACCGATAAATGTCTTTACTAAACATAACGTGATCCAACCCCCTGGCATCGGGCAGAGAAAGCCAAGGTTACTCTCACAGTCATTTCCCCTATATGGAGGTCTTACTGACTGATATAAGCAACAGTTCTTTGAGGCACAAACTCTTTCATTCCATGTCCATTGTAAGTCACTTCTCCAGAGCACTAGTTTACAAGAAAGGAATGTCTCAGTTTACAAATATGAGATTGAAAACGAATAACTCATAATATAGGAAAAACATTCAAGCAGATTTCAGAAGCAAAAGGCGGGGTGAAAAGGGGTATCTAGATAGGAGATGTAATTTGGATTACCTTGAGAAAAATGAAGTCAAATACTTGACCGAGCTAAAAAACAATACACTTATTGTTTTCTCTGAAAAATAAACAAACTTGAAAATACAAGTGTATGAGTAAAATATATTAATGATTTTCAATTGCAACAGTCAAATGATACATAAAGACATCATATGTACCAAATTAGAGCAGAAATATCTACAAACCTGAGAGCATAGCCATTCCACCAAGCCTTTCGGAACGTCATCAATGATGGTATTCTTAGACTTTGAGGCTTCTCCGTTTTCAGCAACACTACCATGCTTTGACCTAGAGCTGACATTACAAGGAGGACTAACCAAAGTGAGTCAAACAAATCACACTATCAAGCTTTATCAAAGAACTATGAGTTTATATCGCTTTAGTAGAATAGTTGTGATCCATTTACTAAGAAAGACCCAATTCATGAGCTGAAGAAAGAAAAATTACACGAAAACCTAAATCTAGAAGAAATTGAAACCCTAAATCTTAAATTGAAATTGTAGCCCTCAATTGATAGAAATCATCCAAAATTTGAAAGAGTTTCAATTTCAAAGCCCTAAATTTGTTAAGAATTTAGTAATTTAGGGACATGAGATTGGAATGGACAATCCAAGTAAATTAATTGCATAATCGAGTAAGTTAAATTAGAGTTTATGAAACTTACTACGCGCTCGATGTTGGCAAAAAAGGCATCTCCAGATCTGGGAGCGGCGGGAGCCATGGATGAGAGAGGGGCAATCACGTTTGTAGCGTGGGGTAAGGATGTTTTGTGGGAAGTGACACTGGAGACGAAGTAGAGAGAGGAAGACAACAATCAAGGCGAAAGAGAGAGGCAGAGGCGGCGAGGGCGGTGTTTGTAGCAGAGGGCGTTGATGTTTTGGTGGAAGAGGGAGTGAATGTTTTGGTGGAAGAGTGAGAGAGAAGAGAGATAGGGAAGCGAACAACTTCTGAGTGAAATCCCCAAAGCCGTCGAACGAGAGAGAGAAACGGACGACCTAGCAGAAGAAAGCGAGAAAGCGAGAGAGTTTCTGTGAAAGTCTCAAAACTTCTCTAAAATCCTGGAGGGAAACAATCGCTTAAAAATTGTGGCTCAAAACTTTTAAAATAATATCACAACAATTGGTACGGGTAGAAGTTAAAGTGTTTTAAAAAACTTATATTTGGGAGGACAATGGAAAAGAGTGACAATTACTAAGAATTTGAGAGGGCAAGGGTAGAAGAGTGTCAAATACTAGAGTATTTGACACGGGTATTTCTGCCTTCCCAAAAATAGATATTTGGGACCGCATTTTAGCTCTTCTAAAAAATGTTGTCACAAAAAGTCTTTTTTCTTGTAGTGATATGTTACATAAGAACGGACAATGTATTGTTTTGGTCAAATTTATACAATTCAACTTCAATGGATGAAATTGGGCACAATGGAATATAATTCTTCAAGATTCAAAATGTGATAAGCTAGATATTTAACGAGGAAAGCCCTTGAACAACTTGTTCGCCGACATAAAACCTCAGAAAACGGTGGAATTTTATTAATATGATGTTCGGAGTGTGAGTACAGAGAGTATTGCGTCGTGAGTGTGTGTACATGTGTTTCCTCTTTGTTCAAATACTAAGCAAAAATAACGTAAATAACAGAATTAATGAGATCCCACATCTTGCGCCTGGAATCCCGCTGGAAGTTGACGAAGATCAAGATAGCCGTTTGAAGGATATTGCACATTCGTTGTGGATATATAGCTTTTTAGATATTTGTCTTGGTCCATAATAATCTCGATATCTGATAACGTTTCCTGAAAAATAGGTTCATAATATCAACCCTGCAAAATGTCTTTCCAGCCAAGTTGCATCATCACGTTATTAGTTCAAGTTGTTAATCTAGAATGAGATGTCAAGTTATAACATGTTGCTGTAGATTTTCTACCCCAAACATGTATAACATGCAATAAGGAAAAATATGATGGCGATATAGACCATCACAAATGAGGTTCAGAGTGTTCTTCTTCCCAATGAAAGGCCATCTCAATCAAGTTCCTAAAACTAAAGAAGTAAAGAGATACAAGTATACAACCCATAAAGTTCATATTTCTCCACTCACCGAACATGAAGCAAGAACAACTTTTAAGTGTGTTGGTAGAAATTAAATCAAAACAAGGAGAATTGCATACTGATGCTCTGTAGAAGATGAAGGATGATTAGTAATTGTGCCGTAAAATTTCAGCGACAAAGAGCCGTGCAATTTCGAAATTTAAGGAGCCGAGTTGTTCACCCTACTACTGATACAAAACCCGTTTTTCCTATAAACTTGAAAAAATTGATTTTTTACAAGACTAGCTCTTAATTTATCATTTATAACGAAAGCTAGTTTTGGCTTATAATTAGCTAATTACTTGCATATTTTATTAACATTAATGTTACTATCTTGGGTTATGTATGAGTTTGAAAGCATGGTCTTGGATTGAAACTTAATTTGGTATCCCACTCACGTGATTTTGATTTTGATTTTGTAATTTATTTTTAGAAAGATTTCGTGTATGCATTGCATTTTCCCCGAGAGGAAGATTGATTTTTATTGCATCCGAAAGGATTTGTGAATTCTAATCAATATTAATGTTTGAAAAGAAACTTAATGATAATTGACTACTTTACTTTCAGCTATAAATTTAACATAAATTTGAAATTTGTTTGAGAAAATTAGTATGTCAAAGCTCTATTTAAATTGTCACAATCATTCAAGTAATAACAATGTAAAGTTGTTTATTTTTTGCTATAGGCAAAACCCATCACTAAATAACACTTGTTTTTCAAATTTACTCATTGAATTATTATATTTTATTTTATTTTTGAAATGACATCATTTAAGTACATTATTTTTTGCAATGTTCTTACCCCATGAATGGAGTCATCAATTATTTAACAGATAACAAACATGTGTAATCACGTGAGTAACACCCGTTAAATATTTAATGAATTCATCAATAAAATCAACCAATATTTAACGAAGGTTTTTGAGATTGAAAATAACTAATTAACCCATGTATTTAACCTTTTATTATTTATCCAGGAATAAGAAAATCAAGATTTTGGAAAAGAAATTGGAGGGATATATTTAAAACACAAATTCAAAATTGAAATTCCATCTTCATCTCCCAAACAAAACCCCATGGCAGCTTGTGTGGTTGTTCTATTAAATCACAAACAACTTAAAAAGCTCACCCCCGAATTTCAATCTTTCCGTTGTGAAATAAGACATCTTGAAAATCTTGCTAATATTTCATGGAGGGGGGGGGGGGAGATATGTGTAATCATTAGTCTTTCTATCTTTAGAAATCAAAGAAGATGAGAAATTTCAATTTTAAAATTGGTCAGAAACTTCATTTCAATAATTTTATCAAGAAAGAAAATAAGGAATAAAAGATGAATCTTTCTCTCACTAGAAATCAAAGAGGAGAAATTATGTACTAAAAATATTAAAATGTGTGTTGCTATTTTAGTTTAATATGTTTAAACACGAGTTCTGTCCAATAACTTATTCCAAACAGTAAACCAACTTCTCCTCCCTTTCTATACACCCCCACCTAAATCCTAGCATTTATTTATGAACGCCTCTCCTCCTCTTTCTTCTCTCTCTCAATTAATACACAAGTACTCTATCCAGTATGCCAAAATAAATACTCCCTCCGTCCCAATAAGAGCTGTCCAAAAAATGCCTTGCACGCAAATTAATAAAATGGGTGGAAAGAAAAAATGTTGTGAGTGTAATTTGAAAATAGGAGAGAGAATGAGTGGAGGGAATAGTAAATTATAATGGTGTTGTGAGTATTAAAATAATGTAGGAGAGAGAATGAGTGGAGAGAATAGTAAAGATTCCTTTGCCAAAAAAGAAAAGTGGAAGCTATTAACGGGACACCCAAAATGGCAAAATGGGAAGCTACTATTGGGACGGAGGGAGTATAATCTTTTGACATTGACTTCAAACTAACCCTAGCCACCTTATATGTATTAGAAATATAATATCATTATATTATATTCAAGTATATATTGTAATAAATAGATTAGAAAACATAATCCTTGTATTAAATTAGGAAACACAATCTTAGAAACCATCTCCTTCTAGGAGATTAATCCTTGTATTAGATTAGGAAACACAATCTTTGTATTAGATTAGAAACCCTCTCCTTCGAGGAGATTAATCCTTGTATTAGATTAGGAAACACAATCTTAGAAGCCTTCTCCTAAGGATACGTAGGTAGCCTACCATTAGGTTCAGCCATCAGACCAAAATGGTCATTCCTTTCCCCAGCAGAGCGGATATACAACTCTAGCCAACAAACCAAAGTGGTCATATCCTATCCCCAGCAGAGTTTCTTTCAGCAATCGACTGCAGAACTCGCTCACCAGGTTGACATCCTAAAACAGTCACTCTAGGGTCAACATCGAAAGACCCGAACTACGGCCGGCTTGATTCCCATTCGGGATACGTAGGTAGCCTTTCACCAGGTCCAGCCATCCGACCAAAATGGTCATTTCTTTGTCAAATATGGAGCCTTACTCTTATCGACGACCCCGCTTCCTTCGAAAGCGCCGTCGCTGAGGGGCTACTGTAAGTGCTCCAATTTGAGTTGTTAGTATTTTCGTTAGAATATTAACGAAAGTCCTAACATCCCTAACATTTCTAACAATTCCTAACTCTTCTAACAAAGCAAGGGTAAATTAGGGATTGCTATTTAAGGTTAAACATGGAAAAGAATCTTACAAAAGCCAAAAATTCAAAAATGGAAGCTGCTGGAACAAAAACTGGTTGCTTAATTTGAATAATATTCCTTTGGTCCAAAGCCTGCAGCTGCATTTAATGAACAGTGCACGCTGCAGGAAGGATCCGCGCAGATGAGTAGGTAATTTTCAGAGGCCTATAAATTGAGCCCCTCAGTCTCAGAAATAAGAAGCAACAACAATTCACTCACAGCACCTTGGCGAGAATACTAGAGAAAACAGTGGGAATTCCCTTGAATTGCCACCTTTTTCTTTTGATTATTGTCCCAAATTCCACTCACTAAACACTCTCAAATTCAAGCCTCAAACATAAACACAAAGAAGATAGGATACCACCATTGATAAACCCTCCTTCTCCTTACCCTAAAACTCACTCATCCATGCATGTATCTCATACTTTGAAGATGTAACTTGTTCTTCTCTTGCCCTAGATCCAAGAGGATCACCATGGAAGTTCATCTCCATGGATGATCCTCTACAAGGATCAACATTTCTTTCAAATTGTTTTTACTTACTTACAAACACTTTTCTAAACCTAAAAATCATTTTTATACAAAAAATCTTGATTTCAAAGTTAAATCTCCCCTTCCCAAGCAAATGAAGTGCTTTAAGTCCTAATGTACCCTAAGGATGGCTTGATATAGTAGATCACCACTAAAATTTTTATTGATCACTAATCAAAGCCTAAGGAAATGGGGACAAAGCATGGATGCAAACCCCTTTTTAAATCACATTTTCCTTCAAGAACATCTTGCTGTCCAGTAGCATTGTTCTGGGACCTCTGTCCATTGTCTAATTTTTTGGACACATAAAAACTTGGAATTTGGTGTTGACTACAAAATACTTTTTGTAGACAACATTCATAGGATTCCAGAAATATTTTTACTATATTGTTTGCGTGAGTATAACTCCCTTTTTTAAATTATTTTCTAAAAGTCAGTTTATCAGTCTCTGGAAGTCCAGATCTCACATCTGTGATTTCCATAAGGTTTTGTTCCCTCAAATCATCTCCAACCATCAAAATCTTTTGCAGTCACCTTATTTAAGATGTTTTGAACAACTTTCATTCTCTGACTTTCTCAGATTCTGAAGTTTTAAAGCTCTTAAATCCATTTCAAAATCAAGTGTCCACTGCCTTTTTCATTCTGGCAGAATTGATTTTCTACTTCAAGGAGTCTTTTGAGTATCAAAACTCAACCCTAAAATCATACCAAAAATCATGGGACTTGTTTAATGTCTTAAAAAAAAGTTCCCAATTTTTAGTTTTCCCAGTTTACATTTATTTTGACCAAAACACACACGCACACACAAACGATTTCAAATTAGGAAGACTAATTTTACGAGGCATTCCGGGTGAACCCTAACGTTTTTCCCGGAGTGTAACGTGACCTCCGAACCCAAATCTCTAATCTCGGGCATTTTTCAAAGTTTTGGCCCTTAAAATAAAAATGGCGTGGCGACTCCCGTTTTGTTGATTTTCAAAGAAAAGAAAAATCGCGCGGCGGCACATTCATCACACATACAGGTCAAAACAAGTCAAACTCGGGGTTTTCAAAACCAAATCCAAGTCAATGTCTAGACTCGAGAGGAGAGAGGGTCGAACGTACATTTGAATGTACGAGACCGCCATTTGCAGGTATAATCCCGGAAGAATTGGGCATGACCTCTCCTCTTTTCGAGTTGAAAATCTGGCATGGCCTCTCCTCGCTTAGTGGCGAAATTTCGGCATAACTCCCGTTAGTATGCGCCAAGAATTTGACATGGTCCCGCATCGGCACATGTCGAGAATGCGTCATGACTTCTAGCGAAGCCAAGTCGAGAAATTGACATGTACCTACGTCGAGACATGTCAAGATTTTGACACGTACTCACGTTGAGTTATGTTGTTATTTCGTCGACATAAAGAGGGAGAGTATGCCAAGATTTTTGGGAGACAAAGTATGACTCGGACTTTGTGAGAAAAATTTGAAAACCGAGTTTGAAAGTGTTTTGAAAAGTATTGGCCAAAAACCAACCGGTCACGGTAGAAAGTGTGTCACAGACAAGTGTTGGCTGACTCACAGGCTAGGAGGACTTTAGGTGCTCAAGCGTTAGCGAAACACTTCACTTTCCGCGATGTCGTCCGTACACTCCCGGGTTCTAACTCTATGTGCGGGTAGCGTGCGAGTAGTGTAAAGGTATTTCTCTAGGAAAAATATTATTTTTTTTTGCTTTTTTGTAAAAGATTTTTTTTTTGTTTTTGTTTTTTTTTATGCAATATGCAAAAAGGAAAAAACAAGAGAATGAGTCAAAGCATGACAAAAGGGGACTGCCCCAAATGTCCAAGTTTACCAGTAGCTGTAGTCTGGAATCATCCTGTCCTGTTCTGATCAACGGGAAGAGCAAATAGCAAAGGGGGAAGCCCCGGCTCCCAAGAAAAATGCCACATACCAAAGCATATAGAGCATGGAAGTATGGCAAGGCCCATATGAGCACACAAAATGACACAATGCACACACAAGGAGAATGTAGAAATTGTCCAGGTTGATTTGAAGAAAGTTAGACCCTCTTAAGAAAAACTTTTTTTTTTTAAAAAAACAGAAGAACGACACTGGTACGTGGTATTGTTAGACCACCATTTATCCCAAGCCTCGGGTTAGGGGGCGATACAGGAAGGTTAATGGTTTCCACCTATATACCGAGTATCGTCTTCATTTTTTTTTAAAAAAAAAACAAAAGTTTTTCAATTTAAGATCCCCAGCGGAGTCGCCACTGAATGAACGCTCGCCCGAAAAATAAAAATGAAATCATTTCTTTAGAGTGAGGAAAATTTCGTTAATGAAAAGTTTTCCGGTTTTTGGGAGTCGCCACGCCGTTTTTTGAGGAAAACATTGAAAAACCTATTTTTTTTAAAGAGATATTGTGGGTTCAGGAGTCTGGTTACGTGTTTGGGAAGAACTTGAGAGTTCACCCAACATGCCTCTTTCGAGACTTTCAATCAACATTGGACAATTATGGACATTCGAAATGTGTGTGCGATGTGTGTCAACAAGTAAGGCATGCAACTTTGAAGTTTCATTAATGGTATGGGGACTGGATACAACTTGTGAGCCATGATAGGGGGCCACACCCTTTTACATATGATGATTTTCATCACAAGGCAGAAGGCTGAGACAATCTGCTCAGGAAGCTCTGATGTCGTCCGACACAGGACTTCCCATGAAGGGGATGTCGGACGACATAATGCCTCATGGTCAGATTGTCTTTTACAATGACCAAGCTATTCTGGAACTGGATCAACATTATTTCACCCATTGAAGACACTATTTAGTGGTCTAAGTTCAGTTTGGGGTTGATAGGAGTGAGCAAAGCCATGATTGACTTTTAATGATACGGATGTCATATGACATAGAACATCCGAAGCTGTCTATGTCATATGGCAAACCGCCTCCATCAATAGATAGCATCCAAACAGACCTTAGGCACTCCAAATAGTGGCTTATGAGCCAAGAAATACTTGGGCAAGCTTTGAGTTACAAAAGGGGATCAAATCTGACAGATCTGAAGTCCAAGAAAGGCTTTATAGCCTTCTGGGAGCTCTATGTCGTATGACACAGGATCTCCAGAGAGTCCTGTGTCGTCCGACAAGAGTGGCCTATTTCAGTGCCCTTCAGTCTGTTTGATTTCTCCTTTGTTCTCAAAGCAAACCAAGTAATTTTATTAACTGTAAGCAGTAAAATATTACTATTATGTGAGTATTATGGGAGGATCACATGGCTTTAGTGGCCAAATGTGATAAATCACACCAACAAAGGAACCTCTTCTTTGGGTCTTGGCTTTGGTGTATGTGTGTGTGTGAGGAGGGAGGTGAGTGTGTGTGTATGAGAGAGAGAGAGAGAGACTCTATTTTTCCAGAGTTCCCCCTATTTTACTGATATCCTCCCTTAACTCTCCCAAAATCCTCCTTTAAAATGATCAGCCATGCTTTGTATTTATAGGCAGGCTGATGGGAAGACCTATGTCGTCCGACAGAGGCAGTTAAACCGCCTTAGTGTCGTCCTATGTCGGACGACAGCGTACATCATTTTGGCACAGTTGGGCTGAATGGATGGCAGGCCCAATGGGTTGAATGGGTTGCTGGATAATTGGACTTAATTTGCTTCTTTAGCAATTATATGAGCCCAAAATCAATTAAAAGTGGACCCAAAACATGAGTTCGGGTCGGGGTACTCACAAACCTCCGAACTCATTTTCTCTAATTTTAGGCTTTTTTCAAAGTTTTGGCCCTTAAACTAAAAACGGCGTGGCGACTCCGAAAAAAAAATGATTTTCGCGAAAAGAAAAATCGGGCATCATCACACTCGGGAGGTGCCAGCTCCATCAAGACCATAGTCGACACGCGACCTCTTCTTAAGCTGATTCAGAGGAAAGGCATCCTCATCATCTTCTCGCTTGGCATCCTGTGAATGTGGTGCCCAAATTTTGTGTTGGATTCACGCGAGTTTGAAGACATCCGAGTTTAATTGAAAAACGGAGTCGCCACGCCATTTTGATTACCTCAAAACTTTGAAAAAAAGGTTTTATGGGTTCGGAGGTTAAGTTACCCCTTGGGAAGAACGTTTGGCGTTCACCCAAAGTGCCTTGCCGGAGCAAGTCTCCCGAGATTTCAGTAATCGTGCTTGCTTGCGTGCTTTCTTGTGTGCATGTGTTTGAAAAGAAGGGGGGAAATGTCCCAAGTTGTCTTCCGGACGTACAAACCATTTGTTGGTTGTCGCTCGGGATTCCTTGGAATTTTATGTATTTGGGATTATGATCCCGTCCTCATCTTGTGACTTGTGATCATCGCATTTTAACCTCGGGACCCTCGGGACTTGCGTGATCGAGAGAATGACTCTCTTTGTGGTCAAAGATGAGGTTCTTTAGGAAGTAATGTCCTTGGCCCATCAATCCTACGCTTTAAGACGGTCGAGCTCGTATAGAGGCTTCATACTCATTCTTAAGCGATAATCGGAGATATAGGGTTCAAGGTTATCCTTTTCCTAAAGAAATCATGAACCTTTAATGGAAGGAACGATGCAAAGATGAGAACTTTTACACCGGTCCGTTCCAAGGTTGGGGAAAGGGGGAATGCATGAAAAATGACTCTTTAATGAAAAGATGACATTTTTATGTTTGCAAATGATGCTTTTTGATTTAAAGAAAGGATCTTTATTGCAAATGATGCATAAAGATAGGATTTTTATGCAAATGATGCATTGAAAAAGGGGTTTTGATGCAAAGGATGCATTTTTATTGAAAAAGATTTGATCTTTATATGCAAATGATGCGTAAAGATAACATTTTTATTGGAAAATAGGGGTTTTAGGTGCAAAGGATGCACCTTTATGAAAAAGACTACATTTTTATGACAAATGAGGTCTTAATGCATGCAAAGGAAGGGGAATGATAAAGAAATGATCTTTAATCTACCAAGTCCCAAGCAAGATAAAAGCAATATAAGAATGCAATGAGCAAGTATAGAGCAATTAGGATGCAAGGTTAGGGTGTGAGAGGTTACCAATCGTTTCCTTCGCTTCTTCTGACGGAGCTAGGAGGAGAGGTTCGTCTTGGGTCTTCAAGGAGGAGGGAGATGGCTTCGAGCTTCTTCTTCGCCTTCTTGAGCCTTCAAGGGTGTTCTTCACGTCCGATTGTGTTTGTGAGTGTATTGTATCTCTATTGTGTGTCTTGTTGTTGTTGTGTAATGGGTAGAGGAGGCCTCTATTTATAGGTAACTGGATAAGGCTAATGAAGCCTGCGGCTGGTGTCCTTTGCAAATGAGGCCGTGCGGTCTTATCCTCGAATGACTCAAAGATTCTAGAACCACGCAAGGTGGCATTATTCTAGAAGGCTCTTCCTAATTAAGAAAACGTGTTTCTTAATTAGGAAGGATTCCCTTCAGCCCTAATTTAATTAAAAACAGTCTCCTAATGCTCCCTTAACGCCGAAGGTCTGGGAATTACCGGAAAACTTACCGAAAATGTCGGGAAAATTAACCGGAAGGCATGAGCCAGATTTGGGTACTTACAGAAGCCCCCAAGCAACGTCACTTGCAAGGCGAGTGGGGTTGTCGATAGAAAAGGATCCAATCCGCGAATGCCGAGACGGATTGGGTGACCAAGCCGGTCGAGTGGCTGGACCTTTCATGAAAGGCTACCTACGTATCCCTGAGGAATCAAGCCATAATCGTAGTTCGAACATCACTAGATAGTTAGGAACGATGTCTAGGATCCTTGAGATTTTGACAATTCGAGGTCACACCCGAAGAAGCTAGAGCTTATGGCGCTATCTCTTTATGACGGAGATAGAGGTAACTTAAGTTGGGAAACTCGAGCGCACGTGCCACTATTCGCGGATAGAGGTAGCACAAGTTGGAATGACTTGGGCATACGTCACTATTCGCGGATAGAGGTAGCACAAGTTGGAATGACTCGGGGCATACGTCACTATTCGCGGATAGAGGTAGCACAAGTTGGAATGACTTGGGCATACGTCACTATTCGCGGATAGAGGTAGCACAAGTTGGAATGACTGGGGCATACATCACTATTCGCGGATAGAGGTAGCACAAGTTGGAATGACTCGGGGCATACGTCACTATTCATGGATAGAGGTAGCACAAGTTGGAATGACTTGGGCATACGTCACTATTCGCGGATAGAGGTAGCACAAGTTGGAATGACTCGGGCATACATCACTATTCGCGGATAGAGGTAGCACAAGTTGGAATGACTCGGGCATACGTCACTATTCGCGGATAGAGGTAGCACAAGTTGAAATGACTTGGGCATACGTCACTATTCGCGGATAGAGGTAGCACAAGTTGAAATGACTTGGGGCATACGTCACTATTCGCGGATAGAGGTAGCACAAGTTGGAATGACTGGGCATACGTCACTATTCGCGGATAGAGGTAGCACAAGTTGGAATGACTTGGGCATACGTCACTATTCGCGGATAGAGGTAGCACAAGTTGGAATGACTCGGGGCATACGTCACTATTCGCTGATAGAGGTAGCACAAGTTGAAATGACTTGGGCATACGTCACTATTCGCGGATAGAGGTAGCACAAGTTGAAATGACTTGAGCATACGTCACTATTCGCTGACAGAGGTAGCACAAGTTGGAATGACTTCGGCATACGTCACTATTCGCGGATAGAGGTAGCACAAGTTGGAATGACTTGGGCATACGTCACTATTCGCGGATAGAGGTAGCACAAGTTGGAATGACTTGGGCATACGTCACTATTCGCGGATAGAGGTAGCACAAGTTGGAATGACTTGGGCATACGTCACTATTCGCGGATAGAGGTAGCACAAGTTTAGAGTTCTGACAATTCGGAGGTTGTCACCTAGTGTTATCCCGTTATAACGGAATAACGGAGATCGAAAGAGAAAGAGCAAAATGTCATTCTTCCACCTTGGAATGACGGAGATCGAAAGAAAGAGCGAAATGTCATTCTTCCACCTTGGAATGACGGAGATCGAAATAAAGCGAAAAAAGGTCGAAATGTTATTCCGTCATTCTAAATAACGGAGATCGAAATAAAGCGAAAAAGCCGAAATGTTATTCCGTCATTCGGAAATAACGGAGATCGAAATAAAGCGAAAAAAGCCGAAATGTTATTCCGTCATTCGGAAATAACGGAGATCGAAATAAAGCGAAAAAAGCCGAAATGTTATTCCGTCATTCGGAAATAACGGAGATCGAAATAAAGCGAAAAAAAAGGTCGAAATGTTATTCCGTCATTCGGAAATAACGCAGATCGAAATAAAGCGTAAAAAGGTCGAAATGTTATTCCGTCATTCGGAAATAACGGAGATCGAAATAAAGCGAAATGTTATTGCCTTCCGCCATAACTCAAATTTTTTAACAAGAAACATTATCCTATTTGGCAATAACTAGGATTTCCCGGAGGAAACGTTATCCCATTTGGCGATAACAGAGGATTTCGAGGAAACGTTATCCCATTTGGCGATAACTGAGGATTTCCGGAGGAAACGTTATCCCATTTCGGCGATAACGGAGAATTTCCTCGAGGAAACGTTATCCCATTTGGCGATAACGGAGAATTTCCTCTGAGGAAACGTTATCCCATTTGGCGATAACTGAGAATTTCCTGAGGAAACGTTATCCCATTTGGCGATAACTGAGAATTTCCGGAGGAAACGTTATCCCATTTGGCGATAACGGAGAATTTCCGGAGGAAACGTTATCCCATTCGCGATAACGTAGGATTTCCGGAGGAAACGTTATCCCATTTGGCGATAACGGAGAATTTTCCTGAGGAAACGTTTTCCCATTTGGCGATAACTGAGGATTTCCGAGGAAACGTTATCCCATTTGGCGATAACGTAGGATTTCTGAGGAAACGTTATCCCATTTGGCGATAACGTAGGATTTCTCGAGGAAACGTTATCCCATTCGGGCGATAACGTAGATTTCCTGAGGAAACGTTATCCCATTTGGCGATAACGTAGGATTTCCTGAGGAAACGTTATCCCATTTGGCGATAACGGAGGATTTCCTGAGGAAACGTTATCCCATTTGGCGATAACGGAGGATTTCCTGAGGAAACGTTATCCCATTTGCAATAACGGAGGATTTCCCGGAGGAAACGTTATCCCATTTGGCAATAACGGAGATCGTGAAAAAGGTTGGATTTTGCAGAGAAGTAGGAAGGAATCAAAAGTTTTTTGTAAAGAAAAGTGGAACGTATCCGGATAATATTTGTAAAGAAAACTGGGATGTACCCTGATTATTTGAAAAATAAAATTGAAAATGCCAAGGGCAAATAAACTGAGTCACAGAGGTAAATTTGTAAAATAGGCCTCAGGGGCACTAGAGGGAAAACTGGATTGAAAGTGATTGAAAATACCAGGGGCACGAGAGGTAAAACAGACCTATGAGGGATAAAATCGGTAAAATGGAGCCTTCAGGGGCAAAATTGCAAAAAACAGCCACGTAGGCTTAGTATGTCGCGCGACTTAGTAAGCCCGAACCGTGCTTTTAATGCCTTTGGAACTCGGAATGGAATTGCAGACATGGTTGGAATTGGGTGACCAAAAGAGATCACTTACCTGGCCTTCTTGGGACAATGGCAAAGAGATATTTGGTCCCTTCCTATAAGGATGGAAACGGGGTGACCTAGGAGGTCAAACGGCCGATCCTATTAGGAATGTGCCAAATAAAAGGGGGGGTGACCAATGTGGTCAGATAGTTGGACTTTTATGAAAAGCTTACGCACCATTGAGGAATGGGGAAAGAAAAAAGGTGACCAATGTGGTCGGATGGCTAGACCTTTTATGAAAGGCTACCTACGTATCCTGGAGGAATCAAGCCTTGGTCGTAGTTCAAGCTTCATCTAGACAGTTAGGAACGATGTCTAGGATCCTTGAGGTTTTGACAATTAGGAAACTGTCGCCTGGCGTTATCTCGTTATGACGGAAGTAACGGAGGCGCTTTTGGGAGAAAATGTTATCATTAGCAATTGGCACGTTACTTGAGCCTAGGGGTGATTTTTTCTTGGAAACAATGGTAGGACTGGGTCCTGGATATACATATGGAATGTATTTGGGAATTTTTAAGACGGGTTTCAAACAGGTGGGGTCGTATCCCTTGGGAGCGGACTGAACTGCTGTTGTTGCTGAGACTGGGTTTAAACCTCGGGTCTCGATGAATGTTCCTTTCTCACACTCTGGCATTTGAAGCTGATGCTGACAGGCTTTTACAACCAAAGACTAAAACAGATGTTGAAATGACCAAACCTCTCTTCTAGGGATGAATGCAACTTATCGAAGCCCCGGTCTAAGGAAATACTCTCTGCAAAAGCCCCATATCTTGTTGAAGTAAGGAAAGATTCTTTCATTGGCAAAACCTTGGTGGCAAAGCCCCGGCTGGACAAACTGAGTAGGCGAGGTCTTGGTGAAGCCCCGGTCTAAGGAGAAGATCCCAATATGATTGGTACTGTAAAAGTGATCCTGAGGTTGATCTGACCAAGACTGGATCCATCTTATGGGCGAGGAATCTGAGGCGGACCACAAAAATGGCTAAAGAAGCCCCAGTCTAAGGAAATGGCTTGGCAAAGCCCCAAACTCGAAGAGTGTCAAGGCAGCCCTAATGCGAATTGTAGCCGAAGAGGGAAAACCTATCCTTTTTTTTTCCTTTTTTTTTTATTTTAGTCAATCAGTCAACCTTAAGAAGATGTGAAAGAAAAGATTCTTAGAAATTTATACATGCAGGGGCATATATATATTTTTTTTTTGAAAGGTGGGAATAGATCCCGATTTTGTATTATTTTGATGGCCTTATTCAATGTAGGCACAAAACTCGCTTTGGGTTTGACTCTTTTGAGAGAGCATAAGCGTAGAAAGGTTTGTAAAAGTGTATGGAAGCCCCTGCTGACAGAAAATAAGTGTTTAGCACTATTTTTCCTAAGATGTAGAAAGAGAAGACTTGTCAAGACATCTGAAAACCTGTTTTATTTACAATGATCACAAAATTGCTTAAAACCCTTTATTAATGCTCGGGTTATTCAACCACTAATCTCGATATGAAGAGACATTCCTATTAATTATGAAGAGAAAGTCAACCAATGTCGCGGATCAAAGTTGGCTGGTGTGAAAAAAAAAAAAAAAAAAAGGTTTGTGTATAGGGAGGTCGTTAATGAGACCGGGTTTTCTGAAATTTGACTGTGTCTATGGGATAGGTTATTTGATGAGACCAGGTTTTCAGGAATTTGGATATGTTTATGGGAAAGGTCATTGATGAGACCGGGTTTTCGGGAATTTGGATGTGTTTATGACCGGACCATTGCTGGTTGCCTACGTTCCCCTCATTGTGAGGAGCTCAGGTCGCCGTAGTTCGGCCTTGGCCGGACTGTTTTGGGCTTTGGGATTTGTGGTTCCTTTAGTGAAAAGGCTCGGATGAAAAGATTGGATGGTGAGGCTTGGGCCTCGGGATGATTCCTTGACCAAGTCATTTTTGGACGACTGCTTCTGATTGCTTCCTCTTTCATTGGGGAAGAAAGGATTTGCACGTGCCTACAGGCTCTGGCTTTGCTTCGGCCGCCCCATTGTTATCGACAACTTTTGTTCTTCGAGCTTTGATTTTTCCTGTCCGTCAAGCTTTTGATGGGCGGTGCTGGGTTCTTGGCCTCATTTTTTTTTCTTTTATTTTTATGTGCAACCCTGTTTTTTGCCTAGACCGTCCTTTTTTTGGGATTTTCAAATTTAGCCGGGCATTACTCTTTTTGCACTAAGATTTTTTTCCTTTTTTTTTATGTGCAACCCTGTTTTTTGCCTAGACTGCCCTTTTTTTGAGATTTTCAGCCTAGCTGGGTATTACTCTTTTCGCACTACATTTTTTTTTTTTTTTTTTTTTTTTTTTTTTGAAACACCCGAGGACCAAGGCGAGCCCCTGTTTGAACATTCTTGATACCCTTGAGGTTGTTGCCGACACGGGGTCAATCTTTTGAAGCCGAGTGGCCTTTTGTCGTCCTCGATGATGCCGCCGTTGTTGACTTGGTCAAGGTGATGGGGAGGACATGGTTTGGGAAAGTGTATGGCTTTGATGAAGGCCTTTTGCGGGGGTGAGGAAAGTGTATGGCTTGATGGCATTAGTTGACTTTCTCACACCGATTAATCGAATGTTAATTATTTCGAGAGATTATTTGTTGAGCAATGCAAGTGATCATATAAAATAAAACCATTTCATTAAATGTAATGTAGGTATGCAAATAATGTCTTAAGTCTAGTAAGAAAAGAAGAAGACTCTTTTATAGAAAATTGAAGATTAAATACAATGTCCGTAGAGGACTTGATTGAAAGAGAAAAGTACTAGAACCTACGAAGGTTGACTGAGAGACTATTTTTTTTTTACTTAAGGATAGGTAGACCCTAATCTAGCTACTCTTCGCTGTTGGACTACATTTCTACCCTTCAAAGATTGGAAGTAAATTCTTGATGCTCTTTGATCCGAACCTTGGTCATTGACTTGGTCACCATTCCGAACGTAGTCCGCTCTGGTTTTGGTCCATTGGGGCGCCAAGCTTGCTCGCTTCGATTAACCCTCGGACCGCTCTCTTCAAGGCTATACAGTTGTCGGTTGTGTGGCCATAATGACTATGGAAGGTGCAATGCTCATTCATGTCGAGGAGTGTACTTGAGCTCTTTGGATGGTAGTCTCTAAGGGGCTCCAGGAGGCCTAGCTTTACTAAAGCCTTGAAGATTAAGCCCATGGGTATCCCAAAATCATCAAAATGTTCTCGTTGTCTTGGAGGACTACTATTTATTGGTACCTTCTTGATGTCGTCCATTGTACACAATGCCTTCTTTCCTTTACCAGATGTTGCAGCCGTGTTGGAAGGGTAAGGTCTATAGCGGCGAGACATTTTCAAACCAGAAGTGCTTCCCCGTGCACGAACCCTTTTTATGTAATCATCCATGTAAGCGTCAAGATTCGACTCCTTTGTGTCAGATGCGCGAGATTGGTAGGGTGAGATGGCTTGAGTCGAGCGATTGTCGACACTTTCGCTGCTAGGCTTTTCCTGTATTTTCTTAATTGGCTCTACCAATATTCCTTCGAACGAGTCAATAGGAGCATTAGGACCACACGACCCTGCCACAAGATTGGCATCGCAAATGAAACCACAAGAGGAAGTACCCCGGTGGGAGAGATGACACCGAGCATTCAAAGCGTGACCGTGACCGTAACCTTCCTTGTATGTCAAACTTGAAGCATAAGAATACGAACTAAAGGATCGGGAGTGGTGAGACTCATAAGGGGCCTCATAGTGGTCCGACACTGCCGAAGACGGGGATATATGGCTCGTAATAGTTGAATACTGTGGAGTACCGAGCGCCGATCCAAATGATCGTCAAGATATGAGGTTCGAGGCACCATAAAAGTAGGACTCGAACGTGTCTTGACCACACCGAGGAACGTGACTCGGAAGAGCAATGTGTATACCGTACTTGGTGAGCAGGAGCAACTTTCATAATGGCTGAGTGCAAAATTGGATGAGGAGCATTTGACCTTGTCTCGACTTCCTAACCGGAGGAGAGGGGTAGAGCTTGGAGCCCGAGGAGCGAACCGATCCAAATTGGTTTGCGGGGTCATGTCAAACCTGTCGGGCTTGGGAAGCCGCAACCGACTCCATTCCAAGATGATGACCTAAACCCGACCGGGCCGTGAAGCGGTAAACCGACCCATTCCAAGATGATGACCCGAAACCGACCCATTCCAAGACTGGGCCGAAGCGGTAACCGACCCATTCCAAGATGATGACCCGAACTCGACCGGGCCGAGAAATCGGGGTAGCCGTAGCATTTGCTCTCTCGTTGGTGGTGAACAAAGCCGGGTCTTATCTCGAGGAGGTGAGGGCATCGGGATCCCGATGGCTTGGGACATTGGAAAGGACTCGCAAAGGGGTAGTCCTCGGCAAGGGATCATACGTGGATGGAGGAGGGCATTGGTTATAGGATAGAGGAGCCGAAATTGCCGCATCTCGGAGTTTCATCTTCTACCAGGGAACCATCAAGGCTTCGACCACCATCTGAACTCTATGGCTACGGAGCGCATCAATGATCATGGCTTGTTGTTCCTCATGGACCTTATGACTCTTTTCCAGGGCTAAGGCTAGCTCTTCTTCCCTAGTCATATGATTACTCATCCCACTGCTGTTTTTAGTCAAATCGGCCATTCTGACTCTCTGAGCTGACAAAACTGAGGATTCTGGCGAACTGTCTGAGAATTTTGCGCTAACAAGTTGCTGACCCGGTATTCTCGTCCACTTCTTTCTCGCTGCGGGAAAGGGATAGGCAAGGTTTAGACTAGGGGGTAGGCAAGATTTAGACTCGGGGTAAGCAAGGTTTAGACTCGGAGATGGGTGAGGTTTAGACTCGAAGGTGGATAAGGTTTAGACTCGGGGATGGGTGAGGTTTAGACTCGAAGGTGGATAAGGTCTAGACTCGGGGACAAGTGTTTAGGCTGAAGGCTCAAGTAACATGCACTTATCGCTTAACTTTTGCTTAAAACACATTTTCTCCTAATCCTAATTGATCGGAAAAGATGAGACCTTGAAAAGACAAGATCGAAAATCGGAGATCGGACCGAAAAGGTCTCGATTAGGGATTTGACCATGAAAGGTCGGGATAGGAAAATAGGAAATCGGACCGAGGAGGTCTCGATTAGGGGTTTGACCATGAAAGGTCGAGATGGAAAATCGGAAATCGAACCGAGGAGGTCTCGATTAGGGGTTTGACCATGAAAGGTCGAGATGGAAAATCGGAAATCGGACCGAGGCGGTCTCGATTAGGGATATCAGAGGTAGGACCATGCAATTATGATTACATTAATTGTTCAGGTTTAATTAAAATCATGTCTTTTATTAATTTCTATTTGGTTGGAAAAGGGGGTTTGCCCTTCTTTTTCGCAACTACTCTAGATCCTGGATCAGTGGGTTCCGTCACTACGTCTATAAGCCCCTCGTATTCCACCTGTATTTCGACCTCCCAGGGTGGACAGCCCTGGGCGAGGGTCCTATAGGGCACGCGGATCCCACCGACCGAGAGTAAAGAACGCTCCTATCGGGTCTAGCGGGTCATAGGACCTTTCAACGCACGAGCGATGCGGATTATAGTCAAGGCAATACCGGGAAAGTCTCGTCTCTCGCCTCGACGGATCTCGCGTAGTTTCGCTTGAGCGAATGACGGTTTTTGACTTTCGGTAATGTCCGAGAGAATAATAGGCATGGGTCGGGCGGTAAAAAGCCTGGATGACACAAAGGTCACATTGAACTTCGTTGCATACGCAGGTGCGTGAGTCGAATCGAAGTCAATGCCGGCCAAGATCTTGCCAATTTTTCCTTGTCGGAATTTTGGCAAAGCTTCGCTTGAGCGAAAGATCTTTTGATTTGTTGGCAAAGACTCGGTCTTGACTCTTACGCATTCCGCAAGTGCGTGTCAAGGTCAATAGTCAATGTCGGAGTTGAGATCTCGCCAATTTTTCCTTGTCGGAATTTTCGCGCAGTTCTTCTTCCGTTATGAACTAAGGTTTGACCTTTACGAGGGTATGCAATCGAGCTATATGACACGGACTAGACCAAAAACCAACCAAAAGTCACGGTTTTTTGAAACGTGTGACACCTGACCGTGCATTGGTCGACACTGGCTGCCATGGGGAGGTTGGGATGATTCCGTGCGCGCCCGGAGCATCGTAAGGCCGTCCGTGGATCGCACTGAACCACCCTCGGGTTTGAAGGACGTGCGTGCAAAAGTGTACAGGATATATCGGGTGCGCGTAGTGTGCGGTCTCCTAAAAATGTTCCTTTTGAGTTAAAACAGAGATTTTCATAAATGTGTTTTAAAGGAATGATTTTCGGGACGGGGAAAATGCAACACATAAGCACGTAAATTTTCTGGGAGCCCCAGTCAGTCATGGAGCTGAGTAGCCCCAAGCTGCTAGGACTGCCAGATTAACCATGATTTTTCCTGGTGGAATTGCCACTGAGGTCGCCCGGTCAGAATCCAATAAGGATTGAGCCGTACGACTGCATGGATCAATTTTCCAGGTTCCACTCCTTTTGCTATTTTTTTTTTCGGGTTGTTTCCCGTTCAAAGTATGCACAGATTCCAAGATACAAATGATGCAATACATGGTAAAGAAAGCAAGCATGATTAATGAAATCGGCGATGGGAGTCTAACCCGCTCAAAGGGAAAAGCTTTCTTTTATTTTTTTTCAAAATTGTTTTTCGAAAAAGGGATACTGGTACGTGGATTGTTAAACCACCGATTATTCCAACTCCCACGTCAGGGAGTGTACAGGAAGGGTAAGTGGTTTCCACCTATATACCGAGTATCGATTTTTTGTTTTGAAAATAAAAGCTTTTCTCCTTTGGGATATCCCCAGCGGAGTCGCCAAACTGTGAATGTGGTGCCCAAATTTTGTGTTGGATTCACGCGAGTTTGAAGACATCCGAGTTTAATTGAAAAACGGAGTCGCCACGCCATTTTGATTACCTCAAAACTTTGAAAAAAAGGTTTTATGGGTTCGGAGGTTAAGTTACCCCTTGGGAAGAACGTTTGGCGTTCACCCAAAGTGCCTTGCCGGAGCAAGTCTCCCGAGATTTCAGTAATCGTGCTTGCTTGCGTGCTTTCTTGTGTGCATGTGTTTGAAAAGAAGGGGGGAAATGTCCCAAGTTGTCTTCCGGACGTACAAACCATTTGTTGGTTGTCGCTCGGGATTCCTTGGAATTTTATGTATTTGGGATTATGATCCCGTCCTCATCTTGTGACTTGTGATCATCGCATTTTAACCTCGGGACCCTCGGGACTTGCGTGATCGAGAGAATGACTCTCTTTGTGGTCAAAGATGAGGTTCTTTAGGAAGGAATGTCCTTGGCCCATCAATCCTACGCTTTAAGACGGTCGAGCTCGTATAGAGGCTTCATACTCATTCTTAAGCGATAATCGGAGATATAGGGTTCAAGGTTATCCTTTTCCTAAAGAAATCATGAACCTTTAATGGAAGGAACGATGCAAAGATGAGAACTTTTACACCGGTCCGTTCCAAGGTTGGGGAAAGGGGAATGCATGAAAAATGACTCTTTAATGAAAAGATGACATTTTTATGTTTGCAAATGATGCTTTTTGATTTAAAGAAAGGATCTTTATTGCAAATGATGCATAAAGATAGGATTTTTATGCAAATGATGCATTGAAAAAGGGGTTTTGATGCAAAGGATGCATTTTTATTGAAAAAGATTTGATCTTTATATGCAAATGATGCGTAAAGATAACATTTTTATTGGAAAATAGGGGTTTTAGGTGCAAAGGATGCACCTTTATGAAAAAGACTACATTTTTATGACAAATGAGGTCTTAATGCATGCAAAGGGGAAGGGGAATGATAAAGAAATGATCTTTAATCTACCAAGTCCCAAGCAAGATAAAAGCAATATAAGAATGCAATGAGCAAGTATAGAGCAATTAGGATGCAAGGTTAAGGTGTGCGAGGTTACCAATCGTTTCCTTCGCTTCTTCGGACGGAGCTAGGAGGAGAGGTTCATCTTGGGTCTTCAAGGAGGAGGTAGATGGCTTCTTGAGCTTCTTCTTCGCCTTCTTGAGCCTTCAAGGGTGTTCTTCACGTCTGATTGTGTTTGTGAGTGTATTGTATCTCTATTGTGTGTCTTGTTGTTGTTGTAATGGGTAGAGGAGGCCTCTATTTATAGGTAATCTGGATAAGGCTAATGAAGCCGTGCGGCTGCAGGTCCTTTGCAAATGAGGCCGTGCGGTCTTATCCTGAATGACTCAGCATTCTAGAACCATGCAAGGTGGCATTATTCTAGAAGGCTCTTCCTAATTAAGAAAAACGTGTTTCTTAATTAGGAAGGATTCCTTCAAATTTCTAATTTAATTAAAAACAGTTCCGGAATGCTCCCGGAACGCTGGGAAGGTCTGGGGAATTATCGGAAAACTTACCGAAAATGTCGGGAAAATTAACCGGAAGGCATGAGCCAGATTTGGGTACTTACACATCCTCGAGCACCAAGTCAACAAAATTAAGGGGGTCTGTCCCAGCTGATTCATGTTGGGGTTCGGAGCCCGAAGCTAGCTCGGTCGAAGTGTCGACCTCCCCCTCTGCCCCTATTACTTGAACTTAGGGGGGGCTACTCGATTGGCTCTACTGGCCCAGTCCCATCGATGGGGACCATCCCAACGCCAGCCTTGGGGAGCAAGGTGTTTCTGTCCTCAGCCTCCTTCTCACGGCTGGCACGGGTATTGGCAGCTCCGTTTGCTTTCCAATTCTCCTTTTGTCTCCCAGACCGACTATACGATTCATGTTGTTCTCTTGCTCGACGGTTAAAACTACACGATAAAAAAGGAAAAAGTTAGCAAAACAAATATGCGAGCAAAATATACGAGTTAAGGAAGAAAGCAAGTAAATACTTAACCGCCATAATGAAACACATTTCTGTAATGGCCCGACTTCTTTTTGCAGTAATGGCACTGGGACTCAAACCTCTCCCTCTCATGGATAACCCAATCTGGGTATCTCAAGCTACAAATTATTGGTACTAAAGGGGCTACCTCCCCATCTCCACCCAGCATCATGCCGGCTTGGATAAAAAAGTCTTTGTCCGACCCAAGAGCAACCCAGCTAATGGTGCTCCTCCGAGCCACCAGCACCAATCTACAGTAGAGTTCTTTACTCCAATTCGGGCCCAGTAATCTTCCTCCTTCATTGAAGGCGAATCAGTTTCTGGCAAAGGGAACTCCCATCCCTTCCTACTCTCCACTAAAATCATATGGATATTCCACCCAGAAACTTTGTCGAGCAGATTGATGAAAAATTTTGGGGCCTTAACTTTGGCCGGGGTACTAATCCCAAAGGTCTTGTCATTCAGCACCAACTTAAAAAATCCCCTAAAGACGTGCATGCAAGGTTCATACCCTACAAACCTGCACACCATGGAGAAGCACACTAGCACCCTAACTATATTGGCACCTAGTTGCATGGGGACAGCGGCCAAGCACTCTAGAAATTCGCAGATGAAGGGATCTAAGGGTAGGCGTAGGCCGGCCTCAAATTGGCCATAATAGAAAGCTACCTTGGCCAGATTAAGAACCCAATGCATCCAAGATTGGGCCTTCCTTTTCCTCTCAGTGAAGTGAGTTAGGTGAAATTCATCTCTGGGGACCTCAAAGAAGTCGTGCAAGATGTTGATTCTTGATTCTGCATTCTTCCTACCAATTGTCGGCCTGGGGGCCACATAACCTCTATCATTGAGGCATGGGAAGACCATCGAGCAAAACTCATTAACTATATTTCCGGAGGAGGAGCTCGACGAAGCAGAAGCAGGCGATCCTTGAGCTGCCATATCTACAGAAGACACAGTAACAGGGAATCAGTCCTAGTTGACGTATGTTTCGAACTACCTATGGGTGACCTAGATTCCCCTAGGAATGCTAACATTTCTCTAGGGAAGGGAGGTTTATTAGAATTGATATAGAATATAATAAGGTGGTCGATCAGTTTGTTGAAGAGACGGAAGCAGACAATTCGTGGATCATCCGCCCATACTCTCTCCAGTCGAAAACCCTACCTCAGCATAAAACAAACCCCACCTATCTAAGATGGTAATACACTCCTCCCTTGTCAATTCCCATGGACCTTCTAACCTTTTGTAAACCCTAAGGTTTATGGAGTTGTATCCATACCTAACACCTAGCTCAAAGCAGAAGGTCCTAGCCCTGGCGGAATACAGACAGAAGTTTGAAATTAAACCTAAATACAGAGGAATTGAGGGATACCTTGATTAATTCGGAGAAGAAAGGATTCGAAGGTGAAGCAAAAGCTCGATTGCGCCAGAAATTTGATTTCGTTGCTTTTTGTTCTTGCTGAGTACTTGAGAAATTTGGGGTTTGTAACGTTTGAAAAGGACAAGGATTTCTCCTTTTATATGTCTCCAAAACCTTAACGGAATTGAAAAGGATAGGAGACACGACCGTTATTACGTCGGTTATTGCCCTGCACCGGTTCCCAAGACGGATGTCCAATCACCAGAATTGTACCATCATTACGGAAATTACGACGCATTAAATAGCGTGTCAGACCGTCGAAAATCAATAGTCGAGATTGACCTACATCTACTCAGTCGTCGACCATCCAACAGCGAGCTGTGTAAGCTTACTTGAAACTTTTTATAACTTCATGGTCGACAAAGTCAACACAGAAAGTTGGGGGCCACTGAACGGAATAAAAGTGACGGGCCAGGCCCAACAAATGAAGCCCAACATTTTAGACATTACAAAGGCACTACCATAGAATGGGTCTGTCCAATTGCTACAACACCTACGGCCCAACGGTAAAGATCAGTCGACCTAGCTCATTGTCCGACCATCCTTGGTCCCGACCTAGCTTCGTCCGACATACGATCATTTACTTGTACAATTTCTATCAAGCTAAGGCATAAAATTAGGTTGACTTCGAACACTTAAGCGACCTCGAACTATCAACACGTACGTCCATCTACGTCGTTATTTATAACCATCTCCTACATTCTCGGAGACATTTATACCCACAACATCTCCGTGATTCTAGGGATTTACTATAAATATCAGACAACATACAACGTTAAAATGTAATGTCTTATTTGCTATTTTGAATATACGTTATTCATTTCAATTTATAAGCTCAATACAGCATATCTCATCATCACGCCGGAGGGTCTTAGCTGGTGACCACCCCGACAAGTCGTTTGTTCGTGGTTTTAGGTCACATTGGCTGGTGATCAACCTAATTGCTAGACTAAGGCTGATCTGAATCGTTTCCTGCGTCATCAAAAATAAAATTTTATAAAAGAAACATTTTTGATAAACTTATTTCACCCTTCAAATAAAAACTCTCTTTTTCTTTTACTAAGTGTACAAATGTAATTAAGTTTTTTTTTTCCTTTTATTTCTAACTCAGATCACCTCGATAAGAAATTAAATTCCTTCCATTCTAATCCCTTCCTTTCCATCTCTTTCTTTTTTCTTCCTTTAAAATTTGAGAGCACGCTCTTAATTTTTGAATCACTTCATTTTTTTGAACTATCATTCGAAATAAGGAAGTATTACCATGGGTTGTAATGTGCCCGAGACTAAAATTTATATGGGCCTTTGACTTAGGTTCATGCCCAATGAGCATTCTAAGAAAGATGTACCTCAGAAGTATTACCATTAGTGATGACAAAGAGTTGGGTTCGGGTCAGGTTTGGCCAAATTCATACCCGATCCGCCAAAACAAATGAGGATACAATACCCGCCCGACCCGACGATCAGCTAGACGTGGCCGATTTGGTTAATCGGTGGTTCACGGTTACCGAACCGGCGATTCAAACCTCCAAAATTCCCAATCGAAACCGAACCGGTTAACCGCCTTAGCCGGTTACGATTTTACGGTTTACCGGTTAGACCGGTTTTCCGGTTAACCAGCTAACCGTTTTTAATTTTTTTTTCATTTTGAAATTAGGTTTTTAAAAGAAATTTTTAACAGAATTAGAAACAGTTACGAAAAAAGTTAATTTTCTAACAGTTTTTGAATAAAAAAGTCAACTTTTTAACAGTTTCTGTTAAATTTTATACGGTTTCTGTTAAATTTAACCCTTAAATGCCGATTAAACCGGCGGTTTACCGGTTTCCCAAAAATCCAAATCGTAACCGAATCTCCATAAAACCGGTTTCGGTTAAACCGGTCCCCATTAACCGTGTTGACCGGTTTTGGACGATTTTGACCGGTTTTGAACCGGCCAATTTGCCGGTCCGGTCCGATTTATGGCCACGTCTACGATCAGCAAATCTGAACCCGACCCGAATAAAATGTTTCTAGCCTTCTTTTGGGCTTTGGCCCAAATATTCTCATTAGCTTAAACTTAACAATATAATTTTTTTTCATATAAATTTGATATAAACAAAAAAATAACGTAATTAGGGATATGTGGAGGGATATAAAGATGAATCAATATATAAGGTTAATATGCGGGTCGGGCCGAGGCAGGTCTCAGATGACAAACCCGAATCCGAACCCGAACCCGCCAAATTTAAAAAGTTATTAGCAAACCCGTCCCACTCAGGGCGGAATGATTCAGAAATGGGTCAGATTCAAAGAAATTGCCATCCCTAATTACTATAAGAAAGATGTATCTTAGGGATTGACGTAGCACGAGATATGAAATATTTTCATGTCTTTTGATATTTATTATTATTTTTAATATTATTATTAGTGATGTGATGTTTTTGTAGTAAGTTTATGAATTTTTGACTTGTTTACCAAGGTAAGCTTGCCCTAATTAATTGAATGTTGGTAGATTGATTCTGAATCAAGGATGACGGCTTCCGAAGCAGAGGATGACGACGACTTTCGTTTCATTGCACAAGAGTTGCAGATGCATTCCTAAATGACACGGTTGAAAAATCCATTTTTCCCATTGATTAGAAAAAATTGTTTCTTCACAAAACAACTCAATAATTAATAATATATAAATTGTAAAATTTCATTTTAGGGTATCCCAGGGGCGGATTTAGTGTTATAGGACCGGGTGCACGTGCACCCGGTCAAATTCAATTTCTTGTTAAAAAAATAAAATTACTGTGTGTTTATATATTATTTGTGCTTACATTGGACACATTTAGGACAGCAGCTTGGTTGGTTTTGGTGTTAAAACTCACCTTAAAGAACCCGTGTTCAATTCTTGCTAGCTACTATATTATTGAGTTTCTTTTTTTTTTTACCTTTCTCAAAGTTTTTCTTGAATTCTTTTTAATTATTACCCTGAATATAAAAAATTGTTTTTATTTTCTATTCAAATTATATTTTTTTTTGCCTCTATTATGATATATACTTTTTTTTTTAAATGTTATACTTAAATTCTTTTGACCATCACTTTAATCAACATAAATAATTTTTATTTATGCATTATTTATTTTCTTCATTTAGTGTTTGAAATTATGTAGTGTAAATTGTGCACCCGCTGCTTAAAGGTTCTAGATCCGCCACTGGGGTATCCCACTTATAATTGCACAAACCCAAAAATTAAAGCTTTATAGTAGAATTTTTAATATGTAGGACTCTTTGTCATATTCATACCACCTATTATATTTACTACTAGCACGTGCTCGTGTTCAAAGTCACGTGATTTTTTTTTTAAAAAAAAAAAAATTTTATTAAAAAAAAAAAAAAGCCAAGTATGTCGTACGACATACTTAGTTATGAGAGCAAAATGGGAAAGGGACAAAAAAGTGAGGGCAAAATGGAAATTTTCGCATGTGACACTGTTCATTCCGCTGTTCACAAGGCAGGTTGCATTTATACTATATACTCCCTCCGTCCCATTAATAACTTCACTTTTTGCCATTTTGGGTGTCCCATTGAAAGCTTCACCTTTCCTTTTTTGGCAAATAATCTTTATTATTCCCTCCACTCATTCTCTCGCCTACATTATTTTAATACTCACAACACCATTATAATTTATTATTCCCTCCACTCATTCTCTCTCCTATTTTCAAATTTCTTTCTCCTATTTTCAAATTACACTCACAACATTTTTTTCTTCCCACCCATTTTCTTAATTTGCGTGCCGAAATCAAAATGATGAAGTAAATAATGGGACGGAGGGAGTATTTCTCATCTTACTTATAATTTTTACCCTATTATTTATGTCAAAATCTTATAAAACGCATTTTCCTTAATATTAAAAAAACGTGTTTTGATTTCCCCATTAGTGCAAGTGTTAGAGTAATAAAGTGTCAGTGTAAAGAGTGGCAATTCATGTATATTTAAGTGCAGTGTAAAAAGTGCCGGTGTTAGTGTAATAAAGTGCCAATGTAAAGAGTGACATTGCATGTATTATTAAATGACAGTGTTATTGTAAAAAGTGTCAGTGTTAGTGTAACAAATTGCCAGTGTAAAGAGTGACAGCTCATGTATTATTAAGTGTCATTGTAAAAAAGTGACAGTGTTAGTGTTAAAAAGTGTCAGTGTTAGTGTAAACAAATGTCAGTGCGAAGAGTGACATAACATGTATTATTAAGTGTCAGTATAAAATAATGTCAGTGTAGAGTAAAAAAGTGACATTATTAGTATAAAAAAGTATCAGTGTGAATAGTGACAATGCATGTATTATTAAGTGTCAGTGTAAAAATGGCTCTTACTTAAAATTAGAAAAAAATGCATTTTTTATAAGATCAACTAATTATTTATACAGAACACTTTTTTTTAATTTCCGTTATTAAAGTTTATTTTTTCAATTTGAATTAGGACATGGATAATATTTTTATCTATTAATACCCCCCTAATGTGAATAACAACAAATTAATAGAAAATGAAAGTTGTTTATGAGGAAGAAATTAATTTTTTCTTTGTGTTGAAAGTAAAAAGTATCATTAAATGTGAAGATAATTTATTTGAAGCTGAGTTGGGATTTTTGAGTGGCAGATTGAAAGCTGTCCACAAAATCTTGCTAACGAAATTAATTGACGATATTTATGATAACATCTGTAATGGACTCATTACACTCTAATTAAAAACAATAATAAAATTATTACATTTACAATTTTGTAAGCAAATTTTTGTAATTATTTTGTGTCCTTACTATTACCCAATTAGTATAGGGGAGGGAGAAAAATGTTGATTAAAAAGAAAGTGAAAAAAATGTTTTAGAAAATTATAAAAGGTGATATTTGATTCTATTTTATAAACTTCAATTTCTTCGAGCAAGTCTTTATTTTTAATCTCTCTATTTTAAAATAAATATAAAAAAATAAATTTTATCTTAATTAAATAGCAAATTTGAAAAATTATTGAACATTCATTTTAGAGATTTAAAAATGTTTGCATGCATACTTTCAAATAGAATAGCCTACTATGTGGATTTTATTTATTTTTTATTGAAATATATCTTGAAAAGTATTGATTCGAGTAGAAGTGAAACACTATTTGGTGAAAAAACTGTTGTCGGTGGAAATAATAGTTTTTCAAGTGCTAAATCTACTACGAATGTTTTGTTTCAGGAAGTATTTCGAAATGTTTAAGTAGTATTTACACTTTGGTCTTTTGATTTACTATTTCAGTACATGCATAACTATATATAATCGCCGTGCATCGCACGGATTTGCTGCTAGTTAATAGAAAATGAAAGTTTTCAATAGGGAGGAAGGAAGTATTATAATTTCAAGAAATAAATATTTGTAAGAATTTTAAATTGAATATTGCTTCCTCCATTTTAAAATAAATGATCATCTTGAATTAATAGAAAATTATATAATTTTTTTCTTGTTATTCACTTTTTTAATTTTAATTTTATAAAAATATAATGAAATAAGAAATTAAGAATAATTTTATTTAAAAAAGATTAACCATTTCTGAAAAAATGGGATTTAAAAAATGGTCTACTCCCTCCGTCCCATCCGAAGCGTCACTTTTTATCCAAAAGGGTGTCCCGTTTAAAGCGTCACCATTTCCTAAAAAGGAAATATTTTATTAATATTCTATTACCCATCCACTATTTCCTCCACTAATTCTCTCTCCTCTACACTCACAACACTTTTTAAATTTACTATTTCCTCCATTAATTCTCTCTCCTATTTTCAAATTACACTCACAACATTTTTTATTTCCACACTTTTTCTTAATTTGCGTGTCATCCCTAAAATGGCGACGCTTCTATTGGGACGGAGAGAGTATATAAAACCGTTTTGACTTGACCAACTCTACTTTACACTCCATTCAGACAGCGAAATCCCCCACTAACGTTCGACTATTTTAAACCCCGTTTTTGTCTCATTATCCCTGCCACGTGTCTTCAAATCGAAGCGTTACTAGCACGCCAATCCCAGTCCAGTCCCCACACGCGTTTCCCTTATTTACTCCCACCCCCTCACTTTTTCTAATCCTTTTATTTTCTCTCTCTAACTTTTTTTCTCCTCTCGCCGGCCCCTCTCTCTCCGGTCACTCATTTCTCTGATTTTATCATCGGAAGTCGAATTAAAGATTCATTTCTAGGGTTCAGTCTGATTAATTTTGTACAACGCTTGAATAAAAGTTCGAATTTTTGTTTCAGATCTGCAAAAAAAAAGAGGCGACGTTTTCTTGAAGGGTTTGATTGTGGGGTTGTGAAATCATAGATGTCAACGGCTGGTTCTTCTCCGTCGTACTGGTGCTACAGGTGTAACAGATTCGTTAGGGTTCGGAACCACCACGATTCTCTCTCTTGCCCTAATTGTAACGGTGGGTTCATCGAGGAAATTGAAAGTCCCGCCCAATCCGCCCTTGCCGATTCTCGTCACCGCCGATTTCCCGCGGCAGCTATGTATATGGTAGGAAATGGGCCGACACCGGAACCAAGTTCGAGTCCTGCGATTCATCGGACCCGAAGGAACGGTGGGGATCGGTCTCCATTCAATCCGGTTATCGTTCTACGTGGACCCGCCGACGGAGGTGGTACCGAAGCTGCTAGTGGTAGCCGCGGTGGCGAGGTTAGAGAGGAAGGCGCTGGATTTGAGTTGTATTACGATGATGGAGCCGGGTCTGGATTGAGACCGTTGCCGGCGAGTATGTCGGAGTTTTTGCTCGGATCCGGTTTTGATCGGTTGCTAGATCAATTGGCTCAGATCGAAGGCAATGGACTTGGCCAAATGAATAACCCACCGGCGTCAAAGGTAGCAATTGAGTCAATGCCAACGGTGGAAATTCTTGAACACCATATTGAAACGGAGTCCCATTGCGCCGTCTGCAAAGAACCTTTTGAATTGAAAACAGAGGTCCGTGAAATGCCATGTAAGCATTTATACCATTCCGATTGCATTCTTCCTTGGCTTTCATTGCGCAATTCATGTCCGGTGTGTCGGCACGAATTGCCGACCGACAACAATAATAATCATAATAATCAAAACTCGATTGAGCCAAGTACAGTCCAAAATGAGGTGATCCCATCTGGAAATGAAGAGGAAACCGTTGGATTAACCATATGGAGGCTCCCTGGTGGTGGGTTTGCGGTGGGGAGGTTTTCCGGCGGTAGGAGAGGTGGGGAGAGAGAGCTTCCAGTTGTGTTTACAGAAATGGATGGTGGGTTTAATAACAATGGGGCACCAAGGAGGATTTCTTGGGCTTCTAGAGGGAATAATTCAAGACAAAGTGGTGGATTGAGGCGGGTTTTTGGCAACTTCTTTGCTTGCTTTGGAGGCTCGAGAGGAGGAAGAACATCATTGGGTTCAAGTTCCAGTTCTAGCTCTGATTCTAGAACAAGCAATAGAAGTAGATCATTGACTTCGGTTTTTAGCTTATCCTCAACTAGGCGCAGGAATTGGCCGTTCGAAATAAATAATGGAACACGCAGATGGTGAACAAATTTGGGTATTTTGTTGTCTTTTTGATATAATATGAAGGGATTTGCAGGCTGATCGTTTTGGTTATTATTAAACTGTAAATAACAAAAAATTGGGGGAATGAATGGATGTTGTGGGATGGTAATGAATTGAATTCAGAGACAATAGATAGCTGTTCTTCGATTGGTTACTGAGAGCGGAAGAAGAGAAAGAGAAAGCTAAGGGAACATGGCTCTGGAAGGGAAGGTGAGAAGGTACATGGCCTCTGTATGACAGTGTCTTTGGAATTATGATTGCCTGCAATTCTTTTTTTTATGCCTTTGTTATATTTCTCAGTTGTAGTTAGCTTAATTCGTTGTCTCTATATTCAGTCATTTTTTTCTCCAGAAACTTATAAGAGCAGTTTAACTTACTTAGATTGTTGCATTGGGCTACATGTTATGTCTTATTTTTGTTCTGCAATCTTCTTAGCAAGACGCACCACTTAGGTGGGGGCATATAATATACAATGAAATCCGATTTGAGAATGTGATTGGTAAGTTATTAGGAATGGTATTTTAAAGGTTTATCTTTAGGGCAGGGATGGAGTTCTCATGATTTGATAGGATTATCATCTTGAATATCATGAAGGCAGCAAAAAGTTGTGTCTCTCTTCATCTAATCTAATCTCATCGTAAATGTTATGTTTTATTCATCAAGGGCAAGATTATTTGAGTTACCAAAGAAGTCTACAAGTTCTTGTAGTTTCTGATGTTTTTAAGAGACGAAAATCTAAAAAAGACCTTCATTCTCTGCTAGTTAAGTTTGTATGCGTTGTTGCAGTATGCAAGCCTCTGTTAAGTTTACCCCAATACTGTGATTAGAATGCTATAATTTTTGAAAAATTAAGCGCCTTCCGGAAAATATTCCCTGTATTTGGTAAGGCGTGGTGTTATAGTTATGGTTAGTGGTGAAGCATTTTTACAACGTTGGCGAACAGCCTCGTGGTTATGAATAATTTGGTAATGTCAAGGTGGATGACTGAAAATGTATTAGCTTCCTAGTGGAGTGTTATTTTATCTGTCATCATCTTTCTATTCTTGTTTTGTTTTTAGATAAATGTATTTTAAATAGTAATTTAATTATTTTAATTAATATACTAATGTTTAATTTTTAATTTAGATGATTAAAATAACCTAAATTTGTTGCTAAAACAACAATCATATTAACCAAATTAAACATAAAAAAATATTTCAAGATGAAAGAAGGGAAGAGCGGTTAAATCTCAAAAAGAAAAACGCATTTTTTCAACGGGTTAAGAGGGTTAAGAAAAATGTGTTTTTTAATCAGGTGAATCAGAACAACAATGGAATTTTTGTAAATAACTAACATTTCTTTTTAAAAGGCACGATGACATTTTTGTAAACAACTGAAACTTCGGGCGTATTGTCAGTGTCGATAACAAGGAGTGCCATTACATGTATGATGTATCTGACACTCAAAAACAATACCATTGACATTAAATTGGTATAGACAGTGTTAGTAGCAAGGAGTGTTAGTGTTACAAGGAGTGCGAGTGTATGTACCTGATATTCAAAAATACTAACACTAGTATTAGTAATAAGGAGTGTCAGTGAATGTATTTTGATGAGTGCGACACGTGTGTTAAGAGTGTCAGCACATATATGAAAGAAATTATGTGTTAATGTAAGTAGTGATAGCAATGGAGTTAATGATCGGAAGATTCAGTTGATAACCTTCAATATTTATGAAAATGTCACGCACATATTTTTTTAAAAAATATCTGTAATTTATAAAAAAAAATCAACGATCCAATTTAGCTATGATTCAAAATACATTTTTTAATACTTATAAAATACACGTTTTCACAGGATTTTTTGAAATCTCAATTTGAAGTTCGGATGGTCATTTTTTACCTTTCCCAAATTATTCATTTATTTGAGTTTTTAGAATCATCCGGACAGTCTTCTTCTGGTCGCATGACATTTTGATCTAACACTAGAGATGGACAAACGAGCGGCCCGACCCTTTGCCACAAACCCGCGGGAGAAACGGGTCCCATTTGTCCATCTCACCAAATGGGCCTAAACCCGGCCCGGCCCAAAATGCCCGTCCAAGCCCACCCGTTTGGCCCGGATCAGAAGATCCACGGGCTTAAACGAGTTTTCCGTTTTTTTTTTAGATCAGAAAAAGCTTGAAAAAAATAAAAAATAACTTATATTTAATAAGCTATTTTTTAAAATATAAAATAATCAATTAGACATAATAAAATTAGTTATTTTATATATATAACAAAACGATATCAACAAATAAAAATTATTAAAACTAAATTATTTTCTAAAAGGTATAAATTATACCTTTAAGAAAACAATTTAGTTTAGATAATTTTTATTTCTTGATAAAAAGCATACTCTATGAATATTTATTTCATAATTTTTTTGAGGGAATTTTCATTATTTTTAAATGATACAATTTAAAATTAAATAGTATTAAAATAAAAAGTTTTCAAATCTTCAAATGACATAGTTTAAAAATTTAACAAAGTTTTCAAATTTAACGGAGTCTTGAAAATAAATGAGTATTCAAATCTTCAAACTAATTATGGTTTTCAAATCTTAAAAGTCTTCAAAAAATTTAGATCTTCAATATTGTTATTGCTTCAAAGTCTTTGAATTTGTTGAATTATTATTATTTTTATTGTTATTATTATTATTATTATTGTTGTTGTTGTTCTATTGTTGTTGTTCTTTGTTGTTGTTGTTGTTGTTGTTGTTGTTGTTATTATTATTATTATTATATTATCCTCCTCGCAAAAACTCCTCGTTGTTATTGTCTTTTTCGAGTCTTTCATAATCATCGTCTTCAAGATCCAAGAATGTGCCTTGTTTACTCAACTCCTCATCAGTCCAGTCCGCAATACAAATCAATCTCTCGATAAGAACGGGTTTGAGTTGGTTTCGCTTTGGCGTCACAACTTTTCCTGCAGCACTAAAAGCAGCCTTCGATGCTATAGTGTACACCGGATGGGTAAGTAGATCACATGCCATCACCGAAAGAATATGATAAATATTAGCATGCGACTTCCACCATTGTAGGACATTTAAGTTTTCAAAACTTTCACCATCTAAAGGGTAATATAGGCTTTCAAGGTATTGGTGTAATTTATCTACACCACTTTGAGAATCAGTACTAGATGAGGATGAAGTCTTTCTTTTGTCATGAAACCCCATCTTTTTTTAAACATTTTTATTGCTCCACTCCATTTTCTTTCGGATGTTGTGTTTGGTCCATTTAGTGTTCTACAATAGTTGTCGAACAAACGATATAAGATCGTGTGAATTTCCCTTTTCTCTTGGACAAAGTGTTTACAGCATACGTGTTAAGCTCGGGCCTCGTGTTCTTATAAAATTTATCAAACAAGGCACATGATGCAGAACGGAAGCAATTTTTAAGCACACTCTGATTATGAAACGGTAAAGATAGAAAAAAGAATTAAATAACAAAGCCTGGCTTTATACCAAGGCAACCGTAGGCGCACCTAGGTTTCTTGAGCGCACCCAAGGATTTGAATCACGCAGATTCGAAGAAGCAATTATTTGCTAAAAAAAGATTTTATTAAACTCTCAAAAATATCAGTCAATCAATATCTGTTACAATGAAAGGAAGGCATATTTATAGGCCTTCCAAATTACTCAACAGGTACTAATTTTAACAGTCATATCTGTTATTAAAAATATTTGTATGAAAAGTCATGTCTGTTGGCAGTTGGTTGTTTTTTAGCTGCCCAAATAACTGCCCAAATAACTGCCCTTTTTGTCATCCTTGGTTGTGCACTATTATGAAATAATTCTAACTTCCCTGCTGCTGGAAAAGAACATCATTTCTTAATTAATTACGCCAACTCCCAACTAGGCTCCATATCATCAAAGGCATCCCAAATCAGAGCTTGAGCCTTAGAAGCATCTTTTCCACGTCTTTTATATGTCTTGAGTAGCTGCTGCTACTTGTTTCTATCATCTCTCCCCGGGTTGAAAGAACTCGACTCCGACGAGTTAAAGGCTTGATACTGCTCATAAAGCTTAGGGTTAAGACGTTGAAACTCTTGATCAGTAATCCAAGTACATTCTGATAGTGGATGCCCCCTCCATTTGACAAGAAACTTCTGATAACCACCTCCTCGAGTTGAAACAAACTGATGATCAACAATATCTTCAATTTCTTCTGCCAATCTTGGAACTGGTGGTAGACGAACATTGTTAGGCTCATTGGTTTCATCATTGTCATGGCCAGAATATAGGGTTAGGTCTTTAACATTGAACACATTGCTAATACCCATCTCAGCCGGTAAGTCAAGTATATAAGCATTAGAACTGATCTTTTTAAGTATTTTGTATGGGCCAGCACCTTTCGAGTGAAGCTTCTTGTATGTACCCTTAGGATAACGCTCGGTTCTAATTCGTACCATTACCATGTCTCCTTCGCTAAAATCAGCGAATCTTCGGTGCATGTCAGCACGTGCTTTGTACCCTTCATTGCTGATTGCTATCCTGCGTCGAACATCATTGTGCACTAAGCGGATGTGTTCAAGAAACTCTTACGCTTCAAAGACTAGGACGTGCCTCAATGGGTAGCGGAACTAAATCAATAGGCTTTCTTGGTTCTAAGCCTGTGACAATTTCAAATGGGCTTCGACCTGTTGTTTTGTTTACTGAACTGTTGTATGCAAATTCAGCCATAGGGAGTACAAGATCCCAAGAGGAAACATGATCACCAACAAGGCAGCGCAAGAGATTACCCAGACTGCGATTCACTACTTCAGTCTGACCATCGGTTTGAGGATGAAAAGCTGATGAAAATTTCAGCTTTGTATTAAGCAATTTCCATAAAGGACGCCAAAAGTAACTCATAAACTTCACATCACGATCAGATACGATTATAAGAGGAAAACCATGAAGTCGAACAATTTCTTTGAAGAATATTTTCGCAATGTGTAAGGCATCAGATGTCTTAGAACAAGGGAGAAAGTGAGCCATCTTGGAGTAACGATCCACTACCACATATATCGCGTCGTGTCCTCTTAATGTTTTTGGCAATCCAAGAAAAAAATCCATGCTTAAATCTTGCCAAGGTTCATGTGGTATTGGTAAGGGCGTATACAAACCAGTATTCTTCTTTCTTCCCTTAGAAATCTGGCAAGTACGACATCGAGAAACAGCCCGTGCAACATCACGCTTTAAGCTTGGCCAATAGTAACGATCTTCCACCATTGCAACAGTCTTATCTCTCCCAAAATGACCTGCTGCACCCCCCGAATGTAGTCTCTAACCACTTCCTCCCGTAAAGAGGTATTGGGTAAACATAAACGAGTTCCCCAAAATAGATAGCCATCATGTAAAGAGAAATCTGTGTAGTTTGTGTTCTGTCCGGCCATTAATTCAGCATAGATAGTGCTGAAATCTTTGCATCCAGGATAGTCTCTCTTGAGCAAATCAAAGCCTACCACTTGCACTGACATTGAAGAAAGAAGATGCACCACACGACTAAGCGCATTTGCTGCTTTATTCTCCACTCCTGCCTTGTGTTTAATAACGAATGTGTACTCTTGCAAAAATGAAACCCACTTAGCGTGTCGGTGGTTTAGCTTTCTTTGAGAATTTATGTATTTTAATGCTTCATGGTCTGAATAGAGTAAAAACTCTTTGGAAATAAGATAGTGTCGCCAATACTGCAATGCTTGCACTATTGCATAAAATTCCCTATCATATGTAGAGTACCTCTGTTTTGCCTCATTCAATTTTTTGCTGAAGTATGCTATTGGGTGGCCTTCTTGACTAAGTACACCTCCAATTACAACATTGGACTCATCACAGGCTACTTCAAATATCTTTGAGAAGTCAGGGCGACATGTACGGGAGCATTACTCATCCGGTTCTTGATTTCTTGAAACGCTTGTGTTGCTGCCTTAGTCCAAACAAAAGCTCTTTGCTTCATGCAATCTGTTATGGGTGTCATTATGCTACTGAAGTTGTGTATGAAACGTCTGTAGAACGTTGCCAAGCCATGAAAGCTTCGTACTTCATTAATTGAAGTGGGAATCGGCCAGTCACGTATAGCTTTTACCTTATATGGATCAGCTTCTACGCCTCTAGAAGAAATTACAAACCCCAGGAATATTACATGGTTACTCATAAATGAACATTTCTTCATATTGATATAAAGTTTTTCTTGGCGAAGAGTTCTCATGGCTTGACGCAGGTGATCCAAGTGTTCTTCCTTGTTCTTGCTATAAATTAAGATATCGTCAAAGTATACCACTAGAAAACGACCAATAAAAGGCTGAAGTACTTGTGTCATGAAGCGCGTGAATGTGCTGGGTGCATTCGAGAGTCCAAACAGCATTACAAGCCATTCATAAAGGCCATCTTTGGTCTTGAACGTTGTTTTCCATTCATCTCCAGGTCTGATACGGATTTGGTGATACCCACTTCTCAAATCTATCTTTGAAAATACCATAGAACCAGCCATCATGTCTAACATATCATCTAATCGAGGAATAGGAAACCGATATTTGATAGTAATCTTGTTAATAGCTCGGCTGTCAACACACATTCGCCAAGTTCCATATTTTTTTGGCGTTAGCAACGCTGGTACAGCACATGGGATTAAGCTTACACGAATAAACCCTTTGGCCAGCAACTCTTCCACTTGTCTCTTAAGCTCTGCATGTTCAGTAGGGTTCATGCGATATGCTGGAAGGTTAGGTAATTGAGATCCAGGCACAAAGTCTATCTCATGTTGGATGTTACGCAAAGGGGATAATTCCTTTGGTAACTCTTCAGGTGATACATCTGAGAATTCAGTCAATAATGTCTGAACTTCAGAAGGTATTTCACAAGTGGTCGCTTTGGATCCTTCAATACGTTTTACTACTACAGCAAGTATCACATTTTTCTCCTTACTCTCTTTTATGAAAGGCTTCTTTGTTAAAATCTGAAGGAATTTATTCTTACTTGTAACCGGTCGTTTTGGTGAAGGTTCCTTATGCTTATCAATCTCCGCATCAGTCATCGGGAGTAGAGTTACACATTTATTCTGATAAGAAAAGCTGTATGTATTACTTTCTCCACAATGTTTCACTTTCCGGTCATAGAGCCAAGGTCGTCCAAGTAGAATATGAGCAACTTTCATAGAGACTATATCACACAAAACTGAATCTTGATAGTTTTTAAATGAGAACGAAACAAGACAACGTTGTGTTACCGAAATAGTTGAGTTGTCGATCCACGCCACTTTATAGGGTTGAGGATGTGGTTCAACCGGAAGTTTAAGACGTTCCACTGTTGACGCTGAAACTACATTCATGCAACTGCCACCATCAATTATGAGCTTTTTGGCTTGAGTTCCACAACGAACCAACATTTGAAAGATGGAAGTACGCCGCCAGTCTTCCTCTTGAACTTTAGGAGCTGCTAGGATCCGTCTAACTACTGTAGCAAGCAAAAGGCCCTCTTCTTGCTCCTCTAAATCATCAGCTTTATATGTCCCGAAATCATAGTCACCCCAAATATTTTCGTTCTCTAATTGCTGTTCTTCGGACTCTATTTTAGCACCAATATGCATATTTTTCTTTGGGCAATTGTAGCTCATATGACCTGGTTCTCCGCACTTGAAACAACCATCATTATACTTTCCAGTACCTTTAGGAGGCATGGCATTATTTCCCTTCTGATCATTTGCCTTTGTATTAGATCCACTCGTTGTTGGCTGCGTATATGGGGACCTAATATTCTGATTAGTTGCTGGAAACCTTTTATTGTGTGGTTTAAGGTATTCCTCCAAGTCAAGGGCTGTTTGAAACGCATCTTCCACACTATAAACAGGTTGCCTCAGCAATTCTCGCTGTATATCAGCCCTTAATCCAGTCTTGAAACGTGCTAGGCTTTGACGAGGATCTTAAACAATCTGACTTCGAGTTTTAATTTCATCAAATCGTTGCATATACTCTGTTACACTCGAAGTACCTTGCTTTAGATTAACAAGTTGCTCACACAACTTGTCTTGGTAATTAATTGGCATATACTTCTCGATAAGCTTTGTCTTCATCTCTTCCCATGTTCCTGTAGGTTGTTGTCCCAACCTCCTTATATTTTCTTCAATTCCACGCCACCATACCTTGGCCAAACCAACAAGTTTCATCTTTGTAAACCTGACTCTTCGCTCGTCCAACATATCAAACCAATCAAAGTATTCTTCAAGTGCAGCAAGCCAATAAGAAAATATTGTAGGATCAAATTTTCCTTCAAAATTTGGGACATAAGTCTTCACTTTCTTCGTGATATCTCCAGCTGTATCACGTGGTTCAAAATGGCCTCTTTCCAGGACTTCCCTTGCCCAATTGATTACAGGTTGACGCCTTGCTTCTGGGCCTCGAGCACCTCTTTCTGGTTGTCTTTCTCCTTGCTGGACAACGTGCAGATCTTCATGACTAGCAACCCCACCTGGATTATCTGGTATTACAGGTTGTTCACCTTCTGGTATTTCATCATTCACAACAGCTCCACCTGGATTATCTCCTACTGCTGTACCTCGATTCCTTTCTTCTATAGCTTCAAGACGAATATCCATATTGTCTAGTCTATCCAGAATCTGAAGAAGTATTGCATCTCGCTCGTTATCCGAAACTTCTTGTCTGAATGGTCTTCCTGAACGAGTAGTCATGATGCAAACCAGGCTCTTGATGCCAATTGATGCAGAACGGAAGCAATTTTTAAGCACACTCTGATTATGAAACGGTAAAGATAGAAAAAAGAATAAAATAACAAAGCCTGGCTTTATACCAAGGCAACCGTAGGCACACCTAGGTTTCTTGAGCGCACTCAAGGATTTGAATCACGCAGATTCGAAGAAGCAATTATTTGCTAAAAAAAGGTTTTATTAAACTCTCAAAAATATCAGTCAATCAATATCTGTTATAATGAAAGGAAGACATATTTATAGGCCTTCCAAATTACTCAAAAGGTACTAATTTTAACAGTCATATCTGTTATTAAAAACATTTGTATGAAAAGTCATGTCTGTTGGCAGTTGGTTGTTTTTTAACTGCCCAAATAACTGCCCTTTTTGTCATATCCTTGGCTGTGCACTATTATGAAATAATTCTAACTTCCTGTCTTTGGGAAAAGAACATCATTTCTTAATTAATTACGCCAACTCCCAACTAGGCTCCATATCATCAAAGGCATCCCAAATCAGAGCTTGAGCCTTAGAAGCATCTTTTCCACGTCTTTTATATGTCTTGAGTGGCTGCTGCCACTTGTTTCTATCAGCATATGGTCGCTAATTGGGAAACTACGGGAAAATGTTCATAATATTTTGTGAATTTAGTTTTCATTTTTATAACGGCACCTCCAAACATGGCATGTGATATAAATTGCCTAATAACTTCACTTAGTACATTTATTTCATGGCACAAAAGATGGGAGGTGGGATAATAACTTCAAGAAAAAATCTTGGTTGCCCTATACCAAGGTTTAAGTAAATCTAAAAACTCGGTAGCTATCGACCAATCATACTCACTAATTTTGTAGTTCATTTGATGATTAGAAAAGTATTCCGTGAGAACCACCCTATATTCGACAGCTCTCTTCAACATTTTATATATTGAGTTCCACTTAATATCCTCGGCCACTTGAGGTTTCTTTTATTTCATGTTATATGTGGCGCATAAATCGGCATAAATTTTCAACCTTAGGTCGGAATTTTTGATAACATGGGAGGCCGTGTTGATGCTATCGATGACAGACTTTAGTGAGTGGATCAAATCTTGAACACATAGATTAACAATGTGGCATCCACACCTAACATGAAACAAATCGCTATCTAGGGGAGGATTAAGAGCTTTGATCAACATTGTGGCGGTGAGGGTATTGTAAGTCACATTATTAAAGGATATTGTTAAAATTTTGTTGGTGATAACATACTCACTCAATACATCATTAATGTGACTTATACATTGCAAAGCCATGTGGGGATAGGGTATTGTTCTAACGGATATCACCATCTTTTGCAACATCCACTCCTCAGCAATATAATGAGCTGTTATACAAGTAAAGGTTTTAGAACTAGAATTTAGAGTGGCCTTCCAAGCATCGGTGGTCAAACAAACACTACCCTTGAAATTTTGAAGGTCGCTCGCTAGTTTAAGTTGACGAGTTTGGAAGAGCCTCTTTATATGCCTAGTAATAATTTGGCGGCTCATTGGTTGGTATGACGGGTTGAGGCCTTTAGAATAGCGGGTGAGTCTATCATCATCCGAAAGAGAAAGAGGCAATCGACAACTCACTAGTAACATCGTTATCAAATCGACGTTCACTTTTGGGTAAGTGACACATGGTATATTGAGTTGCGTTTGCACGGTACCATCTGTCCCTTTAGCGGCTTCCCGATCATGTTTATCAATGTGCCTCTTTACATGGGAGGTACCATTAACACCCGCTGGGGATATAAATTTCGAGCACCTATTGCATTTGGCATTTGTTTCACCATCAACAATTACCAAATCATATAAATGGGCATACTTGGACAATATAGGTTGTGCATTTGCCTTACCCTTACCCCACTAGGTGGAGGCAACATCGTTAGTAGGTATTTTTGGAATTGTGCGGGTTTCGTGGGTGACTTGTACATCGTCATCGTCATTCCCCTCCCCACCTTCATCTATGTCTTCTATGTGATGATAGGTTCTAGATGTATAATTTGGGTTGATCTCATTCATCCAAACTGGGGTCGAATCCGGGGTATAGTCGAGAAATGGAGGGGTGTTGATTGGATTCGAGGATTGATTAATTAGATCAAACATAATTTGATCATTATGGTGCAAAAGGGAATTATCATTTGGTCCTAAATTTTGATGGGATACATTTTGTGGGGGTTTGATTTTGTGGGGTGGGGTTGGGATATGTAAATATATCATTAACTAGATTTTTCATGATAACTAGCAATATAAATTACCTAGTAATTAAAATTAAAAATGCAGCAGTTAAAAAAATATTTTTTGAACTTTTGAAAATTTATAAAGATTAAATACTTTTGACAATAATTTACTAACAATATAACAATAAAAGTAAACAATTATAATTTTTTTGTAATTTTCGAAATAGATGTAATCATAAAGATTAATTACTTAATGCAATAATTAACTAGCAAGATATGCAAATATAATTATATTTATTTTTTGCAATTTTTGAAATTTATGAAAATTAAAAAAAAAATTAACTACTTAACACAATATTTAATTAGCGAATAAACAATTAAATAATTAAAACAATAAAATTACCTTCAACTTTTACGATTCAATCATAAACATTCGTCTTGAAAATAATTTGATGGTTTGGGTTTGAGAATTCTATGATGATTGATTTTTTTTATTTTTTTTTTTTTTTTTTTGAGAAAAATAGTAAAACTTTCTCTTTTATTTATAGTAATTATAAATTCATTTTGTATCAAATTTATCCCTAAATATGGTTGTTGAGAGAGAAAATTATGTCCCAAAAAAATAAAATCTGATAAAGGAGCCGTTATAAATAAATTGGACAAAAATACCTCTCAAACGAATTTATTAACGGATATATTTGAGGATATTTTAGACATTTAAAAAAAATGGTTAAACGGGCCAAAATAGGCCACAGACCCAACTGATATTTTGATCTGCAGGCCAAAGTCCGGTCCATCACATATATCCCAGTTCAGGCCCTATCCGTTTATCAAGCGGGCTGGGAGGCGGGTCGGCCCATGATCCCACGGGCACGGACTACACGGAACACGAACAACGGGCTTGGCAGGCCTATCATGGACTTCGGCCCAAAATGGCCATCTCCATCTAACACCCCTGCCCTAAGTGTGCCTTCTGATAGGACCATAGCAAATTCTAAAATCAACGCATACGTACCCTCTTAGTATATGGTTTTGGAATTTATGCAGTTTGACATTTTGTAGTAATTGAATTGCTTCCATATTTAATATCTTACAAATATATGATCCCTAATCAAGGGCGTGAAATTTAAAAACACTGGTACCTTTAATGAATAATCTCTAATCTTCTAATCTGAAGATTCATTTGAAATTTAAGGATCATTTGAAAAGATCGATTTTTTAGAAGAAAAAATTATAAATATTACTTTTAATCACTTTCAATATTTCAATTTTGCATATAATGAATTATGAAGAAAAAATAATTGAAAAGAATAATTTAGCATCAAGTTATTTGATATAAAGTTTCAAATGATTATTTATACTCCCTCCGTCCCTTCCGACTTAGGACGTTTTGCCATTTTGGGTGTCCCACTCGACTTAGGACGGCCCAAAATGGAAAGTTTATATTACTTTTATATTAAATGAGACCCACTTGTCATACTCACAACAATAATCCCATCACTATTTATCCCACTCATTCTCTCTCCTATTTAATTTTTCACACTCACAACACATCCTCCACTCATTCTCTTTCCTAATATTATAATAGTATTCCTTAATTTCCGTGTCGGGAGTGAATGTCCTAAGTCGAACGGGACGGAGGGAGTATATTTTTTTTTCAAATAATTTCATTTTAAATTATATCCCAAAATAACTCACATTTGAAACTATTTTCCAAAGTGTCCCATTTTTTAGAACTCGTTACACGGTGTAACGAGTTCAACATCTTACCGTTGAAACTCGCTACACGGTGTAGTGATTTTGGTTTATTAGGGTTTGGCGTTTGAATTAATCAATTTAATTATCTAAAGCAGAACTCGCTACACCATGTAGCGAGTTTGACCGGTCACATAGAACTCGCTATATGGTGTAGCGAGTTTAGAAAAATCTCTTTTCCCCTTTCCGACTTACAATCTGTTTTGAAAAAAAAAAAACTAACTTGCTTGCTGCAGGTAGAAGAAGAAAGAGAGAAGGAGGAGAAATTTTGCCATTGTTATTTTCATCAAATTCAAGCTTTTCATCCCCAAAATTTCGTTATTGTAAGTTTACATTCATGTTTTTTACTTCATTGTGTGTTGATTTTGATTTGATTTGAGTACTTGTTTACCTGCAATTTAGGTTTATTCAACTCAATTGTTGATATATTTTGAACTCAATTGTTAGTATACTTTGATTTGAGTTGTTGTATATGTTGATATTTGTAAGTACCCAAATCCGGATCGTCCAAATCCGTCAGAAAGTTAACCGAAATCCGTTAACTGGCCCGCTCCAGGTTAACCGAAACTCGTTAAACTCCCCGTTGCTGTGCCAACGAGACATCCCGGATCGCCCCGTGCATCTCGACGTCAAACCGTACTTAACACGTGTCATCACACGTAAAGCACGGCTTTCCCCGAAAAACGCATTTTCCTGGCACTTTCAGGGGCATTTCGGACATTTCCTGATCGTTATTTAAAAAACGGACAAAACCGGGACCGGGAACAACTTCCCATGAAGCCGGTGACTCGAGAGGGCACGTGGCAGCCTATGCCATCGCCCACACATCACCCTTCAATCAATTTCAAAGGGAAAAGACCAAAATGCCCCCGGTTTGCAAGCCAAGTCCTAGGACTCATCGTGCACTTTTTCGAAATTGCCAAAGAAGTCCCCTGCATTTCCAAAATTCCCAAAACCCACGAAATTCACCCAAGTCCTGGGACTCCTACTGCAATTTTCACCCTATAAATAGAAGTTGCTGTCAAAGGCAAGGGAGAGGATTTTGACACCAAAAAATCACATACCCCACGGACCAAACTGGTTTTCACCCCTCCCGAGCTCCCGTTTTGTCTCGATTCGCATGAAACCTTCGTATTTCGATCAAATACGCACCCTACAACTTCGAAATAACCTTTCGAATAACTTTCCGTGTCCCGTGCACACCTCCCGGAGCCAAAGGAGTCGACCCTAGCCATAGGTATAACTCCCTCTCTCGAATCTTCCGTTCCGTCTCGGTTTACGCGACAGCCGCTATAATCTGTTTCGAACGTCGTTATCAAAATGTAGACGCCTCGTCTAACGGGGTTCGATACGTTTTAGCCCCTCGATCCTCTTCTCTTTCCGTAAGAGAAGTAATCACGGGTTAAAACGGCGTTCCGACCCTGTTCCGTTTACTTTCATGTCATTTACAATTCCGAGCCGTTTGGCCTCGTTGATCGTCATTTACAATTCCGAGCCGTTTGGCCTCGTTGATCGTCATTTACAATTCCGAGCCGTTTGGCCTCGTTGATCGTCATTTACGAATCCGGATCGTTTGATTCCGTTGACACCGCTTTAAATACTGTCATTTACAAGTCCGATCCGTTTGGATTGTGATAGTATTTACTTTTCAAAAGTCCGAGTCGCAACCCGATTCGTTGATCGCATATCATTTAATACGCATTTTTCCCGTAAAAATCGTTAACAATGTAATGCCCGGTTCAAAACCGGAGTTCGTCCGTCGAACTCTCTTTCAAAACGCGCGAAATGACGTTCGGCCTCCGAATGCTCATCTTCAAACTCAAAGTCAAAGCCGCCATTTGATACCTAAAATCATTTAATACGCATTTTTCCCGTAAAAATCGTTAACAATGACTCGTATGGCTCAAAGTCGACGTTTGCCACGCAAACGCTCATTTCAAACTCAAAGTCGACGTTTGCCACGCAAACGCTCATTTCAAACCCAAACCGACGTTTGTCATTCAAACCAAGATTAAGCTTGTCATTCAAGCCCCCATTTCAAAAGACACACACACACACACACGATTTCGAGAAAGGTAGAAAGACTCGTCATGCGAGGCGTTTCGGGCGATCTAGTCATACTCTACCCGAAACGTAACTTGACCTCCGAACCTAACAATCTCTGGTACAAAAAAGCTTTTTACTCGTTTTTGCTGCCAATAAAAATGATCCCCTTTTTCAAAAAAAGCCTTTTCCTAAGTTTTTGCTACCAATAAAAACGACACCTTTTCACAATAGCCGTTTCTCAACGTTTGGGCTCAAAATACAAAAACCGCGTGGCGACTCCTCATTTTGTTCCTTCCCATGAAGCGAGGTCTCAGACACCAACACCCCGCGAAAGACAACCGCCTTCGCATCGCGCGAATCCGGGTAATTTCAGTTGGCGACTCCGCTGGGGACAAGATACTTTTTTCAAAACTACCGTTGTTTTCTAAAAAGCCTTTCGTGGGTCAAACTTTCGTTTACCCTTCCTCGTTTTCGTGTGTGTGTGTGTTCCTTTAAACCTCGAACGGTTTTTTTTTCAAAAGGCATTACATTGTCAACTTTTCAAAATCTTACCATGTTTGTGCATCCCCATTCATGTTTGATTTTCATGCTGTCTTTTGAACTTTGCATCATAAATTCTTTAGGACACATTCTGAAAAAATCTCTGTTTTACTCAGAAAAAGAATTTTAGTGACCGCACACTACGCGCACTTGCTGCCTCGGAACACCGCACTTCAGCGTGCACTTGCCGCCTCGGTACACCGCACACTACAACCCCTAACCCGGATGGCCTTATCGGTTGCACTCCGATTGGTCCGCGACACCTTTCGGGGGTGCACGGGGTCGTCCCAAACATCCCATCCTAGCCCGTGTAAGCCATGCACTCTTTGTGTCACACTTTGTCCAAGACCCCGGTTGGTTTTTGGCTTAGCTCGTGTCATAAAGCCTAAGTGTATGTTTTTCACGCCGGGCCCCGCTCCGAGTCAAGCTCGAGAGTTTTTAGACCGAAGGTCGTTCCCGACCCGAAGTCTTGAGCTTTTCAGCCTTGACTTTGACGCGGAGCTCTGCCGAAAAATATACCCGAAGGTTCAATGTGACGCCGTGTCACCAAACCTCGCCGTATGCACTGTGCCGCCCACAACTTGGCCAACGCTAAAAGCTAAAGGTCTCTCGCACAAGCGAGTCAGGAGAGGTCATGCCCAAATTTTGGCACGACTCCCGCCTTAACTTAAGGACGTTGACCTCGACCGTGGCCCGTACGCCGCACACGTCGAAAGTTTGCGTGATCAGCTAGCCTTAAGTTCACTTTTTCCTTTGTCGGTGGAACTCGCTTGCCTTATCGACCCTCGCTCGGGATAGTCCGTCCCGAGAAAGATGATCTACAAGGGAAACGAGGGGCGTATAAGCGTAGTGACGAGATCCACTGATTAGAGCTCTAGGATTAGTTGCGAAAAAGAAGACACGCTCTTTTCCAACCAATTAGGACTCGAGAAAACGCGCTTTAAGTAAACTTTAATCGGTAATCGCACATTGCACAAGCCCGAAAACCTTGAGCCAAATACCCTTTTCCGAAGCCTAAACCCTTCCTTTCGTTCCCCGCAATGAGCGTAAAGTGGTTCGATTTTCGGGGTCAGCGCCTATCCAGGATCACAGCAGCCTGCGTGCAGACAGTTCTTGGGTTCCCTCGGTTCCCTCGGCCAGAATTTCCGACATGTCTAGCTCACCGAGAAATCGTGATCGGGAAGGACCCCGCCACCTGCAATGTATATGACATTGGAAGAAGCCATCCAAGCTTGTGAGGTTCACAAGAGGCGCAAAGAAGATCGACGTAATTTCGTGGTACAGCCTTTCCGAATGAACGTGGCATAGCAGCCTATCCCCTGGGCCGACGGTACATTTTAGTCCTTGTCGAGGATGACGATTCCCCAAAACCAGCTTCACCAAACCTTCAATCAGTTCCTCCCCGCCTAACTTACGGGATGCCTTCCAACCAAGGAAACAAATGACCTAGGCTCCATGTTGCCACCTCTCAGTGGCAACCTCCGCCAATTTTGGTCGCCCCAAAGGCTACACCCATCACTTCAATATCACCAAGCACGGCTGACCATCTCAGATGCCAATATCCTCAATACCCTCCCGGTTCGTCCCTTGCCTATACACGAATCCCTAAACACCGGGGACAAACCCCGATACAGCCTCGTAAAAGGCTCCCGTATATTCTCATATACCAAGCCTTCCACCTCCAATCACTACCGCTCACGTGGTAGCACCCGGCGCCGAGCCTCACACCCACCACCGGACCCAACCTTAGCCTCGGATGGTCGAGCGTATGAAAGACTCCGAAAGCCACCATGAGCAAATTTCAAAGCAGAAACGCTCAAATCCACAGATCCGGAATGGTCACGCCTCTCCCCGCCAAGTTCGTAATGCCGGAGATGGACCGATTCGATGGAACCGAATGTCCTCAAACGCACGTCGACACTTACGTTCTCGGCATGAGAGCAAAAGGAGCAACCCTCCAAAGAAATGGCCGACCACTTCCAAAGATACGCTCAAAAGTTCGGCGTTACGATGGTTTCGAGGGTCAAGCTCGCGGATCGCCACACCTGGGAACAGATCGCAACATCTTCCCCGGAACGGCATGTATCCAACTTAGAGTGGGAAACAAGTCGCGAGGACTTAATCACCACCGAGCGTAAAGCGGATGAAAGTGTTGGGGAATTCTACAAGAGATGGAGCCGGAAACTCTCCGAAATCATGGAGCCACTCTCCAAAGACGAACAGTATGCGGATCTTCAAGTCTTGCTTGAGACCGTCCATCGAACTCTCATCGGTCACAATTTCTTCCTGAATCTCCGGCCATGGGTCAATGCCGGCTCACAGCTCGAGAAGGATCTTAAGGAAAAGTTGGCTACCGCACAGCCCATACGTATACCGCTCAACAAATGCATTCAATCCCCGCACCGGCCCCCGGCAAAGTGGAAAGATACGTCTGTCAACTACGTCCATCGGGGACAACAGTGGGTAATGTAAAACCTGGGCCCCGCAAAGCAACAATTCTACTCGTATGTACTGTCAGACACTTCGACAAGTTGGACATGCCACCGAGCAAGATGTTGGAAGGGTTAATCAAGGAGGGTCTCCTTAAGCCCGGCCAATTACAAACCCAAAGTTCCCGTAGCCAATGCGGACAAGAGCAAATATCGCGCCTTCCATCGCATCACGGCCATACCACCGACAACCGTTTGGGGTTACGATACGAAATCCGTAACTTGATAGAAGAAGGCAAGTTAGAGCGCCCTGGGCCCACATACGCTGGGAATCCTTTCCGAACAATAACAGTGAATTCCATTGAGTGGGTGCCCAAGAAGCGTGCCACAGAACCGCTCCGCCTCTTTCACTGGATCCTCCTCTGAATGTCCACATCGCCTACGATGTTTGTGATTGCTCCGCCTCGCCCGGAGTACGAGTCTCGAGAAACCGTCCGAGTAATCCTCCGAGAAAATAAGAAGAAATCCTCTCAACAAAGAATCGAGAGAAAGATACGAAGCGGAGATACCATGTAGGTACACTGGAGAACCCTCCGGGAGGTTCGACTACTACGCATCGTACTCCACCACCCTCTTGCCTCCAGTGCCATGCAGCTCTAGAGCATGACGGGAAAGCCGAAAAGCCCAAATCAAACCAATTCTGCACTCGGAACACCGGAATACCTCGCATCTTGGTAGTCTTACCGCGCCGAAGCCTAACCTCCACGTGGATCGCCCAAGATTCAACTTGTCCAGCTTTCCGAGCCCTGACCGGTAAAGGAAGATCAAGGTCCGCCTTGGCAATCGCACTCGATCAATGTGCTAACCAAGGGCGGCAACCGCCACAGCAAATTTCAACATACTCCCGAGGTTCCAAAGAAAGGATTTACTCTCGCAAAGAGGAAGACAGAAACGGATGGCCGGATGACTCTCCTTCTACGGATAGAGACGAGATCTACGACTCCCCGCCCGTATGGCAAAGATGATCACATTCGTGATGAAGACTTACCGAGAGACGCCTCGGGGCACAACGAAGCTCAGACATCACTCTCAAACTCAACACCATATCACTCCCCGAGTATTGGTAGATAACGGGTCAGCCGTTAATGTCCTCCTTCCTCAAAGCATGATGCGAGCCCTCCGCATCCATGAAAGCCATTTGATACCGTCTTACTCTGACTATCAAGGCCTACGACAACTCGTCTCGTCCCATCCCGGGGACGGTGACTCGGAACTTTGGTTCGAAACCCAAATGGTGCCAAAGAAAATTCCACGTGATGGACATTCCATCCGAGTTCACAGCCTCTTTGGGACGCCTCGCTACACCATGAAAGCCATAGCTTCCACTCTCCATCAAGGCCAAGTTCATTAACCGGCAGGGAGATCTCGAAGTCATCCGAGGGGACAAGCTTCTCATAGGAAACGAAGCCGAGACAAGAGCTGCGTGTCCGCACTCGTGCACCGGGGTTACCTCCTTCGAATCAAATCCAAGGGACTACGGCAAATCTCATCGTAATCCTCGTAGTCCTGGAGATGCTAACTATGTAAACGTACTCGAGCAAAGTGCACTCGGCTAGCCCGATACATCAAGTTCAACTGTCCTGTTTCCAACACTTGGAGGCAGATTGGAAGGAAACGCTGAATATCGCCATGATACGGCACATAAACCCCGCCTTCCAATCGGAGATTTATCGCATCCTTCAAACAAACTCTCCGGCCCCGCCAGTGCGAAGAGATCTTTTGTGATAAAGGTCAACAAGCACCGTCATTCTCGGGATGAATGCATGGAAGTTGTATGGAAGGTCCTCTACGAGGAACTTCCCTCGCACTCTTTCTCCAACGAAGGGTACGAGATTTTCCTAGCCGCTCCAAAGAACGCAATCCTCGACGCAATACGTCCCTACACCTGGATTGAGCGATCGATGACGATGAATCTCGGACTCTCCGGAGCCGAGGACGCGGCACTCCGCAGCGCACCTCCGCATTCACATGCTCGCTGAGGACGGAACTCCTTCCGATCGTGTCACTTACGACCAAGGTTCCAATACTCACGGAAATTGTCAAGCTCAACGTCCAAAGATGCATGCCTATCCGATACTTGGAAGCACGTGATTCACGCAACGAGGAATCCTCTCGATCAAGTAAAGGACGACGACTTCGTCAATATCATCTATTCCTGTATCCCGATGAAGCCAAGATCCCGCCCTTGTTATCGATTCTCGCAACACCAAGGTCACCTCGATGACCGCTCGCTACGGTAAACGAGGCTCCCGGCCAAGCGAGCTCGTAGCTCATCACTACTTCCGAGTACATGCCTCACGCAACCGCGCCCGTGCCGCGCCAAGCTTATACCTCAAACGCCGCCAAGTGCCAAGGGCAACAAAGAAAGGAGACCAAGCTCCTCACCCTCGCTATAAGTCGTATCAATCCTCTGAACGCTTCCCAATGATCAGCCTACCCCGAAACATCGTGGAAAGTTTTCCCCGCAAGGCGTAGCCGCCTTCGACACAGAAATGACCACTCTCAAAGATCAACATGCTTCAGCCGATTCTACTCCTACTGTCACGCCCCGGATTCGTACATCCCGCCAATCGATCGCTAGCTCGATAGACTTGGCGATCGAGCGAGATCACGAGACCGTCAACATTGCATAATTTAATACCCCGTGGGGTCAATCAAGCAAGAGCATGGGCAAACTTCTTGGTGATCGAGATTAAGGAAGGACGCATGGAATGTCCTACCCGACTTCCTTCGTACAATATAATTCATGTTCCCGCCATTCGGCGATTTGAATGTAATCACGATTCTCGACACTAGCCGGACGATGCGCACCTACTGAGACTGCTTAGGTCTCCGCAAGGAAAGCTCTCATGGAACTAGCCGTCAAGAAAGTCGTCTTTGGGACGAAGACCAAGCTCGAAAGACCTACAGGGACCAAGCCCTTAAAGTGTCACAGCAAACTCTTCTGTGCAGAAAAGCTAGAGGCCACTCTGCACTGCACGACTCTCGACTCAGAGTTTTGCCCATGGCAACTCTCCGACTACCGTCTGTTTCTCATCCAACCCTCTCGCTGTGCAAGGGTGGTCAATCTGTCCCGATGACTCAGAGGAGATGGAACGACACTACAGAACGAATCCCAGCCGCTTACCTTCCCGAGGAAAGCAAGTTCTCTCAGCGAAAGCGACGATGAAGATGATGAAACCATTCTCTTCCAAGCCGGTACATGAAGTCAACAAACCGACTCCCAAGGGTCCCGGGAGGATGGGAACGGATCATTACCGCACTCAAATTGAAAGGCCAACTCAGTGGAGGAAGGTCTATTTAAAACAGGAGGAGGATGGAAATTCGCCTCGGCAACTACTCGTGGAAATTCCATGCTATGCCTTTCATTTACGGAAACGATCAACTGGGACAAGAACTACCACATGGGCAGATGTTCGGGAAGCCGTGTACTCACCTTCCGACATACCCGCCACTCGCATAAAGTTATGAGAAGAAAACTCTCCCCAACGGAGGTTTACCTAGATTGCCGCACGCAGCTCAAAGAAGCACCGGCTATTCTTACATGGGAAGAAACGCAGCATTAACTCTCGACGCAGCTCCGCCGCAAGAAGGTTGATCCGGGCCCCAGTGGAGGAAAACTAGCCAACCACGAGTATCGCTGCACTAACCTGCATCGCCCCCGAGTATGCTCAAGAAGAAGGAAAGGAACGCGATATACCGTGAAGAGATCAAGGAGACCTGCTTCGCTTTGAGCCGAGAACTTCCAACCTCCCCGAGGGTCAAGCAACGCACAGCCTGGGGCCTGTGCAATCACCGCAGTGCACCGACATTCGAACAGCCTACGCCAAACGTAGGCTACTCCTCCCCGCAGAGGCACTCTAAGCCCGTATCCCGGGACAGATCCGCTCAAGCCGCCGAAGCTCCCGAGAATTCATCCACAATCAATGAAGTTGAGGGAAGACATATGGCCCTATGCTACGAGGAATCCTCCTCTAACTATGGCTCAACTCGTGAGCTGCACTGCTCGTAAGGGACCAAACCCGATGTCGCTGTTCTAACCCGATCGGGTCAAATCCATGCATTACACACCTAAGGCCACCAAAAAGCCGACGGAGCTGAATTGCAGCTCCGGCCACTCAAGACGCAAGTTCCTCGAAAGAGGACCCGATCCTCACTACCAAGCAGCACTCAGCAAACATTTCCTTCGTCTCTCGGCCACCTCCTCTTATCCTCACAAGCTCAAGCTAGAGGAAAGCCTCGGCCCGTACTCATGGTCCCCGTGACGCAACCCCTGCATGAAGTCATTCAGATTGATTGGTAACATCCACTATGGCAACATTATCACCTTCACAGATTTGGACCTTTCCAAAATTTGGGGCCGATCACAATGAGCCGCTCTACATCATACCAAACTGGACGAGCGCCGCCTTTCCCCGCATGGTCTGGTAGACTGAGAGGTTCCTGAATGAATGTCTTCGTCAGCCCAAGATGATGGACCCGCTTGACATCAAGCCCACAGATCTTAAGCCTTCACCCACATCGTCAAGGCCTATGACTCTACTTCCGTACATGGCTTCGGGTTGCTACTCAACATCTCGGTTCTGAAAGCGGGTGATCCCCACCGAATTCCAAGTGTCGACATTCCAATCACTTTCACAGCCTATCCCGGGCGTCCCGGGCCGCATCAAATCAATGGCGTGGCATCCACCCTTCACCAGCCTCAAGTTCATGCAAGGCAACGAGCTAACTACGCCTACGGCGACAAAGTGTCACCACCGAGGGGACCAAAGACCAACGATATTCCAAAAGATTGGAAATCAAGCATAATGATGACATGCCATTAATCGATTCACTCGGGGAGACCTCCAAGATCCAAATATGCAACGTGGACCTTCCACTCGTCTCACGATCGATTCCTCCCGCCATGAGGATGATGAAACTCATGAACTTCATCCCAGATCGGCTCGGCAAAAGGCCGCAAGGCCAAAGCACCAAGTTATTGAAGTCAAGGACCACACCACGGTCCAGTAAGCTTGGCTACGTGCCAACACCGGGCCGACATCAAGGAAGACAAAAGGCTCGCCCGCACCAAGGCAAGCAGCCCCGCAAAAGGGGAACCTCCGACGGCACACCCAATCTCCGACTCCTTACAGCCTGATATCGCTCATTACTTACCAAGGGAACCGACAGGCCAGAATCCGAGGGGACCGACAAGGTGGAACCGACAGCCAGAATCGAGGGGACCGATAGCGGAACCGGGACAGCCAGAATCCGAGGGGACCGACAAAGTGGAACTGGCCCATGAAGATGAAAAAGAAGCTGTGGATAGTCAACGCCAAGACTACAGAAAGAATGGAACAGCCTTAGCACGGGACCTCAAGCGTTTCGCAGGACTCAAAGCTAATCCGATAAGGGGAGCGTTCCTCGACATCACAGCTTTCACTGGACCAACTGCCACCACGGTCCAAAGATGAGTACACATTCAAGGGAATCCTGCACTTGGAGGAGCAACTCAAGGTACTCTCCATGGGAAACAAGTTGTTCGGATCAGCCGAGGCCACATTCGAGACAAGTAAATCCAAAGCGGAAGGAACCAGAATTCATAGAAAACGCTCTCAGTGGACCAGCCTCTACGTAGTCTGTTTGAAGAAGTCATGGAGTTGCCCAATTTGATCGACCTGGGCTCCGACAACAAAGCATGATCGCCATGATAAGGACAAAGCAGGAGCCAAGCCTCTCGATCCCCGCACCCTCCTCAAGCATCCAAAGAATGCCACTGAAGAATTGGGTAACTTTCACCGGACCAAGGGCAAGCCAGTGCAACTGGAAGACAAGCCGGGCCCGCACCCACATCTCCCTAAACCCGGCCTCAAACCTCTCTGAGCCAGTCCTGTCAGAGTCCAGTCCTCCGAGTCATCCAACGGCCTTACGCCGAGGACTATAATGTTGTAGCCAATCATGTATTCCCGTTCTGTGTAATGAAAAGTCTCGACCTTTCGGAGTATCCTCTCATTGCCACTTTAACAACCGATAAGTTAACAAACAACTTAAAAGACGTTAATAATTCAATTGATAAAGAAGCGCATACATTAAACGAACAATACATTAGAGAAGTTCTCGAGCTGTAGCCGACCAAGAGGACAACCGGGCCCAAGTCGCCGAAGAGGTTATGACCAAAGTGAACCCTGGTCAGCTGCAAGAGCCTAAAGAGACACAAGGGCGCTTTCTTCCCGACGCAGTAAAAGGAAGCCCCGATAAGCCTTTCTCCGGGAGTATGTTGACGTGTTCGCCTGGTCATATCAGACACGCCAGACTCGATCCCTCAATCGTGGAGCACATGTAATTCCCCTGATCCCGAATCCAAGCCTGTCAAAATGTCAGGAGCTGGCGCAAGATCAAGCCAGAGCGGTCCTTGCAAGTTAAAGAAGAAATTGAGAAAATGCTCCGAGTTGGTTTCATCAGAGTGATTGAGAATTCACCGACTTTGGCTCTCCAACATCGCGACGGTCACCAAGGCCAACGGAAAGGTCGATGCTGCGTGGATTTTCCTGGATCTCAACAAGGCCAGCCCTAAAGGATGATTTCCCACCGCCTAACATCGACATGCCGGTCGACACCACGGCGAATTTCGAAGTAAAGTCCTTCGTGGACGGGTTTGCTGGATACAACCATATCAAGATGTCCGAGGAGGATCGTGCCAAGATCGCCTTCACCACTCCATGGGGGACATACTGTTACACCTGGCCATGCCGTTCGGCCTAAAGAACGCTGGGGCTACTTACCAGCTGGGCCGCAATTTCTCTTCCATGACATGATTCACAAAGAAATCGAAGTATATGTCGACGACATGATCATCCATTCCAAGGGATCAGACATGCAAAGACATGACAGATCCGAGGAAGTTCTTTAACAGCACTTAAAACACTCCATGAGGTTGAACCCGCAAAGTGCACCTTCGGCGTCAAGCGCTGCAAGGTACTGGGGTACATGGTTACAGTAAAGAGGTATCGAAGCCGATCCCAGTGAAAATCAAGGCCATCATCGACATGAAGCCGCCTCAAACCCCGATGCAAGTGAAGAGCTTCATGGGAAGACTTCAAGACATCGGGCCGCTTCATCAACCAGGCTTGACATCTTCTCTGCGAGCCCATGTTCAAACTGATGAAAAAGAATGCCGACATCAAATGGGACTCCGAGTGCCAAATAGCTTTCGAGAAGATCAAGACCTACTTGATGAATCCCCCCACCTGTGCCCGCCACATGAAGACAAGCCACTACTCCCGTATCCGATGCAAAGAATGTACATCGTCTATCTGAGCAATGTCGGCACAAGAACAGTAAAGATTCCAAGGTTGAGCATGCAATCTACTTCGTAAGCCGAAAGCTTCAAGGAAGCTGAACTCGCCTACTCAAAGATCGCAGAAAACCCGTACCGCCTTGGTATGGGTAGTCGGGAAACCGAAACACTACATGCAGCCGCATCTGCTCCCGGTCTCCAAAGTGGACCCCGTCCGATATCTCTTTGACAAGCCATCCCCGTCAATGCGGCTAGCCAAGTGCTGTCATTCTTCCCGGCCGAGTTCGACATCAAGTACATGGTCGAAAATCAACAAAGGGCAGAGTAATGGCAGATCGCCTTGCCGACTTCCCGAGCAGTGAACCTAAGGGTCCCGATCCGCAATTTCCGGACGACGGAATCTTTTCACTTGACACGCAAACCGGGCAACTCTTCTTCGATGGGGCAGCCAACAAGAAGTGGGAATGGCATTGGAATGCTCCTTGTCGATCCCAAGGACGAGCATACTCCCAGCTAGCCATCAAGCCGAATTTTGAAGCAACCAACAATGAAAGCAGAATCACGAAGCCTGTGCAAACAGGTTTGGAAGCCGCCTCGAGCGCAACATCTTAGAGCTGGATGTATATGGAGACTCAAAGCATTGATCATCAATCAAGTATCCAACAAATGGAAGACGGTAGATTCCGGCCTTCAAGTACCACGCGCATATGGAGGAGCTCATTGCTTCGCCTTCAAGGACATCTCTTTTCACTATTTGCCAAGAGACAGAAACCGCTTCGTGAACGCCCGGCAACCCTCGCCTCTTGTGTCGAAATTCCCGAAGGGAAAGCAAGAAACCCCTCGTAATAGGCAGACGGGAAACACCCGCCTATTGCCGTGTAGATCGAAAAAGAAAAAGAAACGATCGACGAACCCCCGGTATAATCAAATTTACCAAGACTCTCCAAAGCGTGAGAAGCTTCCTTCACAAATGAAGATGGAAAATACAAAGAAGGGATCAAAGCCAAAAACATGATGGCATTAAAACGCCCGGCATCCCATTTCGTCATTCTGGGGGTATGTTGTACAAGAAGCGCCACCAAGGGCCACTCCTTCGTGTGTAAACAAAGAAAAAGCCGCCGAGCTAATGAACGAAGTTCACAACGGAACCCGCGGTCCGCACATGAACGCCCGAGCATTGACACGCATCATTCTCCGTATGGGATACTATTGGATATCAATGGAAACAGATCGCATCCAGCCCGTCCGAAGCCGCGACAAATGTCAACGGTTTTCCTAACCTCAATCACATCCCTCCTCACGAATCTCTACCGCATGACTACGCCACGGCCTTTCGCCACATGGGGAATCGACGTCATCGGCAAGATCACTCCTCCAGGGAGCAATGGTCACGAGTTCATTTTAGTCGCAGTCGACTACTTCACCAAATGGGTAGAAGCCAGATCGTACAAGGTACTGAATTCTAGGAAGGTGGTCGAGTTCATCCGAGAGAACATCATGTGCCGATACGGAGTGCCCAACGAGATCATCTCCGACAATGGGACCCACTTTGAAGGAGATTGTGACCAACTACTGACCGAATTCAGAGTCACACGTCACAGGTCTTCTCCTTACAGACCACAAACCAATGGTGCAAGAGAGGCACCAACAAGACTCTCGCCATGATAATCGAAAAGATGACCACTCGCAGGTCGGGACTGGCCCGAAAAGCTACATCTAGCCCTGGGGGATACCGAACATCGCCGAACCGCTACAGGGGAGACTCCGTTCGCACTTACCTACGGAATGGAAGCAATGTTGCCCGTAGAATTGGAAATTCCATCCCTCCGAGTCCTCTTGGAAAACGGGATCAATGAAGTCGAATGGCTACAGAGCCGCCACGACGAACTTGCTCTACTCGACGAGCGCAGATTGAAAGCCATGGAACACACTCGAGCCTACCAGAGCGTAATGGCACGAGCATTCGACAAGAAAGTCAAGATCCGAGACATCGTAGAAGGTGACTTGGTGCTAAAGGAAAAGCCTCCTACGCACTCAATCCCCTCGGAAAGTGGGAGCCTACCTCGGATAGGACCGTTCGTGGTACAAAGAATCTTCTCAGGAGGAGCCATGAAGCTAGCAGACTTGGACGGAAACACTTTCGTTAACCCGTGAACGGAAGCAAGCTCCGCAGATACTTCGTGCTTGAGGAAGAGCACGAGTCAACTCACCTTCCCACATACACGAGTCCCCTCGCAAATTAAAGTGCTAAAAGAGTATACCTTAACTCGGATACATTCCCGCTAATGATCCAGTAAAAACATGGTCGCACTTCTTTTGTCTTTGTTTTTCTCAAATTCACCTAAAGTGTCGAACTACGGTGACCCGAGCCCCTTAGTCCGGTTGTAAAAAGGGGGAACGTAGGCAGCCATCATTGGTTCGGTCTAAAAAAAAACAAAAAAAATATAATAAGCATCAATTGCTTGTGTTTCGAAAAACTCTTTCCATTTAACCTACAAATTCATAACGGTTAAAACATTCTTTGATGAGTTCAAGCACGGTCAACTCTTGACTCGCTACACGCTAGCAAAACTACAATAAAACATTAATCAATTAATGTGTCTCGCAATGACAATGGGTGGATACTCACGGACGAAGCAAGGTCAACCTAGTTTCCCGTACTAGGTCCTTCATCCTTCTTCCCCTTCCCTTTTCCCTGCGAGTGTTCTTCACCTTCGCAGAAATATTTCGGTAGGCCTTCTACCTCGGCTCGGGGACCCTTCCCGACGCCTCCGTCAAGCCTCGTGGCCGGCCAACACAGCCTTTCTCAGCTCTTGTCTCGAGCCGCCTCGCTTCGAGCCATCATCGTGGTGCTTTGATTGGCCTCCCGATCGGCACTTGCCACATAATCAGCCATGGCATCGCTGCACGATTCCCGGGGTTAGCCCTCGCCTGTCCTCCTCAATGTCGAGCCATCCCGGGTGATCGGCACCCAACGGCTCACTCCGTCTCCACAAGATAGCCATCTCGTGTCTCCCCATACACTCTTCGTACCGGTCCGGATCGTTGCGTCGATAGAGCAGTGCCCTCTCTCGGTGAAAGAGAACCCTGGCGGGAAAGGACGTGTATTGCCACCACCGGGTGACCGGCAATAGCGTCGAAGGATCCTCCATCTGCAGAGATCCCACCTCAAAGGTAGCAAAGATAACTCAGATCGGTCGGTGGCATCTGCTCCGGCCCATCTTGCCCGCAGAACCAATGATGGAATATAGAAAGACGTGCGAGACGGCCCGGCACTTCGACGATCAACGGACCCTCCCGAGCGGTCCTACAAGTACGTAACTTCCAATGGGGAACCCACCATCGCAAGTGATGCGTGCCAAGTTCGGCCATCCAGCTCCGGCTCGGCTGATTACCCCCTATCACCGGCAGGACGTCGTGAGAAAGACCAAGCGTCACAAGACATTGGCACCTCGGGCATCATCTGCGGCCTCTCCCTCAACCACATGGTCGGCATAGCGGGACTCCTCCCCACATGTATCGGCTACCGGTCGCCATCCGGCCTATGCCCAGGAACGTCTCGCCCAAGACCAATGGCACGATGTCTCCTCCACTCCGGCCTTTGCCTCACCGAGTCCGGTCTGTGTGATGGCACACACCTGCAGACGTGAATGTGAACGCAGTACCAATCACGCATGAGCAAACGCGTCCCACGCAAAGACTCTCCCCTCGGCTCAGGCAAATCTTTCGGGCGGTCCCGAAATGTCAACGTAATCGAAATCTGTATCGGCATCCCGTATGCTTCTCAGTAGAGATACCCAACAAAGACACTAGCTTCTCAACGGTGGCCATGCCACCAAAGATACGGAAGAACTAGGCTTCCGTCTCGTGTCCTCCCGAGAATGGCCCGGAAATCTTCAAACGTAGGAGTGACTTCGTTGTACGAAAAGCTGTACACATTCCTCCTTACGTCCCGAGAACCGAGACGCGGCTCTCAAAAGATCCCAATCGGCATGAGCTCCTTGAAAGCCCAAGCAGATTTAATCCGTAACGACCTTCGAAAAACCTTTTGTTACGCCTCGTGTGGTTCCGTACCCACGGCGAAAGTTGTCCAAATATCGCTCTTGCATCCGAGACGATAACTTGGGAAAAGGAGCCATGTCGGAAGGTGAAGAAAACCTTAAGAAATGGAAAAGAACTCGGCGAGAATGAGCAAAAGCAATGCGCGGTTCTTACAAATTGCAAAGTTGAAGCGCAATTTAAAGAATCTGGAAATTCAATCCTAGTCCGTGGGACTCCCTCTGCCGATTGACTTGGTCAACTCTGCGGCCATTTGCCTTAAAGTTGGAAACATTTCCAAACCATGCCACTGTTCACTCTTATGAAATCTGCGTGCACCTTACGATTTCATTCAACTAATGTCAATATCCCTTAGCCCGGGCTCGTGCAACAGTGCAAATAATTAAAAATTAGTGCATACATGCTTAATTTTTGACGTTCAATTTTTAATGCATTTCTCCTTTTTATTTATTTTTGATTAACCTATTTGCTTATTTGCCGAAAATAAGCTGAAGGTGATCACAGAATAAATATGCGAAATCTGAGTTCCGCCCAGGCGCCTTTTTACAAATATATTTCAAATCAAAATTTGTTCACGACAAATACATGCATTTTGTCTAAACAAAATAGTAAAAAAAAAAAAAAAAAGGTAAAAGGGGACTACTGCGAGTCCCGCTCGTCATCCGTACACTCGACGTCTTGCTCCGCATTGCAGATGCATCGCCATGACGGGAACTCGCCAAACTCCTCCGGTAGGGAATAGGCGAAAGGGCCTCCTCGGGTGCGCGAACTCGAGGACTCCCCCTCTCGCGCCTAGAGTGCGCGAAGAAGGAGCTCCAAATCCAGTAGTTCCGCCGCGGCGCGAGCCCTATGTGAAGTCCTCCCCGCATTGTGGGAGCGAGGCGAACCCCTCGGCCTAGACGGCCCCGATCGCGGACGTCCACGCTCCTCCGGGAAGCGCACCGCATGAACTCCACGAGCCTCTGGCGTGGCGGACCACCCCGTCCACCCGGCCTCGCTGGCCTCATTGTACGTACGGCCGGATACTGCGAACCGGGAAAATCATCGAAGCGAACAAAAAGTACGGATGCATCATGTGCGGAATGCTACTATCAAATGCGAGAAAATCGAAAAGATGCTCACTTAGAAGCATTGGGGTCCGCCCCGTATCGTGGTCTCGGCTCCGCAGGGGGGCGGGATCACAAGTCGCTGCGCTTGAACCGTCCCGGCCCCTCGTACGCCCCAGCCTAGCTCGCGGGACGGGAAAATGTCGAGGACCTCCCGGGGACCTCGCCACTCCCTATGCTGCACCTGCGGGCTCCTCGGCCTCATCCTCAAGAAAACATCATAGGCGGCCCCCGCTATGATGTACTCGATGAAGTACACACCACGAAGGTACCCCTCCGGCTCGTCAATCGGCATCTCAGGGATGCTTTGCATGTCTGAAGGAGGATCATGGCACCCGAATGGAAGAGACCCCTGCCTATCTTGCGACGGGTCACCCTCTCCCCCAATACATGGCGTCACGGTGAAGTCCCACCGGGAGCTTCGCGCCGTGTAGTCTCGGCGGCAACTGCACCGCGACATGATCAAACACTGCTCCACGGGTCAGTGGATCCTCTCGGAGAACTCCAAGTTCGGCGCCGGAGATATCTCCTCGTACGACACTCGAGTGCCAACCCTCGAAGAGACCGCCCTCTTCGCCTTCTTACGCGAACCCGGCGAAGGCGGGGAACGGGGACGGTACGGCTCCTTTATGTCCCAAGCACTGTGAGATTTGAATACCTCGTAGCACCGGACACCGCGAGAGAATGGAAAGTTATGTCGGCTATGAAAGCGGATACATACGAGTACATAAAAGGGCAAGGAAGAGAAAAAGCACGTAAACTTACATCCAAGACGGGCGTGAAGCGGCTAAATGTGTGCTCCTCTCCCCGCGAGAACTGTCCCGAAGAGTGGTAGAGCTCGGCCGGTCCGGCCTCCCCAACGCAAACCCCCTCGCGGCATCGAGTCTACCGGCGGCCGAGCGAGAGGAAGTGACAAGACGTGTCGGAAGTCGGGAACAAGGTCGGCGACGGCGCAAACCAAAGGAACCCTCGAGCCGGACGCTCACGCGGTCATCCTCGAGGACCCGACGGATAATCGGCGACACCCGCCCTCAAGTGATGCTCCATCGGCTGTGCAGAATGCCTAAGCCCCTGGCATCGGTAATATCGAAACCCAGCAGCCCAGACAACTTCTCCGGGGTGTAACTATCAACCCACACCAGCGCGTTGCCATAAGTCGGCAACCCAGTGATAGCGGCAAAATCCGTGGGAGTCACCGTCGCCTCCCCATCCGAAATGGAAAGTGTGGTTCGTATCCCACGGTACTCGCTCGGCGCGACATACGTGGACTGCCCCTCGGCGTATCGGTGTCGCCGCCGCCGATAAACCCGGCCCGGCCGGAGTCAATCACCGGTGTCGTGGACTCCTCTCTCCCTCTCGAGCTACGTCAGGGATAAGGCCCCACAATGATACTGCACCGCCTCAAGGGCACCCCGACTCTTACGGTTATGAGTATTAACCGTCCCAGTCCCCTGCAGACAAACAAGACAGAAGCAACGTCAACGAAATGCAACAACGCATGTCAAAAGGATGCAATGCAGATACGGTTCTCATTCATTTCCTACGTATATTTAAATCATTTCGAAAACTCCGTCGAATCCGGAACTTTCAAAATCTTTCGAAAACTCCGTCGAATCCGGAACTTTCAAAGCATTTCGAAAACTCCGTCGAATCCGGAACTTTCAAAGCCCTTCGAAAACTCCGTCGAATTCGGAACTTTCAAATTCTTTCGAACATTTCGAAAATTTACTCCGTCCCGAATTAAAGCTACTTTAATTTTGGAAAATGCATTTAGACATGGAATTTTGCAACCAAAATTTTTATGTCATCTACCCATGATGTCAATTGAACTACGTCCTAGTCAATTTCGACAACGATTCATAGCAAAGTCAAAAGCCCCAAATCGGGCACCAAAATTCCTAAGTAAATTCCTAACAAATTTCTAACATTTAAAGAATGCACATTCTTGAAATTAATGGAATTTGTAGGGAACTTACGTGTCTTTCGATCCCTCCCTTGGAGTTGTGGCGGTCCCTCGCCGGATAAAACTCCGCCGGATTCAATGGAAGAATGGTGGTTCGAATGGTCCGAACCAATCGAGTTCTTTTGTCGTCGGTCCTTCCGTGGCGAGCCATTGGTCCCCCTTCACCCTCCATAGCGATTTTCCCTCACAAATTCGAGCAAACCTTGCAATTTGGGTTGGATTTCTCTCTCTTTTCTCTCCTCTCTCGCCGGCAACAATGGAAGAAAATGGCCATTTTCTTCCCCAGCCTCGACATTTAAAAAGTTTCTGGAAAAACAGTAACAGTCCGACCGGACTCTTACTGCAACAGAATAAATTTTGCCCCTTTTGCCCCTCAGCTTTTGGCGATTCCAATTTTACCACTTTTGGCCCCCAAAAGTGTAAAATTTCCCCCAGTTAGACATTTCTAACACCCTATCCCCCGAGGATAAATCAAAGTTAGTTCTCACTAACGCTCGTCTCCTGACGTTAAATTGATCCGAGTTGGCGTTTGACATTGAAGCGTTCAACCATGTCTCGGACATTCCAGTTACTATTCCGTCTCCTGACGTTAAAATTTAATAATGGTCTTCACCATTAAAGTCTCAATTGCGACCTTTCACGGTCCGATTCCAATTCTCAATCGCGACCTTTTACGGTCCGATCTCAATCCTCAATAGCGACCTTTCACGGTCCGATCTCAATCCTCAATTGCGACCTTTCACGGTCCGATTTCAATTCTCAATCGCGACCTTTCACGGTCCGATCTCAATCCTCAATCGCGACCTTTTACGGTCCGATCTCAATCCTCAATAGCGACCTTTCACGGTCCGATCTCAATCCTCAATTGCGACCTTTCACGGTCCGATTTCAATTCTCAATCGCGACCTTTCACGGTCCGATCTCAATCCTCAATCGCGACCTTTCACGGTCCGATTTCAATTCTCAATCGCGACCTTTCACGGTCCGATCTCAATCCTCAATCGCGACCTTTCACGGTCCGATCTCAATCCTCAATCGCGACCTTTTACGGTCCGATCTCAATCCTCAATGGCGACCTTTCACGGTCCGATCTCAATCCTCAATTGCGACCTTTTACGGTCCGATCTCAATCCTCAATAGCGACCTTTCACGGTCCGATCTCAATCCTCAATCGCGACCTTTCACGGTCCGATCTCAATCCTCAATCGCGACCTTTCACGGTCCGATCTCAATCCTCAATCGCAACCTTTCACGGTCCGATCTCAATCCTCAATCGCGACCTTTCACGGTCCGATCTCGAACATTCAATTCCGACCTTCGCGGTCCGACCTCTACCCTCTTATCAAGACCTTCATAATCATCTCCCGGCGACAATAAGCCCGAACCCCAAGGTACGAACGCCTTGCAAATAGTCATCTCCGGCAACGGCCAATAAGCCCGAACCCCAAGGTACGAACGCCTTGCAAATAGTCATCTCAGCAACGGCAATAAGCCCGAACCCCAAGGTACGAACGCCTTGCAAATAGTCATCTCCGCAACATGAATAAGCCCGAACCCCAAGGTACGAACGCCTTGCAAATAGTCATCTCCGCAACAAGAATAAGCCCGAACCCCAAGGTACGAACGCCTTTGGTAAATAGTCATCTTCAAGAATAAGCCCGAACCCCAAGGTACGAACGCCTTGCAACAATCCCTCTTCGGCCATCCAGGTAAGCCCGAACTCTCATCCCCAAAGCAGATAAAACCGGCAACAAAGAATAAGCCCGGCACCCAAGGCACGAATGCCTCGTCGCATCGCAACTCCGGTTTGAGGCGCCACACGCCTCGAAGGTTTCGAAGTCCCAGGTTCGAGACGCCTCCCAACAGGTCTCCATTCAGTACTGTACCTCGCGAATGGTCTCATCCAGGTTTAGACGCCTCCTAACAGTCTCGCTCAGGTCAAGGTCCCCATGCGCGACCCTTGCCCCATTTCGAACTACGATCGACTTGATTCCCGCTCGGGATACGTAGGAATCCTTTCGCTAAGGGTCCAGCCATTTGACCGCCCAGGTCTCTCCATAAGGCATCCCCCGATTTGGATCCTTATCTTTTTCGACGACCCCACTTCCTTCGAAAGTGCCGTCGCCGAGGGGCTAACTGTAAGTACCCAAATCCGGATCGTCCAAATCCGTCAGAAAGTTAACCGAAATCCGTTAACTGGCCCGCTCCAGGTTAACCGGAACTCGTTAAACTCCCCGTTGCTATGCCAACGAGACGTCCCGGGACTGCCCCGTGCATCCCAACGTCGAACCGTACTTAGCACGTGACATCTCACGTAAAAGTATGGCTTTCCCGAAAACGCATTTTCCGGCACTTTCCGGGCGTTTCGAACATTTCCTGACCGTTATTTTAAAAACGGACAAAACCGGACCGAGGGACAAAATCCCACCTCGCCTGGTGACTCAGAGGGCACGTGGCGGCCATGCCACCTCCCTCTAGTCACCCTTCAATCAATTTCGGAGGGAAAATACCAAAATGCCCCCGGTTTGCAAGCCAAGTCCCACTGACTCACCGTGCACTTTTCCGAAATTGCCAGCAAGTCCCCCAGATTTCCAAAATTCCCAAAACCCCTGAAATTCAGTCCAAGTCCGGCCGGACTCCTACTGCAATTTTCACCCTATAAATAGAAGTTGCTGTCAAAGGCAAGAAAAGGATTTTTTTCACACCAAAAAATCACCACCCCACGGTCCAAACTGGTTTTCACCCTTCCCGAGCTCCCGTTTTGTCTCGATTCGCTTGAAACCTTCGTATTTCGATCAAATACGCACCGTACAACTTCGAAACAACCTTTCGAATCACTTTCCGTGTCCCGTACACACCTCCCGAGTCAAAGGAGTCGACCCTAGCCATAGGTATAACTCCCTCTCTTTGAATCTTCCGTTCCGTCTCGGTTTACGCGTCAGTCGCTATAACTGTTTCGAACGTCCGTTATCAAAATGTAGACGCCTCTGTCTAACGGGGTCCGATACGTTTTAGCCCTTTGATCCTCTTCTCTTTCCGTAAGAGAAGTAATCACGGGTTAAAACGGCGTTCCGACCCCGTTCCGTTTACTTTCATGTCATTTACAATTCCGAGCCGTTTGGCCTCGTTGATCGTCATTTACAATTCCGAGCCGTTTGGCCTCGTTGATCATCCTTTACAATTCCGAGCCGTTTGGCCTCGTTGATCGTCATTTACGAATCCGGATCGTTTGATTCCGTTGACACCGCTTTAAATACTGTCATTTACAAGTCCGATCCGTTTGGATTGTGATAGTATTTACTTTTCAAAGTCCGAGTCGCAACCCGATTCGTTGATCGCATGTCATTTAATACGTATTTTTCCCGTAAAAATCGTTAACAATGTAATGCCCGGTTCAAAACCGGAGTTCGTCCGTCGAACTCTCTTTCAAAACGCGCGAAATGACGTTTGTCATTCAAACGCTCATCTTTCAAACTAAAAGCCGCCATTTGACACTCAAAATCATTTAATACGCATTTTTCCCGTAAAAATCGTTAACAATGACTTGCACGGTTCAAAATCGACGTTTGCCACGCAAACGATCATTTCAAACTCAAAATCGACGTTTGCCACGCAAATGCTCATTTCAAACTCAAAATCGACGTTTGCCACGCAAACGCTCATTTCAAACTCAAAATCGACGTTTGCCACGCAAACGCTCCTTTCAAACTCAAAATCGACGTTTGCCACGCAAACGCTCATTTCTGTCTCAAACCGACGTTTGTCATTCAAACGCTCGTCTTTTCAAAAGTCACCTAATCAACGTTTGACATTCAAACCAAGATTAAGCTTGTCATTCAAGCCCCCCATTTCAAAAGACACACACACACACACACGATTTCGAGAAAGGTAGAAAGACTCGTCATGCGAGGCGTTTCGGGCGATCTCGTAATACTCTACCCGAAACGTAACGTGACCTCCGAACCTAACAATCTCTGGTACTAAAAAGCTTTTTACTCGTTTTTGCTGCCAATAAAAATGATCCCCATTTTCAAAGCCTTTTCCTAAGTTTTTGCTACCAATAAAAACGACACCATTTTCAATAGCCGTTTCTCAACGTTTGGGCTCAAAATACAAAAACCGCGTGGCGACTCCTCATTTTTCCTTCCCATGAAGCGAGGTCTCAGACACCAACCCCTCCGCGAAAGACAACCGCGTTTCGCGTCCGCGCGAAATCCCGGGTAATTTCAGGGATTTAAAAATTTTGAATCCTTATCATATTTTGTGATGAGATTTTCTTTTCTTATCCTAAAATGATATCAATTTTGATTGATCAACATCCCACCATAGTCTCCTTCGACTGCTAGATTTCTCAAACACCACATCATAAAAATATCATTGAACACAATAGAATCATTGAGCAAAAAATTCATTAGTAACAACAAAAATTTGATCATATTTTTACCAAGAATTTCGAATGACCTAATTTTTCACAACATGACTATTATGAGAAATAATGCACACACAATGTAGATTAATCTCAATAAAGTGTAACATGGTATGGATAAATCACATATTGACATGGTTTGACATGCAAGAAGTTAATGAGATACCCTTAATCATGTAGCCTCTAGAATGTCTCCATATTTGGCATTGATTTAGTCACTGAGAAGGAGCTATACACTCTCACACCATAGTGCTTGCCCAAAATTTTTCCCATGTGATGCAACAATGAGTCATTGGTATTGAGCACATTAGTGAAAGCTTCAAAATAAATTGAGCCAACTTGTTTTTCTCAGTGACCTTAGAATAGACACCCATTCCATGATAGATATCACAAAGAAGTTTTAACATGGGAAATTTTATCACCAAGTTAAGAGTGATCTCATATTCAGGAGTCAAACATTGTCAATAATGAAAAAATAGTCAAGTGGTCACAAGATACAATCGTGCAATGCATAAATGCAAGATTTTTTTATTAGTGTTTTCTGTAATATACAATTATATAGAGATGTAGACAGTTGTCTGCAAACTTGTGCAGTCATCTGTGTTCACACAACCCGAGAGACTTTTTAAGGGAAGAAAATCTCTCAAAATCTAAAGCCTTGGTAAAGATATCAACAAGTTGATCTGTTGTTCCTATATGTTCAAGGGTAATGATTCTTTGTTCAACAAGATCTCCTATAAAGTGGTGCCTAATATCTATGTGCTTTGTATGGGAGTGTTGTACATGATTCTTGGCAATATCTTTGGCTCTCATGTTATCACAAAATACGGTTATGGTTTCACTTTTTAATCCATAACCCTTTATCATTTAGTTTATCCACAATAGTTGGGTATAACAACTACCTACCGTCACATATTCGATTCGGTAGTAGACAAAGAAACACAATTTTGTTTCTTACTAAACCAAGACACTGATTATTTCTAGGTAGAAACACTCTCCAGTGGTGCTCTTTCTGTCATCCGTATTCCCACCAAATCGAATAACTAAATCCCACCAAGTTTGTATTTGTATCTCTAGTGTAGCTTAACCCCAGTGAATGGTACCCCCCAACATACCTAATAATTCTTTTACGACCTTTAGGTAGGATACCTTGGGGTCGCCTTAATACCTCGCAAATAGCCACACACCGAACATTATATCTGGTCTGCTAGCTGTGAGATACAGTAAGCTTTCTATCATACTCATGTAGAGGGTGTGATCAATACTTTCACATTTCTCATCTTTACAAAGTTTTTGGGATGATCCCATAGGAGTTTTCAGGTGTGATGCATTGTCAAGCCCAAATTTGTTTACCAAATTCTTTGCATACTTGGATTGTGAAACTGACATTCCTTCTTTGGTTTGAACAATTTCTAGACCAAGAAAGAATTTCAGTTCCCCAACCAAACTCATTTCGAATGTGGATATCATACTTTTCACTACAAGAAAACTGACAGATACTGACGGAAATTAGTGACGGAAATAAATCCGTCACTAATACTGACGGATTAGCGACGAAATAGCAACGACCTGGGGTGAAAAACAAAAAACGAAATTAGGACGAGATTACCGACGGATTTAGTGACGGATATGCCGACGGATTCCATTTCGCCTCTAATCCGTCACCATTTTTGGCGCCAAAAATTTGCGCACTTTTTTACCGACGAATTTGTGACGGAATGGCGACGGATATTTTTACTGACGGATTTGAGTCGTTGCTAAATTATTTAAAACAATTATTAAATTAATATTTTAGGTTAGCGACGGATTAGTGACGGATTTAATTACCGACGGATTAAAATCCGTCGGTAAAGTAATTACATATTATTACCGACGGATTTGAGTCGTTGCTAAATTATTTAAAATAAACATTAAATTTATATTTTAGGTTAGTGACGGATTAGTGACGGAATTAATTACCGACGGATTTTAAATTTATATTTTAGGTTAGTGACGGATTAGTGACGGAATTAATTACCGACGGATTAAAATCCGTCGGTAAATTATTTAAAATAATTATTAAATTTATATTTTAGGTTAGCGACGGATTAGTGACGGATTTGATTACCGACGGATTAAAATCCGTCGGTAAATCAATTACATATTATTACTGACGGATTTGAGTCGTTGCTAAATTATTTAAAATAATTATTAAATTTATATTTTAGGTTAGCGACGGATTAGTGACGGATTTAATCCGTCGGTAAATTAATTACATATTATTACCGACGGATTTCAGTCGTTGCTAAATTATTCAAAATAATTATTAAATTTATGTTTTAAGTTAGCGACATATTAGTGAAGGATTTTTTATATAAAAAAAGTTAAGAATTTTTAAAGAAATAAAAGTATAAAATAGAAGAGAGACGAACAATAACATATAAACTTTTTTTAATTTTTTATATTTTTTTTTTGATAAATAAAATTATTTGAGATGTTGGTTAGTAGTGGATTTTTTTAAAAATAAAAAAACTATACATTTATAAATAAAAAATTAAAGAATTTAACATGTCCCTGATTTCTTTATTATACTTTCATATTTTTATTTTTTATCTAACTTTTTTATATAACTTTTTTTAAAAAAAACTTTAATACTAAAAAATGTCCAATGTATTTATTTATATTCATAAAAACTAAAAAAAATTATACATTTATAAATAAAAATTAAAAAATTTTACCCGTCCCTGATTTCTTTATTATACTTTCATTTGTTTATTAATTTTCTAACTTTTTTTATATAACTTTTTGAAAAAAACTTCAATACTAAAAAATGTCCAAAATATTTATTCATATTCATAAAAAATAAAAAAAAAATATACATTTATATAAAAATTAAAAAAATTTAACCGTCCCTGATACCCTATACCCTACAGGGTATACCCTATACCCTATACCCTATAGGGTTTACCCTATAGGGTATAAGGTATACCTTATAGGGTATATCCTATAGGGTATAGGGTATACCCTATAGGGTATAGGGTATACCCTATATGGTATAGGGTATAGAGTATAGGGTATAGGGTATACCCAATAGGTATGTGGTATAGGTATACCCTATGTGGTATACATACTATTATACCTATATCCTATAGGGTATACCATATACCCTATACTCTATACCCTATACCCTATAGGGTATACCCTATACCCTATTGGGTATACCCTATACCCTATACTCTATACCCTATAGGGTATAACCTATACCCTATAGGGTATAGGCTATAGGGTATACCCTATACCCTATAGGGTATAGGATATACCATATAGGGTGTAGGATAAATGGTATACCCTATAGGGTATAGGGTATACCCTATAGGGTATAGGGTATACCCTATACCCTATACCCTATAGGGTATAGGGTATAGGATATAGGGTATATGAAATAGGGTATAGGGTATAGGGTATAGGGTATATGCTATAGGGTATAGCGTATAGGGTATAGAGTATAGGGTATAGGGTATACCATATAGGGTATAGGGTATACCCTATAGGGTTTAGGGTTTACCCTATAGGGTATACCCTATACCCTATACCCTATAGGGTATACCCTATACTCTATACCATATACCCTATATCCTATAGGATATAGGGTATACCCTATAGGGTATACCCTATAGGATATAGGGTATAGGGTATAGAGCTATAGGGTATACCCGTATACCCTATACCCTATAGGGTATATCCTTTACCCTATACCCTATAGGATATACCCTATAGGGTATATTCTATAGAATATAGGGTATAGGGTATAGAGTATAGGGTATACCCTATAGGGTATAGGGTATACCCTATACCCTATCGGGTATAGGTATATCCTATAGGAGGGTATAGAGTATAGAGTATAGGGTATAGGGTATACCCTATAGGGTTATACCCTATAGGATATAGGGTATAGGGTATAGGGTATACCCTATAGGGTATAGGGTATAGAGTATAGGGTATATGATATGCCCTATACCCTATACCCTATAGGGTATACCCTATACCCTATAATCTATACTCTATATCCTCCTATAGGATATACCTATACCCGATAGGGTATAGGGTATACCCTATACTCTATACCATATACCCTATATTCTATAGGATATACCATATAGGGTATAAGATATAGGGTATAGGGTATACTCTATAGGGTATACCCTATAGGGCATAGGGTATACCCTATAGGGTATAGGGTATATGGTATACCCTATACCCCCTATAGGGTATACCCTATACCCTATAGGGTATACCCTATACCCTATACCCTATAGGGTATATCCTATACCCTATACCCTATAGGGTATACCCTATAGGGTTTAGGGTAGGGTATACCCTATAGGGTATAGGGTATATCCTATACTCTATAGGGTATACCCTATACCCTATGGGATATTCCCTATACCCTATACTCTATACTCTATACCCTATAGGATATACCCTATACCCTATACCATATACCCTATAGGGTACCCTATACCTTATACTCTATATCTTATATACTATACCCTATACCCTATATCGTATACCCTATATACTATACCCTATACCCTATACCCTATATCCTATACTCTATACTTTATATAGGGTATATGGTTTAGGATTTTGGGTATGTAGTATGTGGTTTGTGTGGTATATGAGATTTAGGGTTTAGGGTATATGCGAGGTTTAGGGTTTAGGGTATGAGAGTATATGAGGTTTAGGGTATGTGGGTATATGAGGTTTAGGGTATGAGTGTATATTAATAAGAATTATTAATATTTTAATAGTATAATTATTTTTTTAAAATTTATTTTTGAATTGATATAAATATTTTAGACTTTTTTTGGTAAGGAAGTTTTTTTAAAAAATTATAAAAAATAAGTTAGAAATTAACTAAATAAATAAGGGACAGACAATATCATTCACTATGAGTATTTTTTAAAATTTTTTTTTTGAATAGAGATAAATGTTTTAGACTTTTTTTAGTGAGAAAGTTTTTTTCAAAAAAAAATATTTTAAGAAAATTATTTAAAAAAAATGATATTAGACATACCACTTTAATTAAAATTTTGGGTAAATCAAATAAAAACATGTAAATATTTTAGATAACTTTTTGTAAATTTTAGTAATAAAAAAAATCTAAAATATTTTTTCCTAGTCAATAAAAAATAATAAAAAATACTAATTATTATTAGTACTATTATTAATATTATTACTATTTATATAATTAATATTAATATTAATTAATTAATCAATTATATAATTAATAATTTATTAATAAATATTATTGATAATAAATATTATTATTATTGATATTAGGCATAATATTATTTTATAGTTTAAATTATTATTATTATTAATTATTTTTATTAATTATTATAATCATGAAGAAATACAATATTCACATGGATCATTATCCAAGCAACATCTTCACCATTAAATGCATCACATCCAATGGTCCAAATTCATCCCATAAAAACAAAAACACACTTTCATTTGATTGGCCCTTTAATATTCACATGAATTATCAATAAATCAATCTATACCATTAATCTTACTCAAATCCAATGGTCCTAATTCATCATTATATATATATATTTCTTTTAATATTATATACTCCTCACACACACTCACTTTCTCTTCCCAGTCACACACACACTCTCTCACACACACACACACACACTTTCTCTCTCTCTACTCCATCTCTCCCTTTTCATCTCCCTCTCTCAGATCTAGATCTGGCGACGACAATTTCTAAATTCCCCCAAGCCAACCTCAATCTAATTAGTAAAGCAAATTTTAAAAGCCATAACCTATAAATCCACAAATTTCCAAACACATGACGCAGAAACCACCCCAAGTCAGGCTCCAACTCCGGCGGCTCATCACAGCGTCAAACAACCACCGGCACCTGCACCAACTGCTTACAAGAAATCAATGAAAGTCGGACCACAACCACTGCTCAACCGATTGCAGGCCGCGAGGATGAGTTTGAGGGGAAGACTAAGGAGGCCGGCGTGCGCCTCCGGCGTCTCCTTCCAATCAATCCTTGTGTTGGCGATTGTCGTTGTTTCCTTGGCGAATTCGGAGCGAGGGCCTGAGAGAGCAGTGCTGGTGTTGCTTAAGGGGAAGTCCTGGAATGGGTCCCAAATGTCGAGGGAGAATGGGTCGAAGACGTTGCTTCGTCGGCCGCCGAAGAAGCTGATCGGAATAAGAGACATTGTTGCCGAAATTGAGAAATGACAGAAGATTTAATAGATGCCTTAGTACTCTGTAGATTCGATCAATTGCTTGAGTAATTTGATTTCGATTTGTAGAAATTTCTTTTGATTTGTTCATATTACTCCCTCTACATCTCTCTCTCGATTTGTTCATATTTCGATTTCGATTTTGATTTGTTCATTTTAACGTATTTTGTGTTTTATTTCGATTTGTACAAACTTTTGTTTGATTTGTGTTGGTTGTGGATGGTGGTCGATGGTGGTGGAGCAAAGTGAACTTTTGAAAAATGTAAGGATTGATTTGAATATAAAAAAAGTTTAGTGATTGTTTAGAGAATAAAAAATGTTAAGAGACTAATTTGAGAATAAAAAAAGTTGAGGGATTGATTTGAGAATAAATATATATATATTTTTAAAAATATATTTATATATATATATATATATATATATATATATATATATATATATATATATATATATATATATATATACTCCCTCCGTCCCGGCCGACTTAGGATTTTTTGAAATGGCACGGGGATTAAGGAAAAGGTAAATGTTGTGAGTGTAATTTAAAAATAGGAGAGAGAATGAGTGGAGGAAATAGTAAATTATAATGGTGTTGTGAGTATTAAAATAATGTAGGAGAGAGAATGAGTGGAGAGAATAGTGATTTAAGGTTTCCATTTTGGGCCGTCCTAAGTCGGGTGGGACGCCCAAAATGGCAAAAAGTCCTAAGTCGGCCGGGACGGAGGGAGTATATATATATGTATGTATATATATATATATATATATATATATATATATATATATATATATATATATATATATATATATATAATTCTTTTTTAATAAAAAATATCAAATTAGCGACGGAAATATCCGTCGGTAATTTGATATATCAAAAATAAAAAATATTGAAAAAAGAAAATTTAAAAAAATTAATAAAATTGGGAAAATTTGGAATAAATTTTAGCGACGGAATGATCCGTCGATAATCCGTCACTAAAATGGTCCAAAAAAATAAAATGACCATTTAAATAACGACGGAATAATCCGTCGATAATCCGTCACGAAAATGGTCCAAAAAATAAAACGACCGTTTAAATAGCGACGAAATTTTCCGTCACTAATCCGTCGGCATAATGCTTTAAATTGGTTGTTTATTTTACCAAATTACCGACGGATTTTAAAACGTTAGCGACGGAAATTTCCGTCGCTAAATCTGATTGAAAATCGTCAGTAATCCGTCGAAAAATTTACCGACGCACGTTTTAACATCGGATTTTTTACGTCTAAAATTCGTCACTAAATTGATTTAGTGACGGATTTTTGGCATTTAGTGACGGATTTTTCCGTCGGTAACTGCCGTTTTTCTTGTAGTGTTTGAACTAACTTGGTGTTATTATTGAACTCAATTGTAGATATATTTGAACTTAATTGTTGGTATATTTGAACTCAATTGTCATATATTTGAAATTTTGGGGTTTTGAACTAAATTTGTGGTCTTTTTTGAACTCAATTGTTATTATGTTTGTTATTTCATTTATAAGTATCTGATATAGATTTTATTTAGTCTCTATGTTTATATATGTATTTATTTGATATTGAAATTGGGTTTCTTTTGTTGAAATAGATGGATACCTTCGTTGATCTTGGGCCTATCGATAACTCTATTTTAACTGCACATGAGGGCCATATAGCTCGTTTTATTTGGGTCGGACATCAGGTTGCTAGTACACTTTCATTTCGTCGTGGTGCCACATTGCCGGATAGACTAGCGCCGAGGATATTGTCAAGATTAGCCGAGAGTGGCTTTAGTGGGGTTTATAATATTGGGAGAGTTCAGTACGATTATGGTTTGCTGGATGCATTGATTGAGAGATGGCGTCCGGAGACCCATTCATTCCACTTCCCGATTGGTGAGATGGCTATTACCCTAGAGGATATTGACATGATTTCCGGGTTGCCGATTGATGGGGATATTGTTACTGATGCTGACATCCCACTACTTTTAAACTGGCGGGTGGTATGTCATGATTGTTTAGGGGCTGACCAATCTCCCGGAGATATGGATGGGAGTAGTCTCAAGCTAAGGTGGATTACGAGCCAGATTTCAAATTTTCATGACCTCGCTGATGATACTCCCAACGACATTGTGGATATGTACACACGGGCATACATCATGCTAGCCTTGGGTTATACGGTGACACCTGATCGTACGAACAACAAGGTTAAGTTGTATTATCTCCCACTGATTCGAGAGATTTCGAGGGTCTGGATGTACAGTCGGGGTAGTGCTTCGCTGGCTTTTCTATATCCAGAGCTGTGTAGTACGACTAACCCTCTGATGAGCCAGTGAGTTGGATTTCTCAACATTTACAAGTATGATTATCTCATTTTAATGTGAATTATGTTGTCAGTTTTAAGTTTGATTTCAAATTATCGACATTATTTATAGCATTCTGAAATTCGAAGGCGAAACACTGATTCGGCACAAGAACACATGTCACTGGGATGCATGTATACATATATCATACGTTATTTTCTCGTCGTTATAGTTTTTTTTAATAGTTTTTTATAATTATTCTTTTTTATGAAAATTTTAGGTGTACCGAATCATCATTGTATCTCAAGTAGGTTACTGCACATAACCTGTGAGGCTATCGTGATCAGCTGGCCAAGCTAACAGATGATCAGGTTGAGACTTTATTACATGTATACAGGTGTATTTTATGGTATATTGTACAGGTTGTAATATTGGGTATATGGATTTTCGTGTGGGTTGGGATTACACGGTTTGGGTGCTGATGTTGGAGTCACTGCAAGTGAACTCGCTATACGGTGTAGCTAGTTCAATGAAATCGCTACACCGTGTAGCGAGTTCACTCATGTGATCGGCTACAGAGAACAAACTGTGGATCCCACCCGGCATACGTAAAACTGAAACTAAATCCAAGTCAAACTAAATCCAAATGTAAAACAAAGTCATATTCACACAACAAACAACACAAACTGTATAAACAATCAAAATAACATCCAAAACATACTCAAACAAAAGTCCAAATGAAATACAAACAAATTAAATCCAACAACTCAAACATAAATTACATGCAAAACATTTTTCTACTCCCTAATGTTTGGGCATCGACGACGATTGTGGCCTTCTTGTTTCCATGATGAACACTAAGTCTTCCGTTTATCTGCTTGAAAGTCCATACAATTTCGAAAGCGTCTTGATCTATGCCGTCCAGACTTTGCAAAACATCGAAGGTGGGGATTAGGGAAAAAACGTGGCACCAAACCATCCACATCCCAATAGTCCTCATGGTGGATTGGTTCAAATGTTCCCTTCCATGTCTTATAGTATTCCCTAATGGTGTAAAATGGAGAAACGAAAGAACGACCATCAAGATGTTGTGCATGGCAACATATAAGAAGATGGGAACAGGACATGTGATAGGCAACCCATTTATCACATGTGTAGGTACGCTCATTAAATCGGACAATTTGGATATTTCCACGTTTATCACCCTGGCGTGTGGTTGTCACTATTTCATGACAGTTGAACCTCCTTACCTGATGTGTCATACATTTCTTGCTATTCTTCAAGTATCGGTAATGAACTTTCTGGCTGAATTGGTGTATGGGATTGTTGTTAGGGTTATCAGGATTACCTCCTGAGGCATTAAGTGAAAATCCATGTCCTACTTGAAAGTACTCCACACAATGGTAGAATGCAGTTTCAACAATTGTTGTTATTGCCATCCCACGGGCTCCCTTCATGACACCATTGAAAACCTCAGATATGTTAGTAGTCATAATGTCGTATCTGTAACCACCATCGGTGCCAATGTCCATTTTCTGGCATCTAAATTCAGAAACCATGCAATTGTCTCGGGGTTAATTGAACGGATACTCTCTAAGGTAGATTTCAATTTTCTATCTTGACTTGCTTTACCCGCTCTCCAAATCAGATACTTCAAACCTTCCCCTCTATGCTTATCCAAGAAATTTGCTCGCATATGTCTCAAGCAATATCGATGATGCACATTTGGCCACCACGTATCATCCACTATAGTCTTAAGAATGCCTTGATGATAGTCAAATATCAAGCATACTTCACGAATCTTTATAATATGTCTGCAGAGAAGATATAATAACTAACACAAGTTCGTTCAATCCTTTTTTTCAACAACAACAAATGAAAGAGGAAGTATATTGTCTTGGACGTCAACACCCATGACAATCAGTATTACCCCTTTATATCTACCATGAAGGAATGTTCCATCAACAGAAATGACAGGCCGACAATGAGAGAAAGCTTCAATGCAATGCCCAAATTCACAGAACACCCGTTGAAACACCTGTAATTCACCGATAGGAGGAAGAGGATGAGTATACTCAACAATTGTTCTGGGTTGTATTTTTTGATGTCTGCTAGGACGCGGGGTAACCTTATATAAGATTCCTCCCAATCTCCAAAAACCTCTGCAATGCCCTTCTGCTTTTCACACCATGCCTTCTTATAGGTAATTTCCTTTCTAAACATACCACTGATATGTGCAATAATAACTCCAATTTCAACATCTGAATCGGCTTTAATAAGACTAACTACTTGCTGACCAATAAACTTCGCATCTGGGTTGGGGTGATCTCCACTTTCTCCAGAATATAAGCAGCAATGATGAGCCTTATACTTGGTCACTTCCCAATAGCCAAACTTCCTCCTACTCACACGAACATAAAAATTGCATGGAATTTTTTAATAGACATTCAATTACCCATGTAAGAGTTGTGCTCTTTCTTACCCTGAACCGGCGATTGGTGCGAATATGCTACCTTTTTATATCAAATTGCACCTCGTTCTAGCTAGAAAAGCATATCACTTTAGCAATTTCATGTTTCTCCGGATCCCAAACTGGAAAACTAGGTGCATTATGGTAATCAATGAAGCCTTCTTCTTGTCGAGCAAAACAACCAATATCACTGTAAAAAGGATAATCTGCTCTCTCATACCTTTGATTTTCCGGCGCTTTATAATGAACCAAATGTGTTTCCATGTCATCATCGATCGGCCCATTATCACCCTCTCCTAAATCGACATCATAATCACTACTACCCTCCTGATATTCATCATCATCATCATCATCCAGCATTGCATCTACATCAGTGTCTTCTTCTTTTTCTTCATAATCTACATCATATTAAGAATTATTGTCATTAACAATATCATTTTGGCATGCCTCATCATCATAATTTGGTGTTTGGGTTGATACAAGTGTTTGTGTAATTGGACCAACCGCTGCATCAAGGTTACAACTTGGTGAATACCCATAAATGGTCTTTGTGTGCAATGTTTCAAACTTTGGATAACGTCTTAGCTAAAACATCAAACATTATATCCATACACGCATCATCTTCAATACGGAAAGGAAAACATTCACTAATACCGTTTTTAAAAGTATGAATACATCTATAAATGACTTCCAAATCATATTGTGACTAGAGCTGTCAATACGAGCTGGCGGGGCGGGGCGGGCCCAACCCGCCACTAAACGGGGCGGGCCAAATTCCTGGCAGGCCGAAAATATGTCAGCCCAGCACAACCCACCTTGGGTTGGTGGGCCAGGCGGGCCAACTCGAAAATTACTCATGTTTATTAGCGCAAAGCCGCAAATATAGCACTGCTATGTTTTAGGCAGAAACAATGTGTTCAACAGAACAGGAAGGCTGAAGGGGAGCGTATAAAGAGTTGGGCCGAGAGTGCATGGAGCAACCAGCGGCTCTCACTAGCAGAGGCACTTTATATTTCAAAGCCTTCTTCCAAAATCCAAAGTGCTGTAATAGATTTACGAATTAGCAGTCTTGTAGTTTCTCAAACCTTGAGGTGGTGCACAAGGTTTTTATATTCCTAGATGTCAGAGCCACAATCTGCACGACACCCTAGACTTATATATATATATATATATATATATATATATATATATATATATATATATATATATAGGTAGGTGCTCAAATGAGAAACATAACAAAATGAGAATCGTGAGAACCACTTGTATACACTGGTTTACGGTAGATACTTAGCTACTGTATACATATACAGTCTACTGTATATGCATACAATAGTTAAGTATATATTGTACACAAGTGTATAACCACACGTATACACTTATATACAGTAGCTAAGTATCTACTATATATGTATACAGTCTATTGTATATGTATACAGTAGCTAAATATCTACTGTATACAAGTGTATACAAGTTGTTCTCATGATTCTCATTTTAAACGGTTCTCATTGGAGCGTGACCATATATATATATATATATATATATATATATATATATATATATATATATATATATATATATATATATATATATATATATATATATATATATATATATAGGGTCCTATTATAATGAGAACCAAACTTATATGAGAACCATGAGAACCACTAACAATCATTGGATTAAAAAAACACATCAATGCTCCAGATTAAAAAAAAAAGATAGAGGGGGTGGCATTTTCGTAATTATTGTGAACTAAATCCCCCTTTAAATTTCAAAATAAAATATCTCAATATCTATAAGTCGAATTTTTTTTTCGAAAACACTGATTTTTTTGTCTTGACGAGATGATTCAAACTAGATCCCTGAAGATAGGATTTTGAAAAAATAATATTGACTTATAGATTACTTAACTAGTGTACATTACTTAACTAGTGTGCACGAGTTAATTACTTAACTAGTGTACAGTACTTAACTAGTGTACATTACTTAACTAGTTAATTACTTAACTAGTGTGCACGAGTTATATGGCTAGTGTGCACGAGTTAATTACTTAACTAGCTAGTGTACACTAGCTACCTAGTGTATACTAGCCAAATGCCTTAGGCAGCAGGACAAAACATTGGGCCAAGCCCTTGTGTACACTAGCTGTTGTAATTTAGTGTACACTAGCTAGTTATCTAGTGTACAATAGCTAGTTTTCTTAGTGTATACTAGCTGTGTTGCTAGTGTAACCTAGTGTACACTAGCTGTGTTGCTAGTGTGCACAATTCAAAAATTGATTGCGTTTGAAAATTGATTGTTCAATATTATTTTTTTAAAAATTAGACGTTGTTCAATATTATTTTTGTAATTAGCTAGTGTACTTAGCCCACTTGGCATGTATCAATCAAACCCATAATTTAGTTACAGCATTATCCAGATGCAAAAAGGATGAAATATTACAATACATCACCATTAAGTACAGTTTCATGTCTACATCAAATAAAATGTTTGAAAGCAAATAATGAAAGCAAAGAGTGAAATCAAATGATACTCCTTCAGTTCCACAATGTTTTATTTTGTCCCAAACTGAGTGAATCGTTTTTTCAAAGTTGTCTTCGATAGATATCAAAAAGGAGTGTCAGTCCAAAAAAAAAGTATCTTCCAGCCACAAATGAGTGTCAACCATTTTTTATTTCATAAAATAAACTTTGCATTTGGCTAGTGTACACTAGCTACCTAGTGTACACTAGCCAAATGCCTTAGGCAGCAGGACAAAGCATTGGGGCAAGCCCTTGTGTACACTAGCTGTTGTAACTTAGTGTACAATAGCTGTTGTAACTTAGTGTACACTAGCTAGTTATCTAGTGTACAATAGCTAGTTTTCTTAGTGTATACTAGCTGTGTTGCTAGTGTAACCTAGTGTACACTAGCTGTGTTGCTAGTGTACACAATTCAAAAATTGATTGCGTTTGAAAATTGATTGTTCAATATTATTTTTTAAAAAATTAGACGTTGTTCAATATTATTTTCGTAATTAGCTAGTGTACACTAGCTAATTACGAAATTAGACGTTGTTCAATATTATTTTTGGACCTTAATAGTCAAAAAGATTAAGAAGAACTACTTCCTATATATAGGATTATATAAATATTAAATCAAGAACAACAAAGAAACGATTTAATTTAAATGATTATCACAAGTAAGAAATATTTTATGTTTCAACTCGATGTACAACAAGGAGTAGGACGTGCAACATCTAACTTCCTACAATCTGGTAAATGACTTCAGCCGAGTTCATTACTATCCAGCCTATACTTTTAGGCCATCAAACTTAAAATTTGTTAGCCATTCAAATGCAACATAATTACGAAACAGCAGTTAAAAGGATGGAAAAGAGATGTTAATAATGGCTACAATCGGGTAAATGACTTTTTGACGCCTTCCTTTAATTCAATGAATGTTATTATTGTCTCATACTTTTTGCTGCCTTCCTTTAGCTCCATAAATGTTATTCTTGTCTTATACTTTTTGCTGAAAAATCATGTATGTGTTCCTATTTGATTTCCATGCTACTATAATGTTCAAACTTCTGATCTTCTAACTTTTCTTCATAAAATAACTTTGCATTTGGCTAGTGTACACTAGCTACCTAGTGTATACTAGCCAAATGCCTTAGGCAGCAGGACAAAGCATTGGACCAAGCCTTTGTGTACACTAGCTGTTGTAACTTAGTGCACACTAGCTAGTTATCTAGTGTACAATAACTAGTTTTCTTAGTGTATACTAGCTGTGTTGCTAGTGTAACCTAGTGTATACTAACTGTGTTGCTAGTGTATATTACTTAACTAGCTAGTGTACACTAGTTAATTAGCTAGTTTTTAAAAATTAGACGTTGTTCAATATTATTTTTTCAAAATCTTATCTTCAGGGATCTAGTTTGAATCGTCTCGTCAAGACAAAAAAATCAGTGTTTTCGAATTTTTTTTTTTGACTTATAGATATTGAGATATTTTATTTTGAAATTTGAGGGGGATTTAGTTCACAATAATTACGAAAATGCCACCCCCTCTATTTTTTTTTTTAATCTGGAGCATTGATGTGTTTTTAATCCAATGGTTGGGTTTAGTTCTCATGGTTCTCATATAAATTTGGTTCTCATTTGAATAACTTCATATATAAATATATATATATATATATATATATATATATATATATATATATATATATATATCCCTTTGTCCCTAAAAGAATGTTGAAAAAAATATTCAAATTTGCTTTTGATCGAGAGTATAATCTATCCTTAATTCATGTACACCCCAAATTTTGTGCACATTGTTATGAGACGGAGGGAGTAATATTGTTGAGTCTGAAATTATATGCTGAGTTAAAGCACAAGTTGAGCCATTTGTGGCTGTAGAGGAAATAAACAATGAATGAAGATTGATTATATTGCTGTGCAGTTACATATATATTACCAATTCAAATGACATAGATACACACAGTTGAGAGGAAGAAAAATAAACACAGGGACTGGATCTCTGTTTCCTCTCATAGAGGAAGGTCAAGGCCTTTTCCTATATCCACTCCAATTACTTGAAGTATTCCTTTGTTTATTATCTGAAAAACAACAATAACAACATCATAAGAGAAAAAATGTTAACTGATAAAAAAGATTAAAGAACATCGGGCCACAAAATTGGTGGCCCGATGTTCAACTTTGAGACATACATTCGTAGAAAACAGAATCACAAATGTGCCAATGAGACCAATCATAAAATTTATTTACGACAGTTTATATGCAAAATAGTTCTCTCTGTGTGTGTGTCTATGTGTTGAGGGGTTGGGTTGGTGGGCCAGGAGGGCCAATGCGGGCCAACTCGAAAATTACTCATGTTTATTAGCGCAAACATAGCACTGCTATGTTTTAGGTAGAGACACTGTGTTCAACAGAACAGGAAGGCTGAAGGGGAGCGTATAAAGAGTTGGGCCGAGAGTGCATGGAGCAACCAGCGGCTCTCACTAGCAGAGGCACTTGATATTTCTCAGCCTTCTTCCAAAATCCAAAGTGCTGTTATAGATTTACGAATTAGCAGTCTTGTAGTTTCTCAAACCTTGAGGTGGTGCACAAGGTTTTTATATTCCTAGATGTCAGAGCCAGAATCTACACACACACACACACACACACACACACACACACACACACACACACACACACACACACACACACACACACACATATATATGTATGTATACATGTATATATATATGTATGTATACATATATATATACATGTATATATATATGTATGTATACATATATATATACATGTATACTCCCTCCGTCCCATAAAACATTATCCCTTTTACTATTTTGGGCGTCCCACTTTAAATTTCACTTTCCTAAAAAGAATTTTTTTTAATACTTCTTTATTCATGGGACCCACTTGCCATACTCACAACACTTTTCAAATTTACTATTCTCTCCACTCATTCTCTCTCCTCCTACTCACAACACCTACTTTAATAACATTATTTCTTATTTTCCGTTCTCAACAGTAAAAGAGTAAAGTTTTATGGGACGAAGGGAGTATATATATAGGTAGGTGCTCAAATGAGAACCATAACAAAATGAGAACCGTGAGAACCACTTGTATACACTTGTTTACAATAGATACTTAGCTACTGTATACATATACATATACAGTCTACTGTATATGTATACAATAGTTAAGTATCTACTATATACAAGTGTATAACCACACGTATACACTTTTATACAGTAGCTAAGTATCTACTGTATATGTATACAGTCTATTGTATATGTATACAGTAGCTAAATATCTACTGTATACAAGTGTATACAAGTGGTTCTCACGATTCTCATTTTAAACGGTTCTCATTGGAGCGTGACCATATATATATATATACTCCCTCCGTCCCACGATAATATGCAAAAAACTCCCTTTTGGACGTCCCACAATAATTTGCACTTTCCCAAAATGGAAATGGAACCCACTTCTCTCTACTCTCAACACTTTTCAAATTTACTATTTTCTCCACTCAATCTCTCTCCTATTTTACTTTTACACTCACAACACATCACCTTTATCATCTTTTACCTTAATTCCTGCACCGGCACAAAAAGTGCATACATTTTTGTGGGACGGAGGGAGTATATATATATATATATATATATATATATATATATATATATATATATCCCCTTGTCCCTAAAAGAATGTTGAAAAAAATATTCAAATTTGCTTTTGATCGAGAGTATAATCTATCCTTAATTCCTGTGCACCCCAAATTTTGTGCACATTGTTATGAGACGGAGGGAGTAATATTGTTGAGTCTGAAATTATATGCTGAGTTAAAGCACAAGTTGAGCCATTTGTGGCTGTAGAGGAAATAAACAATGAATGAAGATTGATTATATTGTGCGCTTACATATATATTACCAATTCAAATGACATAGATACACACAGTTGAGAGGAAGAAAAATAAACACAGGGACTGGATCTCTGTTTCCTCTCATAGAGGAAGGTCAAGGCCTTTTCCTATATCCACTCCAATTACTTGAAGTATTCCTTTGTTTATTATCTGAAAAACAACAATAACAACATCATAAGAGAAAAAATGTTAACTGATAAAAAAGATTAAAGAACATCGGACCATAAAATTGGTGCTCGATGTTCAACTTTGAGACATACATTCGTAGACAACAGAATCGCAAATGTGCCAATGAGACCAATCATAAAATTTATTTGCGACAGTTTATATGCAAAATAGTTCTCCCTGTGTGTGTGTCTGTGTGTTGAGGGGGGGGAGTAATTACCAGTAGAGCTGTCAATACGGACTGACGGGGTGGGTCCAACCTACCAAAACCCGCCACTAAACGGGGCGGGGTGGGTCAAATTTCTGCGGGCTAAAAATATGTCAACCCAACCCACCCCTTTTGCATGGTGGGGCGGGCTGGCCCGACAGGCTCAACCCAAATTGACGACTCTAATTGTGACCAGTCTAATTCCATCTTTTTATATAATTCATCAATCAATTCATTGTATCTCCATCGACAATTAGCCCTAATTGCACATTTTGACCCTTTTTGAAAATGAGGATCATCAAATGTTTGTTTATCATCACCTCCCCAATATCAAATGAAAATGATTGAACCCCATTCATCTTTAACCCTACATTACGAAATTAAAGTGTTAAAACCTACATAACAAAATCCTAACATTTATATCTATAATATACTAAAACACAGTTAAAAACTTAAATTTTATATCTAAACACTAGTGAAAACAATGATTAAGATGATATTAATTTACCTTGATTCTTGTTATTCAACGATTTTGACGAAATTAAATAATGTGAATATGTGATTTTTTTTAAGAGTAAGTATGAGAGGATATGAGAATGAGAATGGATCTGGATGTGAACACCTTATACACTGGAAAATTGCCTTTGTAAACTCGTTACACCATGTAGTGAGTTATGTGTACGCATAAACTCGCTACATGGTGTAGGGAATTGTACTTTGTTAATTACAATTGATTAATTCAAACGCCTAAATCCTAATTTAACCAAACTCGCTATATGGTGTAGCGAGTTTCAACGGTAACATATTGAACTCGCTACACTATGCAGTTTTAGAAAGTTGATCATTTTGAAAATAGTTTTAAATGTAAGTTATTTTGGGATTTATAATTTTAAAATTGAATTAGTTGAGAAAAAAAATCACTAAGATGACCCAAAAAAATAAAAAAATGAACTTCAACCAAAAGCAAAAAAAGAGCGAAATTTATTTATAGAATTAATTCACACTGTCACCAATAGAAGGGGCAGCACAAAATAAAAAAATTAGGAGGTATTTGGTTGGTGTGATTTGGCCATTCCATGGGGGAATTGGAATGGTCAATTCCATTGACTAATTCCTTTGTAGTGTTTGGTTTATAATTTCCATGGCAAAGGAATGGTGAATTTCATCAAATGAAGAAATTGGCCATTCCTTCCAAATATGAAAGGAATGGTCAATTCCTTAGGGAAATGGAATTTTTTTTTTTACCAAAATACCCCCACCCCCTGCCTACCCCCCCACTATCCAGCCCCCACCCCCACCCCCCATCCAGCCCTACCCCCCATCCAGCACCCACCCACCCCACCCCCCACCCCCCACCCCACACGATTTTTTTTGCATACCCCCTGCCCTACCCCCACCCCCACGAATTTTTTTTTTTTAAAAATACCCCGACCTACCTTCCTCCCATCCAGCCCCTGCCCTACCCCCTACCCCCCACCCCCACCCCACCCCCCGAATTTTTTTTTTTAAATACCCCTGCCTACCTTCCCCCCATCCAGCCCCTGCCCTACCCCCCACCCTCCACGATTTTTTTTTTTAAAAAGACCCCCGCTACCTCCCCATCCAAAGATCTGCCGTACCCCACCCCACCCCACCCCCACCCCCACCCCCACCCACCCCCACCCCCACGATTTTTTTTTTGCATACCCCCTGCCCTACCCCCCCCCCCTACCCCCACCCCCACGAATTTTTTTTTTTTAAAAATACCCCGACCTACCTTCCTCCCATCCAGCCCCTGCCCTACCCCCTACCCCCACCCCCCACCCCACCCCCCACCCCCACGAATTTTTTTTAAATACCCCCGCCTACCTTCCCCCATCCAGCCCCTGCCCTACCCAACACCCCCCACAAATTTTTTTTTTAAAAAAAGACCCCTGCCTACCCTCCCCATCCAAAGATCTCCGCCCTACCCCACCCCACCCCACCCCACCCCCACCACACCCACCCCCACCCCCACGAAAAAATAATATTTTTTACTCATTTTGCATATCCCCTACCAACCCTACCTCCACCCCCTACCCCACCCCCACCCCACCCCCAAGAAAAAAACATTTTTACTCATTTTACATACCCCTACCTACCCTACCCCCACCCCCACCCCTACCCCCACCCCCACCCCCACCCCACCCCACCCCTACCCCCACCCTCCACCCCCACAAAAAAAAATAATATTTTTTACTCATTTTGCATACCCCTACCTACCCTACCCCACCCCCTACCCCCACGAAAAAAAAAAAAATATTTTTTACTCATTTTGCATACCCCTACCTACCCCCCACACAACCCCCCTCCAAAATATTTTTTTTAAAAAAAAGGATAAATGGGTCATTTATATGTTTTCATTCCATTCCTATAATTTGTATTTTCAAATCAAACATGATTTGTCAAGAAATTGAATGACAATTTCATTCCATTCCGTGGGATATAGTTAAATACAGGGAACAAAAAATACAGGGAACCAACAAAATTACCAAAATACCCATATAAACCAAAAATTTCGGCCAAATGGCCAGAATTCGAACCAAATTTTCAGCAAAAAATCAAAACCAAATCACATATATAAAAATCGGATTCCGACTTCGTTAACCGTTGGATCGTCGTGAAACTTCTGGGCTTTGGTCGCATCCCCTAGGCGCACATGATGACCGTTGGGATCTTCCAAATAATTGCTGGAGAGGGAGAAATGGCCGGCGGCGAAAACTGACGAAAATTTCCAAAAATTTGCTATATTAAAAATCAAATTCCCGCTTCATTAACCGTTGGATCGTCGTCAATTTTTTGGGGTAAGTTTGCATCACTCAGGCGCTCATATTGACTGTTGGGATCAACAAAATAATCAGCGGTGCTGGAGATATGGCCGACGGCGCAAATCCGGCTTCGCTATATTAAAAATCAAATTCCCGCTTCATTAACCGTTGGATCGTTGTCAAATTTTTGGGGTATGTTCGCATCTCTCAGGCGCTCATATTGATCGTTGGGATCAGCAAAACAATTAGCGGTGCCGGAGATATGGCCGACAGCGCAAATCCGGCGAGATATCTCGTTTCACAACATCTCGTGTAGGGCAAGGGCAGGATTGAAATTTTTCGTTCCCTGTATTTTTCGTTCCCTGTATTTAGTATTTACCATTTCGTGCCAACCAAACGAAGGATTTGACCAATTTTTTTTTATTCCAATTTCTTCACAAATTCCATTTCATTAACCGTTCCATTCATTCACTTTTTTCCCACCGAACCAAACAGCCCTTGGTCTCAATTTTCTCTCTCCTCTCCGTCCTTCTATCTGAATCTATCTCTCTCTCCTTCTTCTGTCCACGGTGTCATCGTCGTCACTGAGAATCATCACGGCGATTAACCGGCCGACCTCTTTATTTCTCCATTTCTTCGTCTATTCCGATATGATCGGTAAACTTCTTTCTCGCACCGTTTAATTCTGTCTTCTTTACTTTCATTTCATTGTCATTCGGATTTAATTTGATTTTGATTTTGTTTTAAGAATGTAATTAATTTCTTTGATTTCCCATTCCGATCTGCTGATCTTTATGTATTCTCCTCTATATGTTTTTACCTTTTAAATTATTGTTTTCTTCTTCAGTTTTTCGTTTGGAGATTCATATATTCCTTTTCCACAAAGTTCGTTTTAATTTGGCAGATCCTTACTGGTTGTATTTCTTGCCTTATTTGCTCATATATATATATATATATGTTTATGTAGGCACACACACATTAGATTATGAATTATTTTGTTCTAGATGGCTGAGAGTTGATGCTAGAGAGGGTATATATATGTATATATGTGTTTATGCATGCATTATTTGTTCTAATCTTCTAGTCATTCATTTCCCAGGTATTTTATGACATATTTTGGGTTTAGTCTCAGTTAGTTGCCAGGAGAAGCTGGCTGCTAAAGGAAAATGTTTTACATATTGATCCCTCTGTTTTAGAAGAAAAGTTCACAAGCTTTCCTCTTTGGGACTTTCCTTTCAAAGAATCTAATTTTCAAAATTTAAGGGTTCTTATTAGCTCGATGTAATTGGATACATTTCACATAGTATATTAATTTTTACTTTTGAGAGTCGTTATGTAGGGCTGAAATATGTTTTGGAATGTTTGAAGTTATTGGGACAAAAGCCTAGTTGAATTTATTATTACTCTTCGTATTTCCTTATCTCCTTTAGAACTCAGGCCTGACCCAATTATTTTCTGAATTGGTCACTGACCTAGCATATATTGTTCAGCAGCCAAGTCATTGTGCATGTCTGTAAGAGTAAAACTCTTCTCCAGGCTTAGCCGGAGGGGGGGGGATCTTGGGTATCCACAAAGGGACCTAATTGGATAGGGCCCCATACTTAAGAACCATGCCAGGAGATTGCCAGTAATCATGTTGTGGGCGGAATATATTTTCTCGTTAGGCCCAGCCCCTGCCCACTCGTACTCTCTCTTTGACCCATAGTTTTAACTTGTGGTAGATCTCGTGTGTCTTTACATCTCAAACTTTTGGTTTTGGTCTATCCGATATCACTAAAAGCGTACGCAAACTTTCTTGCATCAATATTTAGAAGATTAAATTAAATTTTAAAAATTACACCTTGGCACCCCAAACTCTCCTACCGTCCTACATGTTTAGCATAGTCCCTAATAATTTTAGAATGTTGCTTTAAAATTTTTATAAAAAAAGAAAGAAAGAACATTGCTTTAAAATCTCAAAAATTCATACATCTTGGCCCCTCAACAAATATTGAAAGTTTTTAGAAATTTATTATAGTCACTATTGGAACTACAACTATTTCCATATTTAGAGACAAGACATTTATTTGGGACGAATCAAAAGGAAACAACTACATTTATTCCAGCGCGGAGAGGAAAATATTAGATGTTGGGTTTGTACAAAACTTATACTCCCTCCGTCCCATTTGAAAAGGTACAATATGGGTGTTGCACGTGAATTAAGGAATGTGTATAGTGGAGTAACTGTTGTGAGTATGAAAAGTGAGGTAGGAGAGAGAAAGTAGGATAGAAAATAGTAAGTGGATGGTTATTGTGAGTATGACAAGTGGGTCCCATGAATAAAGAAGTATTAAAAACTTTCTATTTTGGGATTGTGCCTTTTAAAATGGGACACCAAAAGGGGATTTTGTGCCTTTCAATGGGATGAAGGGAGTATTTATTTAATAAAAAATATTCATTTAAGCTTCCTGTCAAAAAAATAATATTCATTTAAGTTACTTACAGGTTTTGTTTTATTAATTTGTTAGGGCTCTTCAATTAATGGAAACTCTCACTCACTGTTGATGATTTTCTTTGAAGACTACTCTCCAAAATATAATGTATTGGGTCTCAGGCTTACTACCATTATTTGCTTGACTTTTTATCCATATGATGTTAGCCTCTTGGACTTTAGTGCATTTTGGAGTTGGTCCATTCTGTATTTCTAGGTAACTTCATAACTATGAGAGTTAATCACTGCTTACCAATCCTTGTCAATGCCTCCAATGTGTCTGGTCCGCTTGGGGAAACTTAAGTGACTTCTTAATCTACAGGGATAGACATTTTATGAGCATTTATTGAAATTTTTTCCGTCTTGTGCTACAGAATATGAGATAACTATCTATAAATTTAATATACCCATGTTAAGCTTTATTTTCACCTCTTATCGCGGTTATTGTAGACTTAATAATTGACCTACCATTTGCTCACTTGTTTTCCTGAGTTCTCAAAGTATTTGGTCTTTTCCTCTTTCTGTTGGTTGTTTCCATGTGTCTCATCTTGGCATGTTTGCAAACCCTCTATTTCATTGAATTCCATCAATGATTTCTGCTTACAAATACTAGTGAGGCAAAAAGGGAGGCAAATGACTTCAGAAATAAATTTCCGAACACATGCTTGGTGTCTCATGTTGAAGAAATGGCGTGGAGTATATTAGTCACATGCAGTTTACATCATAATTACTGCAAACTCATTGCTCTATTGAAGAACTTCCTTGCACATAAATTGAAGTAAGAGTGAATGAGTAGTGGTGTGATGAACAAATGTTTGGCCAAATGAAAGAAAGTTCTACCAACCATATAATTCCCCACCCCCAGTACATGTTTTATTGTACTTCTGTTGTGAGTATTAAACAAAGGCCAAACTACGTTTATCCCCCCAAAGTATCCATCCAATACCACTTTGCACCCCAGTTTGAAAAGTGGGTCTGTTTGGTATTTTAATTTTAAAACTGTCCCACTTTACCCCCCAACACTAATAGACGTTAGAAAAACTAACAAAACTGGTCGTGTGCATGTCATATGAGAGCTATTTATGTCTTTTACCTAAAAATGTAAGGGCATAAACGTCATTCAACTGTGAAATATAACCAAAGTCTTCACTGAACTGCAATCACTCTGTTGCTGCCACTGCCACCAAATCACCAATATAACCACCAATTTAGTCCACAAAATTATACAAACCAAAACCACCCTCATCAAAATTCAAAAAACAAAATAAAATTACAGCCCCTGATTCTTTACCAAAACGAATTTTCTATCATAATGTTTTTGGGATTTTTCAAAATTTTGGGTTTTTCAATGGCCATTCAATTAACAAAACTGAAATCACTTACCTTGCGAACAATTTGAAGTTAAAAAAAAAAATGTTTCATGAAGAACATAAAAAGGAAATCTAGGTTTTTGAAATCTGGGTTTTTCAAAAGTTGGGGAGTTATCAAAATCTGATTTTATTCTCCTAATAACAGAGATGATTGGAATTAAGAGGAGAGGGGGTGAATTCATGGAGAGAAAAGAGGGAGATTCTATGGAAGTCGTCGGCGCCTCCCGAGGCTTAGGATAAGGGGGAAAATCAGGCTGATGTGGGAGCATATTCAGAGAGAGAAAATCTGGGCTTTTCCGTGGCAGTTGTTGGTTTTTCCGAGATAGTAAATAGGTGTGGAAGGGGATGACACTTTGACAGGGAAGGGGGAGAGGGAGAGGGAAGGAGATGGAAGTAGGAGGGGAGGGGAAGGGGTTGCTACGGGATGATGAAGAAAGGAATGTGGGGGTTGAATCTGGACATATTCAGTGGCTTCTACTTTTCCCTTTTTTATTTGTTCTTGGGTTAATGTAGTAATAAAGAGTAATTATTGTTTTTTATTATTATTATTGACATAGATTATTGTTTTTGATAAGATATGGACATAGATTATTAATTAAAGGATAATTCAAAGCTTATTTTTTTAACCAACTTTTTTTTTAGATTAGTGTCTTATTTATTTGTAATTATTGTAGATATGATATAATATTAAAAGAGATATGATATAATATTAAAAGAGATATGATTAATATTAAAGAGAATAAAAAATTAAAGGAAAATTAAAGTTAAAAATGAGAATGACAAAAATACCCATCATGTAGCATGCACATGACTAAAATCGTTAGTTTTTCTAACGTCCGTTTGTGTTTGGGGGTACAGTGGGACGATTTTAAAATTAAAGTACCAAACATACCCACTTTTCAAGCTGGGGTGCAAAGTGGGATTGGGTGGATATTTTGGGGGGTTAAACGTAATTTGGCCTAAAACAAACAAATAAAAGACGGGAGGAAGGAAAGATAGCAGTGGGATGGAGGGTTTGAATAGGGAGGAGTAGGTGTGCCGTAGCTCGTTGATATCTTTTTTGCAGATTCATTTTCGAGGCTTTGGAAGGGACAAGGATGGATCCCATCTATGGGCCTGGGGTTTCAACTATTATTGGTGTTTATGGATGGAGAGGAGTAGCAGGATTTTTCATAATCAATATCTTCCGAAGAGTTTAATATGGGAGCGAGTGGTTTCTTTAGCTTCCATTTGGGCGTCAGCTAATGGAGCCTTTCAGGGTTTGCCTGTTTCGGATTTGAAGCGAGACTAGGCAACTGCTAGTTCATAGTTCTTGTTGGTTTTTCATTCTTGTGTAGTTCGATGGACAAGTTGTTCACAGCTTGTATATTCTTCTCTTTAATCTAATATACTTCTTTTCCTAATGAAAAAAGACATTGAGCTGGGATGCCATATGATGCCCTTTATTGGATATATTAATACCATGGCTCAAAATTAATATTTCATGAAACACAATCAACTCCAGCACGTAAAGTTTTGAGAAGCGTGTGAAGTTGGTCTTTAAGCTTCCCAAGATGTACTTTCATGACATCAATCATTTTGTGGACATTCCTTCCCCTTCTCACCAAATAAAATGCCATACACTATTGACTTTTCTAAGTTTGAGGGTCCATCCGATTCTCTCGTTTAACTATTGCTTTCATATGATGATTAGCAGGTGATATTTACATCCTTCTTTGTTATTATCCATAAGGCCTTTCTGGCTTTAACTTTGACTTTATGTAATGTGGAACAATTTGGATTTCTGTTATATTGATCACCATCTTTCTTTGTTCTTTTACATGGTTTAAGGCGATTATTATTGACTAGAGTTGAGAAAAGAGAAAGAAAATCCTTGTATAAGATTTGGTCTAAAGGTGCATATTATGTTTGTTAAGTGCGGATTATATCTAAAAGTGCCGATGTCATGAATCCATGGACATGCAACATGTGTAGAAAGAGCAAAAAGGAGAATAAAAATTTAAAGGGTTTTGTATTATGAAGGGTATTCTTTTGGGCCCGATAATAATGGCATGCTGGTTGTAATTGGATTGTATTGGGTTTGGGGTGCTCTATAGAATTCCATTAACAACAACAAAACATTAGTCCTAAAATGATTTGGGATGCTCTCTAGAATTGCAATACGATAAGATATTATGTGAATTATAGCAGTTTCTTTAATGACCGATGAGAAAGACTATTGAAACTAAAACCTCCATTCTAGTGGAAGACTTGTGTATTCCTTTTCGGGCTGTCCCAATTGAAGAGTAATTCCCTTAGGGCATCTCCAATGCATGTAATTAAGTCAAAGGTATCAAAATCAAATTATGATACCTATCACACTACTCACAGGGTATCAATTTATCATCTCCAATGGTAGGTATCAAATTAATAACTTTTTTTTATTTTTGTTTTATTGAAATTCTTTCACATTTAATATTTTTTCATAATTAAATATAGATAGTGTTAAATAATAATTGAATACTAATTGCATAAAAAATAAAGTAAAATAAAATGTGTATACTAAATAAATAATTTTTTCCATTGACAAATTAATAATTAAATTTTGTGTTTTTTAAATATACAAAAAATAAAATATAATAAAATATAAATGTTAAATAAATACTTAAATGATATAAAAAGATACTACTTGGCAAAGTGAAGGAGTTAAACAAGGTACCAAATTTGATACCTTCTTTAACTTTTAATCAAAATTTGCTGCCTATAATGTTTAGCATTGAAGATGCTAACTCTTTCATGTGTAGGGGATTTGGGGGATCACATATTTGCTTAGGGTACTAGCAGCCCTAACATGGGGAGAATAATCAACATGTAGTAATATGAAAGAAATAACACATAGATTTGGCAATCCAGTCACCATCACATGGCTAGATCTGGGGGCGATGCCAAATCATGATATATACTATAATCCATATATGATGGTATTACAACTTTGCACATGCAATCAATAAGGTTTAAGCATGGCTACTTTTCATGAACAACCCTCTCATATATATCTCCTTTCCTCTATCAAGGACACACGTACCTTGGTCATGGCAAGGGGGTAGGAGTGCCATGGCATTTCATAGGCCTCCTTGCTCTCTCCTTAACACTATTTATGGTTCTCTATTGTGTATCATAGCTCTTTCCGTCAAGCACACCAAATTATGGCCGAAATTATGTTTATATAGGTGTAGGAGAAGCCCTAAACCTTGTCCTTGCAAGAAAGAATCCGTTCTGATTAAGGAAACCAAATCTGGGCTGGAAACGGCTTAGCACGAAAATCCTCCGGTCCTCTAGTGGCACGACCGTGCTCATTAACTGACACGACCATGTCAGACCCCTTTTGTCGGTTTGCTTCCTTTTTCTCCTCATTGAACATTCCTATCTTGACTCGAACTCCTCTATTGTTTAGACTCCTTCTCCTCCTCCATTTCCATTTTGGTTTATACTCCATAACCCAACAATCTCTCACCTGGAGACTAGAACCAATAAACCATAGTAATTGACCCGTCAAACTTCCACACAGAATGATCCTCCTCATTGTATCTTGACAACGTCGAGCACTAAGCTCCCACCCAAGCATTCGCTCAAATAATAAGCCGAGTTGAAACCAAGCGACGATTCAATCTCTGTGTCGGATTCCTCTTAACTCTCCTTGAATCAAGCACTCCTATAATTCCTTGCAAGTCCGCCTTCGCCTTCTCTCTCCAAACCCACTTTCCTTGCAATGCCTCTCTTTGAAACACAGTCTCCCCTTGTCTCTTGCATCGACTGCCAGTGATTTTCCTTCGCTCTCAGTTAGGTACTGCGACTTGTCCTCCTTGCTGCGCAGCTATGAATTTCCCCCCATAGCATGTCGTTTGTTGATTGATGTCCTTTTTCCACCGAAGGGTCTTTCGACTTGACCCGTGGCTCCCTTCCGAAGACTTTTGATGTTGTAGGTAGTGTACAACATCTTTTCCTCTCTTCTAGAGCTTCTACCAATTGCTTCTCCGCCGTCTTGCAAGAAATTCTCATCTTCTCACGTGGTCAATGCCTATGCCACTATTCTCATGCTATTGCAAAACTGTCTTTTCTGTGTCCTGACCCGCATATTTCCTCTACTTGCGACTATTCACCGATTTGTTCTTTCGAAATCGCCTTGAGAATTTGAATATAACACCCATGAAATATTTGATTGCTCTCCTCCTAAGATTAATGCAACCGCGATCTCAATCTCCTATTCTTCCATATCTTTCGCTCTACTCAAATTTGCACTAAGCAAATTTCTCTCCTTGCGATCATTTTCCAACCCAAGTTGACTGCCCCACAATTCCACGAACACCTTGAGTCCGTGTCACAATTCTGACTAAATTTTTGCAACCTCCTTACCATAGATTCCTTCAATTTGAACCACTACCTGAATCCAGGGTCACAGAATTCGCTCGTAACGTGGTCGAATTCCGAATTCCATCGATCGGATCGAATCGAATCGCAATTCGATTCCGAATCAAACGCCCAAATTCGCGACTGAGTTCGCTCCCAGAAGTTATGAAATTCGATTTTCAATGTTTTTCCAAATTTGAAAAAAAAAAACACCCAAATTCACTTGAATGAGAAAATTGGGAGAAGATTAAAACATACCTTATGGTTTTGTTAGGAGATCTGACATGGAAGAAGTTGGAGAAAAATTGAAACCCTAACATGGAATATGAGCGGAGGCAAAGTGATGTTGGAGTGAACGAAGTTGACGCGGGGGACGGATCGAGGGTTTCATCACTTTAATGAGAGCAGATTTGGGTTGCTTGGTCTGAATATGGAAATACATAAGAGAGGCAGCAGCCGTTTCTTTGGAGAAGAAGAGAGAGATAGAACAGATAGAGGGCTAGGGTGTTTGGGTTACGGTTTTGTTAGGAGATCTAAAATGGGTGGGACTTTATTTTAGTGTAAACAAGGGAAAATTTAGTTGGGCTTGGGCTGAATGAAACAGGTTGACTGTAGAATGAATAGGTTAGTTTATTAACGTGTACCTTTTGAAACATCTTAGAATACTCCTACTTGTGATATTTTTAAATTAAAATTATATTATTAATTTTTGACAAATAACAAAATAATCCACTGAACTCAAATCAAAGTTAACCTTACTAATACATGAAGCGAATTATGAATCGAATTCTTAACAAAAATACCTAAGCGAATCGCATTCACTCGGAGGTAGCGAATTTCGCATGCGAATTCATGTCGCGAATCGGACCGCGTGTCGAATTATGTGACGCTCTGAATCTGCTTTCGCATGCATCTATGCATTAGAATCTTCTAGACCTATGCAATTGAATCCTGATTTTCTGCAACCTCCGTTTCAATCAAATCTAAGCATCACTCGGATCTCCCACCGGAGCTCTGATACCAGTTGTTGGGGATTTGGGGGATCACATATCCGCCTAACCCATACTAGCAGCCCTAACATGGGGATAATAATTAACATGTAGTAATATGAAAGAAATAACACACATATTTGGTAATGACTACTTCTGGGGGAGATGCCAAACCAGGATATACACTATAATCAATATATGATGGTTATTACAACTTTGCACATTCAATCACTATGATCTAAGCATGGCTACTTTTCATGAACAACCCTCTCATATATATCTCCTCTATAAGGACACACATACCTTGGTCGTGGCTAGGGTTGTAGGAGTGTCACTCATGGCATCTCTTAGGCCCCCTTGCCCTCTCCTTGACACTATTTGTGGCTCTCTATTGTGCATCCTAGCTCTCTCCGTCAAGCACACCAAATTATGGCCGAAATTATGTTTATATATGTGTAAGAGAAGCCCTAAACCTTGTTGTCCAAGAAAGAACCGTTCTTAATAAGGAAACAAAATCTGGGCCAGAAACGGCTTAGCACGACCGTGCTTTATATTGTGCACGACCGTGTCCGTAAAATCCATGCTCATTAACTGACACGACCGTGTCAGACCTCTTTTGCCGGTTTGCTTCCTTTTTCTCCTCCTTGAACATTCCTATCTTGACTCAGACTCCTCCGTTGTCTAGACTCCTTCTCCTCCGTTTCCATGTTGATTTAGACTTCATAACCCAACATCATGTGGGTATCAAAATTTGATTTTGATACTTACCATTGGAGTTGCTCTTAAGGAAACTTATTTACCACTAAACCTCATTTTCCCGTTAGTTTGAATTCAAAGATTGCCACCTAAATTTGAATTTAAATGTTTCAAGGGGAAATATAAAATTAGTTGATTTAATTTGGTGCATTTAGTCAAATGTTGCTCATCTATTGAGAGACTGAGTAGAGGGAGTAACTTACAAATTCCAGTGAGCCTTCTACTCCCTTTATCCTGATCAAAGAGCCCACCTTTGGAAAGTCTAATAATTAAGGAATGTATTAGTATACTTGGAGTGGGTTATGATTACAAAAATGTTTTGATTGCACAGAAGATGCTTATGACACATATAGGGGGTAAAGATGAAATATTATGAAGATTGAAGTCGTTGCATTTTAAAGTGGATTCTCAAATGGAATATCCCAAATTGGAATAGTGGACTCTTTACATGGGATGTTCTTTGTCGCAAAGAATGAATAACTATAAGATTTTGAACATCTTCTAAAAATCTGCTCTTTACTTTACAAAGGGCTCGCTGAGTCCGTTACAATATCCTAGTATATCTTTCCAGTCTCCCTTTTTATTAGTGGCACCAGCAATTTCTTTTTATTTTATTGCCCGCGTTGACTTTGATGATGTCTTTGCCTTTTTGACTCACTCTAATCTCTCTCTCATTTTTTGACTCTGCTATTTCATATTCCAAAACCACTGCTTTAGCTTTCATCTGTCTTTGAAATTTTTCATTAGTAAAGGGGATTGAGTGATATGCAGCAATTTCTTCCATCTTTTTGACCCATTTTCTCTAAGCAATTTTAAGCCTTGTTAAGGTAAATCTCCATATGATATTAAAGCTTATTATTATTATTATTATTATTAAAGTATTCCCATAATCAATCTAGAATTGCATTCGCACAAAATGGCATATCTGTCCTTTGGATTACTCTTATCTCATACTTGATTTTCGGCACTTTTCACGTGTCAAAGCCGTTACGTTGACTGAAGCAATGTGGCAAGGATTTCTCTATATAAGATATAGCTCTTTCCTGAGTTTTATCACTTTTCATTTTTGTTTTGTGCAGGAAATCCTTTGTTTGTTGAGAAGGCAGAGTAAGCACAACCCTTGAAGCAAAATGGCGTTGGCGGGTATAGCACCGACTTCTGGTATGAGAGAACGTAGTGGCCATACAGTTGGGGAAGATAGGTTACCTGAAGAGATGAATGACATGAAAATTAGGGATGATAAGGTGTGTAGAGAAAGAATTTAGACTTCCATTTCATACTGTTTATCTTGGTCATGTTTTTGATTGTGCTTCACAGCTTTTCAGCATAAAAGAATGTATGTTTTAACTTTGTAGGAAATGGAAGTAGTAGTTGTTGATGGTAATGGTACAGAGACGGGCCATATCATAGTGACGACCATTGGTGGTCGAAACGGCCAGCCAAAGCAGGTATGCGATGCACCATTTCTTGCTGTTTATCTTTCTTCAGTTTTATCACTGTTTCTTGTAATCAACTTCATGGGACTAATGTTTCCTGATGTCCCTTTGCTTGCCCGTGACACTGCTTTGGCCTCCCCCAAAACAAAAACAAAAAAAAAAAAAAAAAAAAGAGGAAAAAGGAGGAAAAAAGAAGAAAAAGAAGACACCTCATGTTGATTAATTATAAATGTACTTGTGTGGTCCAGAATATTGCATTTTTTCTCTAGTTCATTGTGTATGTTAAGTTTATATCTTATCTACATTTATAGGGAGGGTAGGGCTGCCTCTAGTTCTATAGACCATTAGTGTTTGGAAGAAGTGTCTTTTGTTGTGTGTAGATAGATGATCGTTGGTTATTACATGCCTCTGCAGATTTATTTAAATTATTTTTGATGGTTTTTGAATTGTGGAGCCCCTGTTATGGAATGAGAGTTACATTTTGTTGGTGTAGTATCATCTCCAGAACTCTTATGCAGCAATCTTGTAATGAACTTGATGAATGTTAAAGATAAGTATTAACTTGCTAGCGATACATTAATATGAATAAGAATTTGTGAGTTACTTGCTTCTACATGGGTACTCTGGTAAAAATATGTATATATTTGGTACGAGCAATATTAAAATATATTTTTAGTTAGTTGCTCTTTTCTGGGGACTCCTTTTGTATACTGATAAAAATGGGAAGTGATAATTGGTAAAAGTGTAATGTTTTATCATATTAGGTACATAAGCCGTCCGTCACAAAATAAAAGGAGAATATTTGGGGTTCATTAATTATCCTAGTTGTTTTAGATAAATACAATGGTTGATACAATTTTAATCTCTAAAATTTATTTCCCATTTGAGAATTGAAGAAAATTAGGAAGCTAAAATATGTGAATTAATCAAGTATCATATAAAGGGAACCTTTGGAATAAGAAAGTAAAAAACGATAAGAATATTGCCGCTTTTATAGAGCATGGTTAAAGTAGAGAGGTATAGTCTTGATATCTTCTCTATGCAGCAGTAAACTATACCATTTATATATCATGTGTTACATTACGTTATGCCTGAGGTTAAATCTAGGTGTCAAGATGACTTGATGAATTTATGGTTCAGTACCTTGTTTTCTTGAGTAATCAACGGTACACTAGTGTCTCCTCACAACTAGGACACGAATTTGAAGATACTGCCCTTTTGTAGGCATGGTATATTATTGATTGCGTCTTTTCTTGTTTTGTTTTGATTGGGGACACATTCTATGTCTTTATTGTTTTATGCCATCTTTATTTGTTTGTTATTATTCAAGGTGTGCTGCCCTAATCTCTTGCTCTTTTCCACTATATGAATGTGCATCTGTCTGCAGAAGTCATATGGGATTAACTTCACACTTCCTTGAAAACCATTCATAGTCCTGAATAAAGTTTGTCCTGTGTCATTGCATCTTTAATTGACTCTACCTATTTGAAAATGTCCAACCTGTTGGTGCTGTATGAACTAAATTAGTTATCACTTGAGAGTTTCTTTTTAAAATATATGTCTTTTTTTCTCCCCATCTCTTTTTGGGTGTTCCATTTGGAGGTCAACTTTTGGAAGTGAAGCTTATGATTTCCGTCTTGCACATACTTTAACCCTCAATTTCGATAAAAGAAGCACCCTGGTCCTTGTATGCAACAATCAAAAGTGCACCCGAGAATCCAGTTTCTACGTCATGACCGATTTTGTGCTTCTCTCCAAGTCTCAGAAGGACGAAATATGAAAAGGCAATTAAATATAATTGCTTAAATCCAACTTTTAATTGCCACTGTCAAGTGTGTGAACTCTGGTAGAGTTACACTATGTGCTGTAATTTATTTTTTTTGCATATTTTTGAAGTGTTTTGTGTCAGCCTTAGGCTATTTTATTGTTGTTGTTTGTGTCAGTCTTAGTTTAGTAGAGCAGGAATATGGGATGTTTTTCTTGATAGCATTTTTTCGTCAAATAACTTCTGTTAAACCTACCTTAATTTCTCAAATTCACGTTTCTAAATTGATATTTGTTAAAGTCAACAATGTCTTTGTTTTTGTTCAAACTTTTCTACTGTATACTTTGGGATTAAATTTAATTTACCCCATGTTTATGCTTTCTAGTGTGTGTGTGTGTCTGTAGTAATATGTCAATCTCTTTCTATATGTGTGTGTGCATCCACTTTATCAATGCTCTTAACCAAGTTGACTTGTCTAAAACAGGAAGATAACAACTAAACTTGATGCGTGCAGCCAAGCCTTTTGATACAATATCCTCACTGATATTACTTGCTGAATTTCTGCTACTTTCTAATATTAATAATCATGCATCTTTTTTTAATGATAATTTCAGACTATAAGCTACATGGCTGAACGTGTTGTTGGTCATGGATCGTTCGGAGTTGTGTTCCAGGTACAAAGATAAAATTTGTTAGAGACTTGTAAAGGCCTGGGATAGTTTAAATTATATGCACTTTTGATTTCCCCCCGCTTGCAAATTTCACATTGAAGATAGAGAAGTGGTGTTTTGGGCTGATTTTTTCCCCTTGTCCAGGCAAAATGTCTAGAGACAGGTGAAACTGTGGCAATAAAGAAAGTTCTTCAGGATAAGAGATACAAGAACAGGGAGTTGCAAACCATGCGTCTCCTTGACCACCCTAACGTTGTATCCTTGAAGCATTGTTTCTTTTCTACAACTGAAAAGGATGAGCTTTATCTCAATCTGGTGCTGGAGTATGTCCCTGAAACTGTTCATCGCGTAATCAAGCACTATAATAAGTTAAATCAGCGGATGCCCTTGCTATATGTGAAGCTCTACACTTATCAGGTGTGTCATTGAAGTTTGATATGCATTGTCTATTCATATGTCCAAAATTACTTCTTCAGTAGTTGCATAATTGCGTTATCATCATCTGTAGCTTGATATTTATACGTGCTTGATTTGGCAATTGACCCACTCTGAATTCATTGATTTGGCAATTGACCCACTATACGCTATGCTTCATAAGATTTTTTTTTTTTTGCGTGGAGTGGATTTGGCGCCTTTCCCACTGTGCTAAGAGCAGCTTTACTATGAACCAAAGGAAAAGATATACTCCCCCTCTGTCCCACTCGAAATAGGATTTTTTGGAATAGCACATGGATTAAGGAAAAATGTTAGTGGATTAGGTGTTGTGACACGGGACTAAAATAATATAGAATAATGTAGAAGACAAACTTTCTTCACAAAAGAAAGAAATTTGTATTAAAACTCAATTAACAAATAAAACAAATGTTGATTACATTCTGATAAAGGCCTATTTATAGGCCTTAGAAGTACAAGAAAGGGTCTGAATTAAAGGTTACAACTGTTTGGAAATTGTGGCTGTTAGTTTCTATGGTGCCTGTTAGTTTCATGGCAGTTATCTGCTCAAATAACTGCCACTTGTGTACCAGAAAGAAAACTGCCATCTGTTTACCAGAAAAACTGCCCTTTTTTTAATTACCAGACAACACAACAGCCATTTCATTTATCCTTTGGCTGTGAAATACTCTGTGAATTATTCATTTGTTCCACATCAGTCTTCCCCACCTGAAAAGAACTCGTCCCCGAGTGATCCGGATAGAAAGAAGGCTCGGAAACCATCAGGACTTGACCTGATGGCCAGAGCACTGGGACACCAACACGGAGGTCCTGGGTTCGACTTCCCCCAGTGGTTAGAGTGAATGATTATCCCTCCCTAGTTAATATTAGGCGCCTCTGGGGTGGGGATTTTAAGGGAATTTCAGAGAATTGATGGACTTGTTAGTAAAAAATTGACTTACACAAAAAAGGGACTTGACTCGAGATGGGCAAGCCTTTCTTTTCTTTTGGCAAACCCCGGTGCGCCAAGCGCTCCCCGCCAAGCGGGGGTTGGGAGAGGGAACCATTTGCTAGAGCCTTCCCCTGACAATTACCAAGAGGCTGTTCGCCAAGGTTCGAACCCGTGACCTTATGGTCACCAAAGGAGCAACTTAACCGTTGCGCCAAGGCTCGCCCTCTGAGATGGGCAAGCCTCAAAAAAAAAAAAAAAAAAAAAAACAAAGAAGGCTCGGAGGGAAAGTAACGAAATAAATATGATACGTTGAATGTTTGCGAAATACCCATTGACTCAGGCAGGTTCACCACATACGCATTGTCATTTATCTTATGCACAATCTTATAAGGACCAAACTTCTTTGGCTGCAACTTATGATATTAACTGACTTGGAAACGCTCTCGCCGAAGAAAAACCATCACCTCATCTCCAACCTCGAACGTATTTACTCGACGATGTTTATCAGCGGCTTGTTTGAATTTCTGATTTGCTTCCAACAATTTTTTTCGAACCTCAGCTTGTATGTCTAGTGACTCCTTAGCCAAATTTGCACCTGTTGCACTTTTTCCAGCGACTTGTGGCAGTTTCACCAAGTCTACAATATGTTGCGGTGGCTTTTGATAAACAATGGTAAAAGGTGACTTTCCTGTTGAACTATGAACAACGTTGTTGAAGACAAACTCAGCTTGTGGCAAAGCATGATTCCATTGTTTCGGACGATCCCCACATATACAACGAATGAGATTTCCAAGAGTTCGGTTGACGACTTCGGTCTGTTCATCAGCTTGTGGGTGTGCCGTGCTACTAAAATTCAGAGAAGTAATGGACTTAGGCACACTATGTAAACGAATCACCTTTCGAAAGAATAGTCTTGCAATATGCGAAGCATCGGATGTCTTCTTACAGGGGATTAAATGTACCATTTTCGAAAACCTGTCTACAACTACAAAAACAGAATCAACTCCGCGCTGGGTCCGGGGTAGACCAAGAACAAAACCCATTGATAAGTCCTCCCAAATAGCTGCCGGAACGGGTAAAGGCATGTAAAGGCCGGTATTTTGTGCTTTCCCTTTAGCTGTTTGACAAACATGACACCGACTCATATATCGCCCAACTTCTCTTTTTAATTGAGGCCAATAATATCTCTCCTCCAGGCTAGCAATAGTCTTCTCTCTCCTAAGATGACCACTTAAACCACCACCGTGCAGATCTCAGACCTGTTTGTCCCTTAAAGACGTGCGAGGAATACACAAACGAATACCCTTAAAGAGATAACCTTCGTGCTTGTAAAAATCATCAAAAGGTAGTTTGACCCATATGTTCCCGAAGTCTTCATCTTCTTGATATAGGTCTCGAAGAACCTCAAAGCCTGTGACCTTATGGCTCATTGTTACCAGCAAACTAGCACGCCTAGTCAATGCATCTGCAGGCTTATTCTGACTTCCGGACTTGTGCTTCAATGTGAATGGTAATTGTTGCAAATAAGCAACCCATCTCGCATGCATCTTGCTGATAGTCCTTTGACTATTGATGTACTTTAAAGCTTGATGATCAGTATATAAAACAAACTGATCTTGAATGAGATAGTGTTCCCAATGCTTTAAGGCTCGAATGACAACATAAAACTCTTGATCATAAGTGGACCACTTTTGTCGCGTCTCACTTAATTTCTCACTAAAATATGTCACCGGCTTACCCTCTTGAGAGAGAACCGCACCAATCCCCACTCCACAAGCGTCACATTCTACCACAAATAATTTTTCAAAACTAGGGAGAGCAAGTACCGGAGCAGTACACAACTTCTCTTTAATCAACTCGAAGCTTCTTGTTTGCTCAATTCCCCATCGAATGTTTCCCTTCTTTAGGCAATTTGTTAAGGGTGCTACTATAGTGCTGAAATTCCGAATGAATCGCCGGTAGATGGTAGCAAGTCCATGAAAACTACGCATCTCTGATACAGATTTTGGGACTGGCCACTCATGAATTACCCTAACCTTTTCTTCATCGACCTGAATACCATCACGGCTGACAACAAAGCCTAGAAATTGAAGGCTTTTCCGAAAAAAATACACTTACTCCGGTTATCATAAAGCTTATTACGCTGTAATGCCGTTAATATCTGCCGCAAATGCTCCTTGTGCTCATCTTCGTTGGCACTATAGATTAGGATATCATCAAAATAAACTACAACAAATTTACCCGTAAATGGCTTTAATACTTCATATTCATCAAACGCATAAAAGTGCTCCGAGCGTTTGACAATCCAAATGGCATAACAAGCCACTCATACAAACCCTCCTTTGTCTTGAAAGCCGTCTTCCACTTGTCTCCCGGTCTGATGTGAATTTGATGATAACCACTCCGCAAATCAATCTTACTATAGATTCTTGCTCCAGACAAGTAATCCAACATATCCTCCAACCGCGGGATAGGAAACCTATAACGTACGGTAATCTTGTTGATTGCTCGGCCATCGATACACATACGCCATGTCCCATTCTTCTTTGGAGTTAGTAACGCCGGAACTGCACAGGGACTACTTTCTCGTATCATCCCTTTTAATAACAATTCTTCCACCATTTGCTGCAAAATTTCATTCTCCTTTGGGCTCATTCGATAATGAGATAGATTAGGTAAAGTAGCTCCAGGAATAAAATCAATAGCATGCTGAATATTTCTCATTGGTGGTAATTCTGCAGGAAGCTCTTCACTTACGATCTCTTTGAATTCATCCAATAATCCACGCACATAATCTGGAATTTGTTCGGTTGTCTCTACTCCTCTTGTCAAGAGCACTGCCTTTACTACTAAGGCATGTATCTCCTTAGCATCTCGGGCAACGCTTAAAATATCTGACTCCGAACGGCTAATGGCCAAGAAATTCTCCATTTTATGCGGTTCAACCTTTTGTTTGAATCCCAATGGTAACAACGTTATTCTCTTTCCATCCTTCGTAAACTGATAAATATTCTTCCGCCCATCATGAGTAGTACCAAGATTAAATTGCCATGGCCTGCCAAATAGTAGCCGGCAAGCATCCATATCCACTACATCACATGTAACTTCATCTTTATAATAGTTACCGATAGTTAAAGGCACGACACCTTTCATTCACCTTAATTCCATCACCATTTGTAGTCCAGACAATGGTATAAGGTTCCGGATGCTTCTCTATAGGCAACTTTAGTATATTGACCAAATTTCGAGATATTATGTTTTCGCAGCTCCCACTATCAATAATTAGTTCAAAAATTCGATTAGAAATTGTGCACCTCGTTTGGAATAGTGCATTCCGCTGCGAATCATCTCTCGTGCCAACAAGACTTTTCGGACCACTAAGGCCTGATGTAATTCTTCATCACCTCCATCTGGTTCGCAAACACCTTCATTTTCATCTTCATAATTGCTAGTACTATCATCAAAATCATCCATATTAACTGAACGTCGTCGAGGATAATTATTCGATCGATGTCCGATCTCTTGGCATCTGTAGCACTTATCTTTGGTTGGATATGCGTAGGGGTTGTTAACTTGCTTCTTTCCCGACTCTTTCACTGCTGCATCGTTCTTTCCAGGTTCAGAAGTATCCCCCGTGCTTGGTTTAATATTTGATCTAGAAGTCTCGACAATATTCCTTCGACTCTCTTCTCTCCCATAGAAACTTCGAAACCCCATAGATTCAGCTCGTTGTGCCATGTTCTGAGCCTCACCAAGGGTTAAGATAATTTGACACCCAATTTTGTCACGGATTGCTGGCCTCAACCCAAGAACATATCTTGCAACTTGTTGTCCTTCTGTCTCCATCAGATTGTTACGCGATGCAAGACGCAAGAAGTCAGCAGTATAATCTGCTACTGACTTTTGCCCCTGCGTTAATGTTTGATATTGGTTAAACAAAAACTGATCATAGTCCGGAGGAAGGAATTTGTTCATCAGCATTCTCTTCATCTTTGGCCACAACCTGACTGGTTGCTTCCCCAAACGTCGTCGTTGAGCCTGAACTTGTTCCCACCATGATGATGCTCCTCCTTTCAAGCGGTATGCAACCAACTTTACTTGTTTATCATCGGGTACTTCTGTAAAATCAAAGAATCACTCTACTTCTACCACCCAGTCTAGAAAATCTTCAATATGTAAGTTCCCGCCGAAGGTGGTAAATCCACCTTCAATCGGAATTCATCTTGTCTAAATTGTCAATTTTCCCTTTGATTTGGGTTTCTGCCTAATAAATCTGCGACTTCCTCATCTGATGAATCATCCTCGTTGACTTGAATTCTGCGATGTTGTGGCTGAGCAACTCTCCTGCCTCCTTCCCCATTTGGAATTCCTTGCTGTGCTTCTCGCAACTCTGCTTCAGTTTGATCAACACGAACCGTCAAGGTCTGAAGTGATGCTGCTACTGCTTGAATTTCACGCAACACGTCTGACGGAGAAGGCTCTTTGTCATTAGCCATTGCCAAGGAAAAACCAGACTCTGATACCAACTGACACGGGACTAAAATAATATAGAATAATGTAGAAGACAAACGTTCTTCACAAAAGAAAGAAATCTGTATTAAAACTCAATTAACAAATAAAACAAATGTTGATTACAATCTGATAAAGGTCTATTTATAGCCTTAGAAATACAAGAAAGGGTCTGAATTAAAGGTTACAGCTGTTTGGAAATTGTGGCTGTTAGTTTCTATGGTGCCTGTTAGTTTCATGGCAGTTATCTGCTCAAATAACTGCCACTTGTGTACCAAAAAACTGCCATCTGTTTACCAGAAAAATTGCCCTTTTTTTAATTACCAAACAACAGCCATTTCATTTATCCTTTTTGGCTGTGAAATACTCTGTGAATTAATCATTTGTTCCACATCATATTGAGTAAGAAAAGTGGGGTAGGAGAGAGAAAGTGGGGTAGGGAATAATAAGTGAAAAGTTGTTGTGAGTGGGAAAGTGAGTCCCATTGAACGAAACATTTCCATTTTGGGGTTTTCCTATTTCGAGCTGGACACCCAAAATGGCAAAATGTCCTAATTCAAACGGGACGGAGGTAGTGTGTGTACAACCAACAACAAAGCCTTAGTCCCAAAATAATTTGGGGTTGACTAACATTAATCCTCACATGTTATTGTGAAAGAAACGATGTAAGAAAAAAAAAAGGTAAAAATAAGAAATAGGTGGGAATAAAAATTAGTAATTGAAAAGAAGAGAAGAAGAGAAATAATTGTGATAATAAAAAGAATATATATATAATATATGCCAAAATCTCACAAAAAACGCGTTTTTCCCCAAGCTTAGAAAAAAACGTGTTTTTAGAATTTTTAGAAGACGTCGACAAGTAAAGGTTTTCTTCGACGTTGAGGATCGACTTGCCAGTCTCGATGAAGCCTTTCTCGTCAGCTTCCCTAAGTTTCTGTACTCCGAATTGAAGGTTCATAAAGGCGAATCGACGGCGGATTCCGGATGCTCGATTTGCTTGACGGAGTATAATTCGGAGGATTTGCTTAGGTTATTGCCGAAATGTGGTCATATGTATCATGTAAATTGCATTGATCCTTGGTTGAGGATTCATCCGTCGTGCCCAATTTGTCGCAATTCGCCGTTACCTACCCCTCTTGCTGCCGGTGTGGTCTCGAACTCGTTGCCGGCAAGTTGAATAAAAAATTAATTGATCTTTCTCGGTTTTCGGTTGGAGATTTGGCAATCCTCTCTTGTTAATTGCAACTTGCAGAGGGAGATTTTGGCGTGATTGATTTGTGTACAACTAGTTATACCCGACGAACTTGCCCACTGCTTCTAATATAAACGATACCTATGGCTTTGTTTCTAAATAATTGCCGGGATTATGGTAAAAATGTAGTAGTGTACGTTTAAAAAAGTGTCAGTTAAAAGCTTTCTTTGTCCAGAAACTCAATGCCAATGCATGTGTAACCAAGTGCCAGTGCATGTGGAACAAAGTGCCAGTGTTAGTGTAAAAGAGTGCCCGTGTGAAGAGTGACAATCATCCAAGGATGGGCGCGATCGCTCCATTTGTCCAGAAACTCAGTGCCAGTGCATGTGTAACAAAGTGCCAGTGTTAGTGTAAAAGAGTGCCAGTGTGAAAAGTGTTAGTGCATGTATATAAAAGTGCCAGTGTAAAAAGCGCTCGTGCCAGTTTAATAAAGTGCCAGTGTTAGTGTACTGGCACTTTGTTAAACTGGCACTGACACTTTTTACACTGGCACTTTGTTACACATGGACTGGCACTTTGTCACACTGGCACTTTGTTAAACTGACACTGGCACAAATGGAAAAAACAAAACACGTTTTTCCTAGGTGCCAGGAAAAACTAGTTTTTTATAAGACCAACTCATAATATATAGGGGAAATGAATAAAAAGAAAAGGAAAATAAAAAAATAAAATCAACTCCCATCACCCACGTGAATTTTTGCCCTCCACTCCGGCCTTTTTAACGCCATATTTTCATCCAATCCAAGTACACTCGTATCATTTTCAATCACCCTTATCCAAGTTTGCTTGGGCCTTCCCTACTCCTCACCGTTATATGAAAAAAATCAAAGAAGAAACGATGAGGATGTAAAAGGATGAAATAGCTAGATAATTGATAAAAGGGGAGATGAATTGTTGCAAATTACCAATTCGTACAGCATATAAGATCATGAAATCCAGTATTCTTATTTGTTTATCTTGTCTTCCCTCTTTTATCCTTCTGAGAGATTTATGTTTTTGTGAAATCATTGTATATTTTTTTTCTTTCACAAGAGAGATGATCATTACTGTAATTGTTTTTCTTTTGCAGATTTTCAGGGCGTTGTCGTACATTCATTGCAGTATTGGAGTGTGCCACCGTGACATCAAGCCTCAAAATCTTCTGGTATGCAACACATTAAATTGCGTCCTTTTTCCTAGTTTGGTCATATGTGGCACCGTTTCGATTTTATTTTCTGAAATGTGAGGTTATACACGCTCAATTTAGTATGCATGTGGATAGATCTTAAGTATTGGTGGGTGAGACTTATAAGGTGTTTGAGTAGCACAGTTTGTTGGTTGACTCACTTTTCGGGCTTGTGTTTATAGTTTCAATTGAGTTACTACTTCAACAATCGCAAGGTCTTGAAAAATTCCCACATCCTATTGGGATATAATTTATGTATTGGAGGGGGATATTGGATGTTTTTGTCTATGGTGGCAGATCTCTCTTCACATACGATTTCAACTGAGAATCTATAGGGAGCATTCCTACCTTTAGTCTTTTTTTCTTCTTTTTCGTTGAAGGGGGGAGGGAGATGGATTTCTTGGTATCTTTACTATTCATTTGTGTCTGCAACATGATTTACATAAGAAGTTGTCTTAATAATATTTTCCTAGACATGAGGGTTTGACCTTTTAGATGATCACTATTTAATATATTTTACTGTGTATCGTTTATATGTATGCTTTAGTGGACTTAGTCACATATGGTTTTCCCTCTAGGTGAATCCACATACTCACCAACTTAAACTGTGCGACTTTGGAAGTGCTAAAGTTTTGGTGAGATGCTTTCACTGTATCTCATTTATGTAATTGCTCCTGCCTCTTTTACTGCTTCAATGATTTTGTCTCTGGACGTTTGGTAGGTTAAAGGGGAGCCCAATATATCATACATATGCTCTAGGTACTATAGAGCACCTGAGCTTATATTTGGAGCAACAGAGTACACTTCAGCTATTGACATCTGGTCTTCTGGCTGTGTTCTTGCTGAGCTACTGCTAGGACAGGTAGACAATACGTGGCTTCCATTTGTAAGGTCATGGAACTTCTGGTATCCTAATCATAATTTATATGTTTTCACAGCCCCTATTTCCTGGTGAGAGTGGAGTTGACCAGCTTGTGGAGATTATCAAGGTAATTGTAGCCTGACACTCTTACTAATCTTGATCACATTATCTTTGTAGATGCAGGTCTGGGAGAATTAAACATAGATTCTATATTAAGTAACAAATAACTTATATCAGTAATTGTTTCACCCATATAAGCACCCAAGTAGACTTTCTTTTGACCAGAATTGCTATGTTTTTCCCAAGCCTATCATATTTGTCGCCCCCACTTGATTTGGCCAGGTATGACACTTTTTGAGCTTATTTGCAGGTTCTGGGTACTCCAACTAGGGAGGAAATCAAATGCATGAATCCTAACTATACAGAGTTCAAATTCCCTCAGATTAAAGCTCATCCGTGGCACAAGGTACCTGGAATGGAAAGAGTTTTCCATTAGTAAGAGAAAAAAAATGGCTTAACTTTGTCTTATTTTTCCTGCTCTTAGATATTCCACAAACGAATGCCTCCAGAGGCTGTTGATCTGGTTTCAAGACTCTTGCAGTACTCCCCAAATTTGCGATGCACAGCTGTGAGTAAACATAAGTTGTTTCTTCTGCTGTCTATATTTCTGTCATAACCAAATTCCTTCCCAGGAATAGCTTTCGTTCTCTATTTGTGTTTTCTTTCTTCATTGGGTATAGTTAGTTGGCATCATAAATTAATTGCTAATAGCATATTATAGCTGGTCACAAGTTCATATAGCATTTTAGTCAGATTACTTCAGCAAAGTTTTGTCGATTCTTTTACGATACATACCACTTCTAGTGTTATGAGTTTGAGTTGATTATTCCCTCAGTTCTTTTAATGCCTTAATTTCCTTCTTATGCTCATTTATTGAGTTGATAAGGTCCCTCGATTGGTATGCTACAAATTACTAAATGCATTCAGTATTACTTTCTACCTGTTTATTATATTGCTTGCTTATTACTTTAGTTCACTTTCTCACCTGCTTGAATGTGTTTACGTCCACTGTAGTTGGATGCATTGACACACTCTTTTTTCGATGAGCTCCGCGATCCAAACACTCGCCTGCCAAATGGACGTTTCATTCCTCCACTGTTCAACTTTAAGCCTCACGGTAAGAGTTCGTTGTATTCTGAAGCATTTATCTTCCCTCAAAATCAAAGTTAAAGTCTGATTGGTTGATTTTGCAACTGTTATATTTAATCAGAGTTGAAGGGAGTGCCTGTGGAAACTTTGGTGAAATTGATACCAGAGCATGCAAGAAAGCAATGCCCTTTTTTAGGGTTGTGATTTCAAGAAGTATCTGATAAACTAGCAAGTGCCTAGTACGAAGCTATGTTTCTTCCTCACCATGCCAATTTGTTCCTTCATCTACATTTTTCTCTTCGTGGTACTTTATTCGTTAAAGACGATTAGGGAGTTGCAACTTCGTTTGGTTCCCTATTTACCCAGTTATTGTAATTATATGGATTCTATGAAATTTTATCTAAATGTTGTGTTTGGTGCTTGAATTTAACTTTATGCAACAATTGTGATCTTTCACAGCTGGTTGACATTTGAATTACTTAGTTTATAATTTGATTTATGAAATTGGCACATAATTTTCATGATGCATTTTATAACTGCTTTGATATAAGTTTGGGCATATGTATGAATGTGTGTGCAGTAAAATTCCCAGATCCCCAGATCTTCAGTTTCTTGTTTCTTCCACCTTTGTCAATTTTTTCAGCAGATAGAATCCTTCAGCCAAGACCTTCTGGTGGGAAAATAGAAGATCTCAGAATGCACAATAGCCAAGGTGATGTTACTTCGACACTCTATTTGCTCAAGTTCATCATCAAATGTTACTGAATTTAGTTTTCTCTGCATTTGCTGTTCATGTAATCTATTATCTGTTCCCTTTGTCTTGCATTATGCACTAGCTCAAGCTTTGTGGATATTAGTGAGCTTCGGATGAAAACTGACTCCTTCGATGGTTCTTTTCTGATTTAGTGGTTTCAACTGTGAACTTTTTCGAAGAGTTTCGCCAGTGAATAAGCAATTTGTAGTGCAATGGTTCTTATGAGGGGGTTGATTGCTGGGCTACTAATATGAAATTCACCAGGAGAAATTGGGGCTGTAGATTACAATTTTGGAATGTCAATTCTTATGACTGCAGCCTTTGTGTCTGTTTTTTGAAAGGAGTCCTTACGTTTCCAATCGATATGCATCGTCAGGGAGGAAACCAGATAGATTCCTACATTTCGACGTGACTTGTAAATACATGGTAATTAAAGCTGGGCTTGGGAATGGTAGTTGTTTTAGCATATGGCAGATGACCTTAGCTATGGTGTATGCAAGGAAGCTTTGCCAATTATGGGAGCTCTTCTGTAGGCAGGGTCTCGTAGTTTTGTAGTTCTATTGGATGGCTCAGTAGTCCGCTTCATTTTGAACTATATTTTTTTGTATTCTATCGCTAGAAAATCTCTAATAGTAAGACTCACTATGTACCATTTGAAAAGCTATATCTCTTTAGAAAATATTTTTGGCTGAAAATGTCCTGGTTTTCTACTTATGTTTGGCAGTTATTAGAGAACATCTTTGGAATACTTGAGTAACGTTTTAGTGGATGCTTGATGTACATGCGAGTGATATCGGTTATGATTCGAGTAGGTGGGATTTTAGAACCTCCTCTGGTTGCCGTCAACATTTTGAATGTCTGATTATATTTGCTATAGCTGAATGGAAATCTATATAAGCCAAATCAACTGAGCATCAATATAAGTACCTTGATATGAAGAAAAAGTACTGCTCCAAACTTGCCCGAGTTTTAGAAAACTGAAGACTTAATTTAAAGCTCAAACTGAGCTGTTGTTGTTTTTTAGGAGAAGCTTGATTTTTGAGATACCATTCTCTTTCAAGTGACACTCTTGTTGGCAGTTCTCTTTATGGTGTTTGGGAATCACACTGCACTGGTGAATTACATCCAGGGCCTTCCATATTACTGAAAACATATATGGCTTTCAAAGTGGAGTTCCCTGCTACTTTAAGAAAAGTGGGGATTAGAAAATCAAGTGTGTTCTTTGTTCTTCACTTGGACTTCTGTGTCATCTTTCAGGCAGAAAAGAATACAGTAACGAGACAAAGTGTGACAAGTTGAGTTGTTGCTTTTCCTATCAAAAAAAGTTCCCCATGATAGAAAATATTAGTCACAATATTGTACAAAGTCCTACTTTTGAGCTTTCTTCACATGATATACACAGAATGGATAAAACATTGTACTAGTCATTGATGGGCCAGAGTGATTGCCTGTTGAAGGTTCTCTATTGTTCTCTGCTGATTAAGGAAACCCATTAACCAGAAATCGTAGTTATCTGTAGTAACTATTTCTATGTACTTCTTTGATGGCATGTATATGTTCCTCCTGTCATGGAGTTCCATTATTCTTATTAACGGGATCAAAACCTGTTAGTGACATATAGAACAATATTCAGATCTTAGAATTCAAAACATTGCAAATATAAAATAGAAGCAGTTTGTAAGAATCTGAGAATCAATCCAACCTTGAAGAGGAATTAGAAGCATTCTACATTGTAGAATAATGGCCACTTTTTCAACTTGCCTTTTTCTTTTAATAAAGTTTTGGGTTATAATCTACATGATGCATTATGTCTCTTCTTTGATTGCCTTGTGACAAAATTGCATGGAGACGAAGATTGCATGCATGTGGATGTGATAAGCTTCCTTGCTAAACCATGTCCCATATTCGTTTTCTATGTCTAGGCATTGGATGATTGCCTTTTACAGATTTCTGTTGGGATAGAAAAAGATCTGAGAATAGGAGCCAAGACGATGCAGGTTACTTCCCATATGTGCAAATATGCATGTGCTTGATTTAACTATTCTCAATGAATGTTGTTCTGGATTCTTAAGCTTATGTCGTGAAAAGGCATTTCTGAGTGTTATTGTTGTTCCTTCTCGTTCATTGTCCTGTAGTCAGGGCTTTGTGGTATCACTGGTATGCATCTGAGCTTTTAGTGACATTTGACTACTTACTCCTTTTATGCTTCTTTTTCAGTAATTTGTTACAGTTTTGCGGTCATTCAGGGTAATTAACCAGGGGTGAAGCAGGTTAGAATCCAATGGTTCTTTTTGACGGGGTGGGTGGGTTTGATTTCTGGGCATTTTTCTCATACACATCTTCTGTCTCATTTGAAAAGATTTTTATTTGAGAATGAATTTTGACTGAACTTGCTTTGGTTTTTCCATCTCCAATAATTGGATATTTTTCAGTCTAAGACCTAAATTCTAGGTTTGATGTGACTACCATCACTGGATTTTGTGGCAATTTGTAACTACAGTGGGGTAATGATAAGAGTGGCCTGACTATGTAGGCTTTGGAATTCCCTTGACTGATGTCAGTGTCTGATAGTAAATTTGTCTGACACTGACATAACCTTTACAAGATCTTACAACAGAAAACAGAACAAAAACTTGGATCTATATGTTTGGCTCTGAATGGCATTACTATAAATCTCTTACAAATGTTTTTTTACCTGTAAGGGTACTTTTTGTAAATAGGTAAGTTAATCAAAGTATCGATTAGTGGAGCTAGTATGTTACTATCATATTTTCTTGCCAAAAATGAAGTTTATCTCCATTAACGAAGTGAAATTTGCTAATCGCATTGCTCCATCTTCTAGCAGTTCTTTCTTTGTTCTTGATTACCTTGTTCTTGATTTCTTTGTTGATTTCGTGATGCTTGATAGTAATCACGTGTGATTGAGTGTCAATAAACACCTAGATGGATAGATAATTTTTAATTTTTTTTTTTTTTTTTGGAAAAAGGGATTTATGTGCTTCTGAGCACTTCTGTTAGAATGCTGTTTCATTGTTTAAGAACAAGCCATACGGTGGATACAAGAGTCTAATTACTTGTCAAAATAAACTATCCCATCAAAGAAAATAATAATTACAAACTTGTACGGTTTCTTCTCGAGATTTCTCCACATTATATACACGAAAGTTGTCTAGGTCAGTGATGAGTTTGAAAATTTGCTCGCTGAATGTATTTTAATGTCCGCTGTTGATTAGTCACCCCATAAACCAGAAATCAAGTTATCTGTTGTGACTATCTTGACGTACTTCTCTGTTGGCCTCTTTTGTTATCCTTGTTAATGGGATCGACACCTATTCAAACCATAAATAAAGATAATATTTAGGTCATAGTGAATATAGAAAAGTAGTTTACCATAAAGATGATTTATTACCAACCTTGTAATGGATATTAATGAGTAGGGCTGTTACACGAAACGAGCCGGCTCGGGCTCGGCTCGTAAAAGCTCGAGTTCGAGTGGGCTCGAGGTAAACTCGAGTTCGAGCTCGAAACGATTTTCAAGTTTGTTTTTTTTTTCGAGCCGGCTCGTGTTCGGCTCGTATGTTCGACGAGCTCCGACCAAGATCGACTCGTTTGAACTTGGCTCGTTAAGCTCGTTAAAAGCTCGAATGAATTTTGTCCACGAATGACTTGTGATCGAGCTCGGCTCGATAAGCTCGTTAACATGTGATTTAATACTTCGGGCTCGGCTCGAGCTCGACTCGAACTCGGCTCATTAAGCTCGAATCAATACTTACATTTGTAATAAATATACATATAATACATGTATAATATATGATATTTGTATGTAAAAAATAATATAATTAATTTATATTTTCCTTACATTGTAAACAAAACATAATTAAAAATATATGTATTTTCAAAATGAATTAAGCCATATAGATTGTACAATAATTAAAATTAATTTAAAAATTTTGTGCTTTCATAATGAAACCATATAGAGATTGTATATACAATAGACATTTTTTTTAAAAAAAAAAAAAATATATATTTTCATCAAAATAATAAACATACTTAATATCTATTTGTTATATGATTGTGCAATCCCGTCTACTGATTAAGCTAATGAAATTCAATATTCATTATCGATGCATTTGACTTTGCAATTTAAATACAAGTAGCCTGGTTTTAGGGTTTTATTTTTTCTAAAAAGTTAGGGAAACTATATACTCGATCCAACCCAAAATAAATGACCATTGAAATCAAGGGTCATTTTGAAAAATTAATTTTTAATCAAAAAAAATCATAATTTTTTTTCCTATTTATTTTCAAAACTTTTTGCAAAAATATAATGAATTATGATTTTTTGTTAAAAATATATATTTAGTGAAAAAGACCAAGCTTGAGTTCGAGCTCGGGCTAGTTTAGGCTCGAGATCGATTACAACTCGAATTAGTGCTCGATAAAGCTCGTTTGATTTCAGATTTTTTTTCAAAAAATAAGTCCAAGCTCGAGCTCGGCTCGTTAATACTCGAGTTCGAGCAGCTCGCGAAAAGCTTGCGAAAAGCTCGAAACTCGATTCGATCCGAGCTCGAACAGTCATACTGGGCTCGAGCTCGAAACTTCAAAGCTCGGCTCGGCTCGGCTCGGCTCGTTTACAACCCTATTAATGAGCTCTTCTGTTGGAGAAGAAATTGCAAGCAACTTCTCACTGCAAAAGGAAACCTTATTTGTTGAGACAAAGAGAAGACCAGTGATGGGACCAATTGTTGTGAATAAGCAGCATCGGAAAGCCTTCATCAACTTCTCTCTGTCTAAAACACTGAAATTATGTTTAAAAACTTTTGTTGCTCCTACTTGAAGAAGCTTTACCCCCAAAGTCAATTTCTGCTTCAATATTTGAGTTATTTTGGGTCCTAAGCGCAATGCAGTCATTGAAATAAAACGAGATTTAGAAAATACCATTTTAATTTGAGTTTAATCATTTCATCAGCAAATAAGTTTAGAGGACGGCTTACTCTGTTTGGTTAAGGAAGAGATATTTGGTAGTTGATCAGAAACATTGTTCTTGGAGTTGGATTCTACTGAAAGTAACAGTCTTGGGGATCTGAATTGAAACCCGATAGCATTTTGTGCAATTGACTTCTTCATAATTGATGTGTTGCTTGAATTTGTATCTTAAGCCTAGAGCACTCAACTTCTTGAAGCTTATATAGTCAATGCTGTTCTTGATCAAATGGACATATTCCAAGCGAGTGTGTAATTATAGGCGTAAGGTTAGTCGGTCACTTCTGACAACTTTTGGTTGATCAGTCATCTCCACAAATAAAGGCAGGCAGGCACCAATTAGGTTACTGAATTTGTCTAAACAAAAGTTGAATAGGCTGGTGGATTGATTCATCAGCTGTTAGATCATTCAGAACAAGCATACATAACATGATGCTTCTTTTTTCTTACTTTTGGCGGTGCATGCATGTGAGATTGAAGCTTTTGAGGTATCCTTTTGCCTTTCTGATGCCAATCGTTTGTTTATATCTTCTTTTGTTGGAATTGGCTGAGGTACTTGGAGATGTTTTTCTAATTTACGTTAATTTTTTGTTATCCGCATCTTTAAATGTTCTCTTTATTTCCTTTTTGATCTATCATTTTCTTGGTGTGTAAAGGGGATGTAAAATGTTCCCACCATGTGCATTACTGATAATTTGAGACGTAGCTTTTGACTTGCCAAATGGTGCCCTCACCAGCTCTCTTTTAGGATTTGCTTAGTCATTTGGTTGCTTGCAGTAGTTTATCTGTACTTTGTTTGTGGAATATACAATCAGCCATATGGTTGTTTCTTCAGGAATCTTTTGGCAATTAGCTTAAGGATGTTTTCCTTGGTCACCGTAGTTCTTCTAGGAAAACACTTTCAATGGAGCCTGATTTCAAGCCTATGAATTAGCACATACTAAATATTATACGTGCATCATATTTTTTTATTATCTACTCCCTCTGTCCCAGGATAAATGCCACACTTCTATTTTTATTTTTGTACGAAGGAACTTTAAGCAATATTTTTAGGTTAATTTAATTATCCTGATGAAAATTTAAAAATTCTTATGATAGTTAATGGTGTATCAATAACAAGTTTTATATTTTTATTAGGATAATTATATTAACCTAAATATATTGCTCAAAGTTTCTTAATACTAACATAAAAAGTGTGACATTTATTATGGGACAGGACAGAGGGAGTATGCATTTTCAGTCCTGATCTATTTACTGTTCCCTTTTCTTTCATTGTCTTATGGCTTGGGCTTTCTGGTATTCACCGGAGCTCTTAGTCACAACCGAGTCCTTATTCTTTTCCAGTTAGGTGTTTGAGTTTTGCGCTTCTTCAAAGGAAATTATCAGATATATAGAAGAAGGTTAGAATCCAACTGTTCTTTTTGATGAGAAGTTTGATTTTTGAGCTTCTTCTTAGGAATCCACCAGAAGAAGGCTGGAGCAGCAAGACTTTTGGGTGTTTAAATATATAGTGGAGTTGAAGAGGACACCAGTAATGGGGCAAACTGTTATTGATCGTTCACTATAGTTTTTCATGCATAACCCTTTCTATACACACAATTTCCTTCACTACCCCAATAGGATGACCCTTGCCTTTGTTTCAAAGTATGTTATTGTCAAGGCAAAATTGTTAGAACGCCCCGTCTCTAAATGGGAGTCTATTTTTAAGAAAGATACTAAATTCACCTTATTCCAACTTGGACTTTGAATTCCAATGTGGAAACTAAGGGTACTTGTGAACACCTGGTACTAAATTTGCTACTAAAATTGCTGGAAGTCAACTTCCTGATTTTCCTTCAAAATTCAGAAATGGTAGTTCATTTAGGAACATAGGGAATAGAATTGCACGCTGACAACTTGGATTTCCCAGATGCAGTGAAGGTAATTTTATCAGTCAAGCACTGTTTACTTGTCCAAAGGGATATATTTATCTGTTCTTGATGTCGAAGTAGGAACAAAGGGGATTATGTATGCTCTTGTGCACTTCTATTAGATTTTTGATTCGTCATTTCAAAACAAGTCATATGGTAAAGATACACAGTGAATTAAGTGAGTTGTTTTGTCTACCAAAATTAAAAATTTCACCGAAGGAAAATATTAGTTGCAGAACTGTACAGATTTGATGTTTGAGTTCTGTTTACATTATATACATAATATGCAGGTGGTGTGTCTAGGTCATTTATGAGCTTGGGATATTACTCGCTGAATGTATTTAAATGTTCTCTGTTGATTTTGGAACCCCATGAACCAGAAATCAAAGTTATCCCTTGTCACCATCTCTACATACTTCTTTGATGGCCTGTTTACATCCTTGCTCTCTCTGGCTTTCGTGATTCTTGTTAATGGGATCGACACCTATTAGAACCATATATAAAGATAGAATTAGACTTGTTATTTAGAAGATAACTGATGTATGTTGAAGAAAAGCAGGTTCTAAGAAAAAAATTATAATTACCAACCTTGTAATGGATTTTAATGAACTCTCCCGTTGGGGATGAAATTTCTAGCAACTTCTCGCTGCAAAAGGAAACCTTATTGGTTGAGATGAAAAGAAAACCAGCAATGGGACCAGTTGTTGTGGATAAGTAGCATCGGAAAGCTTTCACCAACTTCTCTCCTTCCAAAACACTAAAATTCTGGTTAAAAGCTTTTGTAGCGCCTCCTACTTGGAGAAGTTTTACCCCCAAGCTCAACTTCCGCATCAGTATTTCAGTTATTTTCGGTCCTAATCTCCCTGCAATCAAGAAACAAAGAGAGTCTTTGTAAGAATGATTCTAGTTAGAGTTTTATCATTTCATTAGCATGTAATTCTTGAGATCAGTTTACATACCTCGTTTGGTTAAGGAAGAGGAGTTGGATAGCTGATCAGAAGTATGGTACTTGGAGTTGGATTCAGCTGCAAGTATCCGTCTTGGGAATCTGATTTGTATCCCAATAATCTGTTGTGCAATTATTGAATTCGTCATAGTTGATTTCAGTATGGTGCTTGGCTGCTTGCAACTCAACTTCTTTAAGTTTAGATTGACAAGGTTGTTCTTGATTCATTGAGCTCCATATTTCAAGTCGTATTTATAGGGGTAAAGTTAGTTGGTCAGTTCTGATGACTTTTCGTTTGGATAAGTTATATTCACGAGTAAAGACAAGCGGTCACAAAATGATATCTTAAAAACTGTTGTAGTTTGCTGAATTTGTGTAAGCAAAAGTTGAATATGCTAATGGATGGATTCGTCAGCTATTAGATTATTGAAAGTAATCATACGTAAGATAATGCTTCCTTTTCTTATCTTTGACAGTGCATGCAGGTGGGATTGAAGCTTTTGAGGTGTCATTTTGCCTTTCTGATGCAAATCCTAGTTTGTATCCCTTCTCTTTCAGGTGCATGGGGATGATGTTTTTCTGCTTTACATTTTTTTTTGTTATCTTCAGCTCTAAGCGTATTTATTTTCCTTCTTATCAAGAATATTTTGGTACGTAAAGTAGTTGCAGTCGGTTCCAACCATGTGCATTAGTAATAGTGGTAGCTTTTCTGACTGACCATATGGTTGTCTCATCAGTTCTCTTGTGGGATTTGGCTCAAGAAAGATTTGGTAGGTCTCAGTGTTTTAATCTTTAATTTGTTTATGGAATACACAATCATCCTTATGGCTGCCTTCTCAGCAAAGTTTGGGATTAGCTTAAGGATGTTTTGGTTGTCAGCATAGTTCTTCCAGGAAAACACTTTCTGTAGAACCTGTTTTAAATTAAAGTAATAAAAGAAAAATATAAGCATATGATTTAGCACACATTTGATATTGTACATGCATCACATTCTATTAGTTAGTTGCCATTATGTTCTTACCACTTCAGTCCGTTACTCTTGGTGTCTTGAGACCAGCCATTACTAGTTCCCCTAAGTTTAAAGGGGGGGGGGGAATCAGAAGAATTCTCATTGAATATTTTTCTGGTTGCTTATGGCTTGAATCATTAAAAGGAGTTTTTGAATTTCTTATTCACTTTCTGTCTTGATCTATTAACTGTGCCCTTTCTTCCACCCCATTGTCCCTAGCTTTTGTTTTTTGTAGCTTTTTAGTCTATTGTTCTTGCCCGATAGTTATTTGAGTATTGCACTTCTTAAAAAGAAATCAACAGGGATACAGCATGTTAGAATCCAAAGGTTCTTTTTGACAAAGGGTAACATGACTAGGCTTTTGGAAACCCACAGGCTGCGACCATTTTTATTGGATACCTGATCTAGGAGGCAGATTTTGTTTGATGGCCTCCTTACTACGCCCTTGATTCTTATTAACAAGATGACCACCTGTGTGTTACATTCATATATTCTGATATCATTATTAAGAACACAATTAATACGAAGGAAATACAATTTATGAGAATATACAATTGCCGTGTGGCCTTGAGTTCATGGGTTCAAGTCCTGAAAGCAGCCTCTTGTATTTATACAGGGTAAGGTTTGCCTACATTTCACCCTTGTGGTGCTGACCCTTCCCCGGATCCTCGTTGCGGGGGAGGGGGAGGGTATATTTGTGCAGCAGGCTGCCATTTTTTTTATACAATTACCAATATTGTAATGGGTAATAATGGTCTCTTCTGCTGGACAAGATTATTAAGCGACTTTCTCGCTGCAAAAGCAATCGTATGATGGAGAAGAACAGGACACCAGTAATGGGGCAAACTGTTACTGACAAGTAGCATCAGAAAGCCTCCACAAACTTCTCACCTTCTAAAACACTAAAAATTCTGCCTAAAAACTTTGTTGCACCACTCCACCTACCTGGACAAGCGTTTCTCCCTGGCTTGACCGCTTAAATATTTCAGTTACTTGAGTCATAGCTGTTGGAAAATTTGATTTTGGGCTAATTTAGATGGTTCTCACTTGTGGTTCCCATGGACCAAGTTCAGTGGGCATACATGTTGACCAATGTGCAGAGTTACAAGCTGATGTCTGGAATCAGGGCAAGCCAAATTATGATGGAATTGCATTATTCTAAGATTTGATAATGGGAAGTTTATCACTTTTGTTGGGTTTCAAGTTTCAACAAAGTGGAAGGTGAGCTTCTCACATCAAAGGAGAAAAGCAAGAAAGTATGCGCTATATGCGATTGCATTTAAGAGGACATTGTTCAGGTATCATAATATAGCTTGTTGGCTAGGGTGTGGGTGCTTAATCAAATGGGTTAGGCATTAGGTGAGTGGTTGTGTCACTTGTGTGTCTCGAGTACGAAGGCCTAGAGACTGTATAGGGGTTGTAGCTCACCTCCACCTTGTGCATTGGTGACAGGGATTGTGAACTGAGTAGGTAGGCTTCTTGAACCTCCTCTGGCCGACACCCATCATTTTCGAGTACTTAATTGTAACTCCATATATACCACGATTGTCATGCATAACCCTTTCTATACACACACTTTCTCTTACTATCCCATTACTAGACCCTTGCCTTTGTTTCAAAGTTTGTTGTGATCAAAGCGGAAATGTTAGTACTTCATCAATCTCTAAATGGGAGTCCATTTTTAAGGAAGTTACTAAATTTACCTCTAGCAAATCATATTCCAAATTATACTTTCAATACTAAGGGTATTTGTGAACACATGATACTAAAATTGCTGCAAGTCAACTTCCTTAATTTCCTTCAAAATTAAAAAAAGGTCATTTAGGGTATCGGGATCAGGAAATATTTCTATGTCCCTTAATGTTGAAGTAGAAACAAGGAATTAAGTGTGCGCTTGCGTACTTGTTGCATCATTCAGAACAAGTCGTAGGGTAACGATACAAAGTGAAATAAGTGAGTTGTTTTATCTATCAAGATAAATTTTCTAACCAAGGAAAATATTAGTTGCAGAACTGTACAGATTTGATGTTTGAGTTCACTTCACATTATCTACATAAAATGCACGGGAATGTGCTCTAGCTCATTGATGAGCTTGGAAGATTGCTCGCTGAAGGTATTTAAATGTTCTTTGTTGATTAAGGAACCCCATAAACCAGAAATCAAAGTTATCCCTTGTGACTATCTCCACGTACTTCTTTGATGGCCTATTTACATCCTTGCTCACTCTGGCTTTCATGATTCTTGTTAACGGGATCGACACCTGTTAGAAACATAAACATATATGAAGATAGATTAAGACCTGTTACTCAGAAAATAACTAATATATGTAGAAGAAAAGCAGGTTATAAGAAAACGATAAATAGTCACCAACCTTGTAATGGATTTTAATGATCTCTCCCGCTGGAGAAGAAATTTCAAGCAACTTCTTGCTGCAAAAGGCAACCTTATTGGTTGATATGAAAAGAAGACCAGCAATAGGACCAGTTGTTGTGGATAAGTAGCATTGGAAAGCCTTTACCAACTTCTCTCCTTCTAAAACACTAAAACTCTGGTTAAAAGCTTTTGTAGCTCCTCCTATTTGGAGAATTTTCGCTCCCAAGCTCAACTTCTGCTTCAATATTTCAGTTATTTTTGGTCCTATTCTCCCTGCTATCAATAAACAAAAAGAGACTTAGACATTATGCTTCTAGTTAGAGTTTTATCATTTCTTTAGCAAGTAATTCTTGAAATCAGTTTACATACCCTGTTTGGTTGAAGAATCGGAAAGTTGATCAGAAGTATGATGCTTGGAGTTGGATTCAGCTGAAAGTAGCCGTCTCGGGAATCTGGTTTGAATCCCCAAAACCTGGTGTGTGATTACAGAATTCGTCATAGTTGATTTCATTACGATGCTTGGGACTCAACTTCTTGAAGTTCAGATGGACAAGGTTATTCTTGATTAAATGAATTTGATATTTCAAATTTGTATTTATAAGGGTAAAGTTAGTTGGTTAGTTCTGACAACTTTTGGTTTGGATTGGTCATCACCACGAATAAAGGCAAGCAGCCACCAAATGATATCTTAAAATCTGTTGTAGTTTGCTGAATTTATCTACGCAAAATTTGAATATGCTGATGGATTGATTCGTCAGCTATTAAATCATTCAAAGCAAGCTTACATAAGATAAGGTTTCTTTTTCTTATGTTTGACAGTTCATGCGGGTGGTATTGAAGCTTTTGAGGTGTCATTTTGCCTTTCTGACGCCAATCCTTGTTTGTTCAACATTTCTTTCAGGTGCATGGAGATAGATGATGTTTTTCTGCTTTATGTTAAATTTTTTGTTATCTTCAGCTTTAAGCTTCTTTTTTTTTGTTTAATATATTTTGGTAAGTAAAGTGATTGTAGTCCGTTCCAACCATGTGCATTAGTAATAGTGTAGCTTTTCTGAGTTGTTGCCATATGGTTGCCTCCTCAGTTATCTTTTAGGATTTGGCTCAAGAATGATTTGGTTGGTCTTAATATTTTTATCTCTACTTTGTTTGTGGAATACACAATCAGCCTTATTGCTGCCTTCTCAGCGAAGTTTGGGATTACCTTAAGGATGTTTTGGTTGTCGGCATAGCTCTTCCAGGAAAACACTTTTCTGTGGAACCTGAATTAAATTAAACTAATAATAAAATAAAAGCATATGATTTAGCACACACTTGATATTCTTCATACATCACTTTCTATTAGCTATCGTCGAACCTGAATTAAATTTAAATTAATAAATTAAAAATAAAAGGATATTATTGTCTCCGTCTTTAAATGAATGTCCAAATTTCACTTTGAGGAACATTTGCTTGAACTTAAGCATTTTTGGTAACATAAGTTCATGAAAACTCTTTATGATCTCACCATATTGTACAGTGAGTCTAAGAATGAATTATAACTTGTTGTATGTTGAGAGAGGATTTAGTAACTTCCCAAATATTTGGACATTCATTTTGGGACAAAACTTTTGAAAATTTGGACATTCATTTAGGGACGGAGTATGATTTAGCACACACTTGATATTCTACATACATCACATTCTATTAGCTAGTTGCCTCCATGTTTTTACCACTTCAGTCCCCTACTCTAGGTGTATTGAGACCAGCCATAGTAATTGCCCTAATTTAAAGGAGGAATCAGAAGCTTTCTCATTGAATATTGTTCTTGTTGCGGTTATGCTTGAATCATTAAAAGGAGTTTCTGTTTTTTTTTTTTTAATTATATCCTTGCACTTTGATCTAATAACTGTTCCTCTTCTTCTCCTTCCTTGTCAATAACTGTTCCCATTTGTATCATTGTCAGAGAAGATCCCTTCGTTGATGTGACTTGCGAAACAGTTGACATATATTCTTGTTCATGAGATGGTTTACGGTGTTAGCAGGCAGAAATGTAGCAACACAACAGTGTAGATGAAGTGAGGCCGGTAATGTGACAAATAATTATTGACAAGTAGCATCAGAAAGCCTTCACCAACTTGTCTCCTAATTCCGCTTAAAAACTTTTGTTAACATGCCTACTTAGAGATATTTGTATCCATGCTCATTTTGTGCTTCAATATTTCAGTTATTATGGGTCCTAGCTTTTGGTAAATTACTTTGGACTGAATTTAGATGGATCCTGATTCTTCAGGTGCATTGAGATGATGATTTTCTGCTTTACGGTTACAATTTTGTTAGCTTCGGCTTTTAAGTAAGTGTCTTCTTTTCCATTTTATCTATTATCTTTTGGTACATAAAGCGGTTGCAGCCTGGTCCCAACCATGTGCATTAGTGATAATTCTGAGGCGTAGCTTTCTGACTTGCCATATCGATCGTTGCCTAATCAGTTTCTCTTTTAGGATTTGGCTCAAGAATGATTTGGTTGGTTGCAGTATTTCCATCTCTACTTTGTGTGTGGAATGCACAATCAGCCTTATGGTTGCCTTCTCAGCAAACCTTACCTTGGTCATGGTGTTAACTTAAGGATGTTTTGGCTGTTGCCATTTTTTTTTAGGAAAACAGGAAACTGAATTTAATAAAAGCATTTGATTTAGTACACACTTAATATTTTACATGCATCACATAATGGTAGTTGATTTCCACTCTATGTTTTTGCCACTTCAGTTCAGTCCCCTACATAATGGTAGTTGATTTCCACTCTATTAACTGTTCCTCTTCTCCTTCATTGTCCTTAAGCTTGTGCCTTTGGTATGATTCTCAGCTTTTTTAGTCTACTGTTCTTTTCTGATTAGTAGTTTCAGTCTTGCACTTCTTACACATATATCTATATATCATTAAAAATAGTATTATAATATAATACATTAATGTATATAAATATATATATATATATATATATATATGTTTATTAGTTGTTCAAACTTTTATAATTTATTCTTATTTTTATGTCAAAAACTTATAAAAAACGCGTTTTTTGTTAACTTAACAAAAAACGTGTTTTACCGTCTTCCTAATAACAACACACAGTTACGTAACCTCTCTCTCTCTCTCCTCTCTCTCTCTCTGTACGCAAAGGGGAAGATCGCGTCTTCTTCGTCTCTGGCAACCCCAATTGCAATCGCCCTCACCGTCTTCTCCTTCTCCGGCAACACCAATCCCCTCTCCGATCCCAGAAACCAACCGGCAGCAGACAACACATAACCGACGATGACTTGGAGAAGATGAACTATTTGAGAGCCGTAATCAAAGAAACCTTCCGTTTACACACTCCATTACCATTACAAAGGATTTGATTTTGAATTGATACCGTTCGGATCGGGACGGAGGGAGTGTCCTGGGATTGCGTTTGCAGCGGTGACGATTGGATCGGCGCTTGCGAATTTATTGCAGAAGTTTGATTGGGGATTTCCGAATGGGGAAAATGGTGAGGATTTGGATATGACTGAAGCACCTGTTGTTTTATAACGATTAATCAAGTGCCAGTTGGTGATTAATCAAGTGCCTGTTAGTGTATAATAGAGTGCCCGTTAGTGTATAATCAAGTGCCCGTTGGTGTATAATTGAGTGCCCGTTAGTGTATAATCAAGTGCCCGTTAGTGTATAATCAAGTGCCCGTTGGGTGTATAATTGAGTGCCCGTTAGTGTATAATAGAGTGCCGGTAAGTGTGGCTGAGTGTCAATGTATTTTTGAATGCCAGTTCATGTAATTTTGAATGCAGTCCATGTTTTTTTGAATGCCGGTTCATGTTTTTTGAATATCGGCAAAAATAATTATCGGTGTTTTGAGTGCCGGTATATGCATTTTTGAGTGCCAATAAATGTGTTTTCAAATGCCAGTCCATGTATTTTTGAATGCCGGTGTAAAAAAGTGCTAGTGCATGTATATTAAGTGACTTTATAAACTAACAACTGGCACTTGGTTACACTAACAGCTGGCACTTTGTTACACTAACATCGGCACTTTGTTAAACTAACACCGGCACTTGTTTTACACTAACACCAAAGCACTTTGATACACTAACACTGGCACTTTATTACACTAACACCGACACTTTTTACACGGACCGGCACTTTGTTACACATGCACTGCTTCGTTGAATTGACCCAAACTTCAGCAAATTAAACCCTTTTTCCACACCATTGAAGGACATTCTATTTATCCAACGAAAAAACGAAGAGCTTTGGAATCAAATCACACAGTTATCTCCAATTAATTATGTACCAATCAATAAAGTAGCAATCAATTATGTAACGAAGCAGAGTTGACAATGGCATTAATGGCGGAACTAGGGCACGAATTGTAGGTTACTAAATACTCAAACTGAGTGAACGCCGGAGAACGATCGGAGCTTGGGATGGCCAGAGAAGATGATCGAAGCTTGGGATGGCACGAATTTGTGTAATTACAAAAATGCCACCGTTTGTTTTGAAAACACGTTTTTTCTTATCTTAAAAAAAAACTAGTTTTTTATAAGACCAACTCAATTTTTATTATTCGTTATATTTTTTTCTCCCTTTAATCGAGAAAAAAATTAAACTAACATTTACAAATTAAGTATGTGTGTAAATTAAATATGAAAATATTTATAATTGATATGGTAATGTTATAGATAAAAAATTACAATGGAATTTTAGAAAAATTACTTTATCTCCAAATTCGAAAGATATTTATTGATTACGCTCCAAATTTGAAAGATATTTATCGATTACACAAGATTAAATTAAAAAAGAAGTACTATTACCATATGAAAACATTAAATATGAAACAGAGATTATGTATGACAAATTTATTCATTTTATTTGATCAAGTGAAAGGAAAATCAGAGATATATTATGTAAAACTGAAATTTAAACTAGTGATTTATAAATTTATAGATAAATATAAATATAAATGTATTGAATTATAGATAACAACAAATGCAAGTTTATAAGACCATAATCAATAATCTATAAATAGAAAAAAAAATCTATAAATAGATAAAAAAAAATTATGATTTTTTTATAATTTGAATATATGAGTTATATACAAATAAAATAATGATTCAAATTAAATATATTAGATATTAAGCTTTTGAACCTTATAAACATACTCCCCACCCCTCGTCTCATAACAAATGTTACTTCTTTCCCTTTTGGGTTACTCGTAACAAATGTTATAGTTTAAAAATGAAAATTTGATAGTAATTATTTATTCAGTAAGATTTACTTGTCACATTCACAACAAAAATTCAATTAGTATTTATTACCCAACTTTTTTTTAATATATTATGAGTTGGTCTTAGAAAAAAAGCGTTTTTTTCTAAGCTTAGAAAAAACGCGTTTTTTTTCTAAGCTTAGAAAAAACCTTAGAAAAAACGTGTTTCGCACTGGCACTTAATAACACTAATACTGACACTTTTTTACATTGGCACTTTGTTACACATGCACTGGCACTTTTATACACTGACACTTAATATACATGCACCGACACTTTTTTACATTGACACTTAATATATATGCACTGGCACTTTTTTACACTGGCATTTTGTTACACTAATACTGGCACTTTGTTAAACTGGTACTGACACTTTTTACACTGACACTTTGTTACACATGCACTGGCACTTTGTTTACACTGGCACTTTGTTAAACTGGCACTGGCACTGACACTGACACTTTTTTATACTGGCACTTTGTTACACATGCACTGGCACTTTGTTAAACTGGCACTGGCACAAACGGGAAAAACAAAACATGTTTTTCCTAAGTGCCAGGAAAAATGTGTTTTTCCTAAAGATTTTGACATTACTTTTCATATTTACAACACATACTCCACTATTTAATGTAGGGCTGAACAAAAAAATCGACGGATCGGACCGGACCGATAGAACCGGACCAGACCAATGAAAACCGGACCAATCCAATAGAATTGATTTGGTTCTGGTCCCAAATTTATATGGAACCGATTATTTGGGTTGGTCCTGGTTTTAAAAAAAATATATATGGTCCTGGATCGAACCCGGACCGGACCGATTATGTATATTATGTATAATATATATATATTTATTTATTCATAATTTCAAATTCCTAATTTCCAAAAATAATAAAATAATTTTGCTGTGACCTTATCCATCCAGCGACATTACAAGTTTACAAAAACCCTAACCCTATCATATCTCTTTCATTTCCGCCGTTTGGTTTTCTATCCCCCTCTCTCTCTCTCTACGCTTTTCCCCTCTCTCGTCTTTCTCTCATATCAATTCTCAAACCTAGAAATCAAATTGATTTTCCATGGCGGCGCCCTGATTTCGACTCAGCTGTCCAACCACGGCACCACCATCGATCTCTACCGACGGCGCAGCTGTAACGAAAGTAATTAATCTATGACGCAGATCTGTTTTTTCGTGCGAGATTGCAGAACATCATTACTCTGTTATTTTGCCTCTCAAATCTCCAATAAAAGGTAATGATTTAATTAGATTTCGATGTTATTTTCTCGGTCTCTACCTCCAATCTACTCGTATTTTCAATTTTCTTACAATTTTGCATTTGAATTTAGTTATTAGGGTCTGAATCATGTTTATGTTTTGCTCTTTTGTTCCTCTATTTCAGTTAATTTGCTGTATGTCTGAATATTTTTATTTGAACTTTGTTCATGTAATCGTCCTATATTTTGGTTTCATGAAAAAAAAAATTGTTGCATGTTTTATCTTTAGAAAAAATATATAGTAGTGTAACTTGTGGAACCGATGGAACCGAATATGGACCGAGCCATTGGAACCGGACCAATGTGACCGGTCCTGTAATGTAATGGTCTGGTCCTGGTCCTGAATTTAGGCAGAGCCGAACAACTGGTCCGATCCTGTTTTTTTTTTTTTTTTGAAATTTTGATAAAATTCGGACCAATCCGAACCGTGAACACCCCTAATTTAACGTATATTATATAGTATGTTATGAGACAGAGGGGGTAAATATTATATATATAGAATAACACGAATACCTAAAATTTAACCTTATAATTCAGAGATAAATTATAAATAATAACAAATTTATAAGACTTGTAAAGATAACTTGAATTGAGGCCTCAATTATTCGAGCTCAAACTTATCTCCTATTTAGGTATTGCTCAATTACAATAAAATCAACTCATTTATCATCAAATCAACACATTACTTATTATATTATTTTACACTAATTTTTCATATTAGTAAAACCCAAAATCTCACAAAAAACGCATTTTTTTCAAGCTTAGAAAAAAACGTGTTTTTAGAAGACGTCGACTCTTCCCCTCGCTTGCGGCGCCCAGAAGCACAAAAGGATTTAGCAACGTTTACATCGACCCAGTTTCTGTCAATTTCTCCACCGCCAGCGTCGATCGTTGATTGATGGGGCTTCATCTTCGTCAGACCCATTTGGGGGTTTTGATTCTATTATACAAACAAAAAGTGGGGATTAGTTTTTAACCTAAATGAATATTGGGAGTTGAGAATTTGTGTGATTCGTGGTAAGATTCTTCACAAAATCGGCCATTGTTTGATTGGGGGAGTTGAGGAAGTGAGTGGTTTTCTTTCGTGGTCTCCTGCTTCTTTGGTACTAGTCGTTTGAGAGGCGAGAGTGAGGGAAACCAAACGACGTCCTTATTTAGGACAGAATTCCAGTGGGGCTTATCTAAATAATTGCCAGGGTTATGGTAAAAATATACCAGTGCACGTCTAAAAAAGTGTCAGTTAAAAGCTCTCTTTGTCCAGAAACTCAGTGCCAGTGCATGTGTAACAAAGTGCCAGTGTTAGTGTAAAAAAGTGTCAGTGTTAGTGTAACAAAGTGCCGGTGTTAGTGTAAAACAAGTGTCAGTGTTAGTTTAACAAAGTGCCAGTGTTTGTGTAATAAAGTGCCATTGTTTGTTTAATATATTTGCACTGACACTTTTTTACACTGGCACTTTGTTACACTAACACTGGCACTTTGTTAAACTGGCACTGACACTTTTTACACCGGCACTTTGTTACACATGCTCTGGCACTTTGTTTACACTGGCACTTTGTTAAACTGGCACTGACACTTTGTTACACATGCACTGGCATTTTGTCACACTGGCACTTTGTTAAACTGGCACTGGCACTGGCACAGGCACAAACGGGGAAAACAAAACACGTTTTTCCTAAGTGCCAGAAAAAACTAGTTTTTTATAAGACCAACTCTTAGTAAAAAATTACAAGTGTTATACGTAATATTTGACATAAATTTGGCCCCTAGCTAGCGTGGCCTTGGGCAGTCGCCCTTCTGACCTACCCCTTACGCCGGCCATGTATCCAAAGGTTCTTTTTGACAAAGGGTTTGAATCCGTGGGTGGTTTCTAAGGAATCCACCAGGAGAAAGCTGGGGCGATAAGACTTCAGGGATGTAAAAATTCCAAGCAGGTTAGAATCCAAAGTTTCTTTTTGACAAATGGTTTGAATCCCATTTGTATCATTGTAAGAGAAGAGCCCTTCGTTGATGCGACTTGTGAAACAGTTAAAATTTTCAAGATTGCTGCATGGAACGCTTTACATATAGATGAGTGAGACCATTAGCAACAGTGGAGAGGAAGAAGAGACCAGTAAGGAGACAAATGTGATGCCCCAACCCGAGCTTTCCACGAGTAGGGAAGGTTTGCCAAGCAATTGTTCTCTTTAATCCAACAAAACCAATATTGATACCTAAATGGCATAGCAGCCAAAAATACATAGAATATGAAGGAAAATACAATTGTTTGGAATTAAATTTGTATTGAAATATTGATACACAAAGTGTATATATACATGCCTAACTTGGTAAGAAAAGGAAAAGATTATATCAAATAAACTAGAGATTACAAAGAATAAATCTATACAAATCTCACTAAATATGTAGATAATCATGGAGGATCTTTTAGATCCTTATCATGACCCCTCAAGATGGGCGATCCATGAAGAAGACCAATCTTGGACAGAAGAGGAGCAAGTTTAGCATGGGAAAGAGGCTTTGTTAAGGCATCTGGGAGCTGATCAGTTCCCGAAATATGTTGGACCCGAAGTTGCCCTTGTTGAATTTGTTCACGAACAAAGTGAAAAGCGAGGGCCAAGTGTTTCATGCGAGAATGGAAGACTAGATTGGCAGAATAATGAGTTGCACCAAGGTTATCACAGTAAATTACCGGCTGTTGTGACAGGCAAACACCAAGCTCAGAAAGAACATTACGTATCCAAATTACTTCAGCTGTAGCATCAGCAGCAATGGCACGAAACTCGGCCTCGATTGAGGAACGAGCTAGGGCCTTTTGTTTCTTGGAAGACCATGCGACAGGATTGCGACCAAGATAAATAATGAAGCCAGTAGTATAGACGTAGTCATCTTTATCACCGGCCCAATCGGCATCACCGAAGGAATGAAGTGTGGATGGTGAGTGATAAGTGACTATTATATAGTCAATTATCCTAGTTTTTATATACTTTTACATAAATAAATCATCATTTTTCATTTAGTTTTTAAAACTTTTTACTTACTTTTGCTATTTTATTAGATTTTACGTTTTTGGTATGTTTTATACATTTTTAGACAGGTTTTAGGGTCATTTTATATCTAAAGGATACTTGGGATAATTGGTCCGAAAGGATGGAGGAACACCAAGCAAAATAAACACTTAAAGCTAAAAACTAGTGGGAGCGGCCGTGCATCATAGGCCATGGCCGGCCAGCTTGGCCCCAAAATCCATGGAGTGGCCGAGCACTGAAGAGCCCTGGCCGTGCCAACCTCGGAGCGGCCGTGCAGCTATATTAGGAGCGGCCGTGCAAGTCTCCAAATTCAAATTCAAAACTGGCGCCAAAGAGTACACGGCCGTGCAAAATCCTTGACACGGCCGTGCAAGTCATGACTGCAGATGTAAAGGCACCTTTTGATGGCACCCAATTGAAGAGTCTCCTCCCATTTATAAATAGGACCCTTGTAATCAGTCTTAGAGACGAATTCTTAGAGAGAAATCACTGATATTATATAGATAGAAAGTACAAACACTTGTGACAACAATTTTCCAAAGGAATTTGAAGATCAAAGTCATTGTTTTGTTCTTGGAGTTACTTTGGAGAAAAAGTAATAAAAGTGAAGCATTATTCTCAGCACTTGTCTTCTACATTCATAAGTATTTCTTACTCAATCCTTTATTATTGCTTATACTTTATAAATGGCTCGTGAGTAATCCCCCTTATTCTTGGGGTTGGAAACTCAAAAGCATACTTATTCATCATCTTAAAATGTTTAGTCTTGTCTTCTTCCTTCATCTAAACAATTTCTTTATATTATTCTCTAAATGCCTTACATTTTGGAGATGTCCAATTTGTATGATTCAGTCAATTGAGAGAAGTACCTAGCGGAGAATCTCGATTGACGGAACCATATAAAGAAACTAGGTTTCATTGATCACGAGAGTAGTTCAATGGCCTAGGGATGTTCCTTTAATGGAAAGTATGTTGACTCTCGTCCTTAATGGATTCTTACTAATTATGGTCAGCTAGAGATAAGCCGGAACGCCCGTTTGTGACAGGGCGGGAATAACGTAAACGGAAATCTCAAACAGTAAGGACATAATTAGTGAAGAATACAAACGCTAATGTCTTAGCCCGAAGTAGCGTAGGCTTAACATACCATCCTTGCTTTTTATGAAAACCTTTTATCTCTAAGATAATGACGATTTGATGAATAAGATTATGTGTATGATTTCCAATCCCGAGAATGCTTCGTTTTATATAAGAATTTAATTAAAGTACTTTCTGTTTATGTTCTCTCTATCTTTCTAAAAAGCAAATTTTATCTCCCCCCAATCTTTTCTATTACTCTCTAAAGACAAAAATATTTCTTAGTAAACCATGTCTCAGTGGGATCGACCCGTACTTGCACCCGCTATATTACAATAGCCCGTGCGCTTGCGGAATTAAATAAACCGTTAGGTTTCGACCGGACAGTGAGTGACGATAAAGCTGAATACCCAAGTTCATTGAACCATGAAGATAGCGAAGAAGTCGCTTCAAGGCAGTCCAGTGAGAAAGTTTAGGTTGTTGCATGAATTGAGCCAATTTGTTGACAAAGAGAGCAATGTCCGGTCTAGTAATGGAAAGATATCGAAGGCTGCCAACTATAGCCCTGTACTCAGTTGGATTACTGATGAGTGTGGCCGAGCTGTGAGTAAGAGGCGGATAGGTGGCCAGAGGTGTGGGGGAAGGTTTGGAATCGGACATGTTATGACGAGATAATAAGTCATAAATGTACTTTGTTTGAGAGAGAAGAATCCCATTGGAGTTGGGAGTGACTTCCACTCCTAAGAAGTAAGAAAGCGGACCAAGGTCCTTTAGAGAAAACCGAGAGGAGAGGTGAGTGATAAATGTAGAAAGAAAAGAGGGTGATGGACCTGTAAGAATGATATCATCTACATAAACTAAAAGGAAGAGAACCATGGAGTTTTTAGTGTAGATGAAAAGTGATGGGTCTGCAATAGAGTTGTGAAAACCATAGGTGAGGAGGTAGGTTTTGAGCTCCATGTACCATGCCCGAGGAGCTTGTTTAAGACCATAGATGGCCTTATGAAGATGACACACATGGGAGGGGGTGGAGGAGTCAATAAACCCGGGAGGTTGGGACATGAACGCCGTTTCATTGAGGTTGCCTTGTAAGAAGGCATAATTAATGTCAAGTTGCCTAAGATTCCAGCCATGACAGAGAGCAAGAGATAAGATGATACGAACCGTGACAGGTTTAACAACCGGGCTGAAGGTGTCCGAATAATCAACACCGGGACGTTGGTGAAAGCCCTTAGCAACGAGGCGAGCTTTGTATTTTTCAATAGTGTTGTCCGGGTTATACTTAATATGAAAGACCCACTTGTAGCCAACAATGTTGGGGGGCCGCAGAAGACGGAACAAGAGACCATGTTTTGTTGCGAGTAAGAGCCGTGAATTCTTCACACATAGCGGCACGCCAATGGGGGGATGCAAGGGCCTATTTGGTGGATGTAGGAAGGCTGGTAGGATTATTGAGGGAGATAAGGTTGGCATATTTGGGATTGGGCTTAATAATATTGTTAGAAAGCCGGGTGATAATGGTACGGGATGGGGGTGGTGGCGGTGGTGGTGGGGGGGGGGGGGGCTGTGGGCGGCAGAAATAAGGGTGGAGTTGTCGGGTGAGACTGGAGCAGGAGTAGTAGGATTGATGGTGGGAAGAGGGGTGGCTGGTTTTTGAGGGACGGGTGGGGTAGGATTTGTGGGTAGAGTTACATGAAGGGAGATTGAGCACCATTGGGAGGCAGTGATGGTGTGGGATGAGTTGCTGGGAGTTATGAGAGAATGATAAGGGAATTTTGTCTTCAATAAATTTGACATGCCGTGAAGTGTAAATCTGATGGGTAGTGGGGTCAAGGCAAAAGTAGGCACTTTGGGTTGGTGAGTAGCCAATGAAAATACATGGGATGGATCGGAGAGCTAATTTGTGTGTTGTATAAGGTCGGAGCCATGGGTAGCAGAGGCAACCAAAACACCTGAGTTTGGTGTAGTTAGGTGGTTTTTGGAAAAGGCGAAGATAAGGGGAGTCATTTTGTAGAGTGGGTGTAGGAAGCCGGTTAATTAAGTATGTGGCTGTGATGAAGGCATGCGTTCATAAGGTTAAGGGAAGGTTAGCATGGGTAAGCAATGACAATCCGGTTTCGACGATGTGACGATGGCGACGCTCGGCATAACCTTTGTGTTCGGGCGTGTGAGGTGGTGAAGTTAAATGAGTGATGCCATTATTTGAGAGAGAAGGTGTGAGTTTGAGATATTCACCTCCGTTATCAGAGAATAATTGAATAATTGGTCTGTTGAAGAATTTCTCAACAAGTGCCTTGAACCTAGTAAAGGTGGTAAAGGTGTCTGATTGTGTTTAAGTGGATACAACCAAACATATTTGGTAAAATGATCGACAAAAATAACATAATACTTAAAAATTATCATGAGAGAGTACGGGTGACGTCCAAACATCGGAAAAAATGAGTTCAAGAGGAGCAGCAGAAATAAGAGTAGAGACATCAAATGGCAATTTATGACTTTTATTGATGTCGCACGAATTACAATTAGAAAAACTACTAGACTGAATAGATAAAGAAAATTGTTTATTCAAAAAGGAAATAATAGGCAGAGTGGGATGCCCTAAACGATGATGCCAAGAGTGAATGGAAGTGGTTGTGCCAAGAAGAGCTTGAGGTGAGGTGGGATGCAAAAGATAGACGCCGTGATCATTTGTGCCGTGGAGAAGAATTTGATGCGTCGAGAGATCCTTAACAAAAAAGGAAGAGTGTGAGAGTTCAATGAATGCGTTGTTATCTTTGCAAAATTGTGAAACGAATAAAATATTGCGAGAGATAAGAGGAACATAGAGAACATTATTAAATTTGAGAGTGCAGCGAGAGGAAGAAAGAGTGAAGGAACCTATATCCGAGATAGGGAGTGATGGATGTGTTTTTACACATTTAAATTCGGTACTCTTACACTTATTTGTTGTGAAATTCTTGAGTAAAAGGTTATTTTAATGTATTTTCTAGTGTTTTTGTGAGTACAGGTTAATTAGGTGACAAATTATGGATTCAAGTGAAGAAAGGAACAAAAATGGAGCGGAGATCTGTTGGAAAGTGAAAAAGGACTTGTGAGGCATTTTAAGAAGTCAAGGAGCCTTTCTGCTGGAGGATTAAAGGGAAATTATGGAAGAAAAAGGGAGTAAAGCTGGAAGAGAAGGCGGGCGCACGCCTGGAAGGAGTGGTCGCACGCCCAAAACTCTCAGATTGAAGGCGGGCGCACGCCTGGAATAGTGGGCGCACGCCCAGTGGTGCCGGGCTAAAGAAAGGAGTTTCCTTATTTTGAAAGGATTTTGGAGATCCTTGGCAGATTTTAATGGATCCTTTTTAATCCCTTTTCCTAGTCTTTGAAGGATTGTTTTGAAGACTATATATATTCTTATTATTATTATTATTAGGGACCTTTTGTCTTACTTTTCTTGCCTAGGTTTTCAAGGATTAAAGAGTTTATTTTTAAGGGTTTTGCAAGGATTTCAGGTTTGATGTGTGTTGCTATTCATGTTTTGAGATGTTTATCCGGAATATGAGTAGCTAATTTCTTTGTAGTTCGCGGATTGGTGTAGCCCGTATTTGAACTTTATGCTATATATTTAAGTTTCATTTAATTGTGGAGTTAGTTCATTCTAGTATTCTTAATTTTTATTTGGTACAAAGTCCTGCACTTGCGTGGGGAATTGTGCATGAACACTATTAGGATGATTAGACTCGATTGACGATCTTGCGTGAATCGATTGAGTCTAGGTTTCATTAATTCTTTGGTGCTTAATGAATTGAGTTGTTGTCAATTTGATCTTGCGTGATAATTGATAACTATTCAATAAAAGAATTGCAATCCGGCAATCGAACCGTCCCAATTCTTACAAAAGCGAAGAAGCCCTAAACCCAATTAATATTTTATCATTCAAAAGGGCATAAAGGGATAATATGTGGTGAACCTAATCCGTGGGCTAGTTGTTAAATCCTTGAATTTCGTTTGCGAGCTTTCTTATTTGTTACTTTAGTTGCTAAATTGTTTTAATTTTCTTTCGTACTTAGTTTTAATAAACCAAATCAAAACCCATTTTGTTACTTTTAGCATTAATTAAATTTATTTGTTAAATCACACGAGTCTCTGTGGTTCGACCCCTGCTCGTGCATATTACTACACCGGTAGTGAGTACACTTGCTCGGATTTTATTACTAGAGGAATTTTTCTCCATCAGGGAGAGAAGAGTCGTCGCCAATGATCACATCGTCACTTCCATTATATGGGTGATGGAGAGAGAGGTTGGTGAGGTCGTTGGTTAGATGATGAGTAGCACCACTATCCAAAAGCCATGAGGTGGGGTGTGTGGTTAGCGGTGGTGATGGTGTGGGCTTGCGGCTGAGAGGAGGAGAAACCAGGACGAGGTTGGCAAGGGGGATTGGAGGGGGGGGGGGGAAAGACAACAGAAGGATAGTCTCATTTGAAATGATTGCACTGGGAGATTACATGTCCCACATACCTACAATACTGACACTTTCCCTTAAAGGGAGCGGAGGAGGAATTGTGAGGGTTCTGAGTATTGAGGTTGTGGGTGTTAGGGTGCGGTGGAAAGGGGGAGTTGGGGGTAGCAAAGCTGGGTGGAGGCGGGAAGGTGGTGATTCGATTGTTGGGACGGGAGGAATTGGAGCGGTAATTGGTTGCATGGGCTGAGACAGGAAAGGAAGTGGGGGAGGGTTGTTGTTTGAGGGTTAGTTCATGGTGAATTAGCTTCTCATGAAGGGATTTAAAGGATATAGGATTGGCATGGGCACGAACAGAGTCAATAACTGGTTTGTAGGTTTCATAATCAAGGCCTTTAAGGGTTTTGGCTATGATATCTTTGAGGTCCATGGGTTTACCAAGGATAGCTAGTTTGTCGGTACATGATTTGATGGAGTGCATGCAGTCAGCAATGGTTTGAGTGGTTTTGGTGAGGGAATCAAGATTATCTTTCACTTGAAGGATATGGCCGCGGGAGGGATTTGCATAGGTGGTGCGAAGGAGGGTCCAAACGTCGTTGGAAGTTTTGGCTTGGAGAACAAGGGGTGATACGGTGGGATCTAGGGTTCCAAGGAGGGCACCTAGAAGGAGACGATCTTGACGGCTCCAAGTGATAAAGGCTGGGTTTTCAGTTTCTATGTCATTGGTGGTGATTTTGGGGGGTGGAGCGGGGTGGGTGCCATCTACATACTTCAGTAGATCAAGGCCAAAGAGGATGGATTCAAGCTGGGCGGCCCAAGGGAGGTATGTGAGAGGGGTAAGGGTGATACAGCTAGAGAGATTGACAAGAATAAAAGGGGAGTTTGGGTTTGCGGCATTGGGGATGGTGGCCGCTTGCATGGTCATGGTGGGTGTTGGCAGCGCTGGGTTGGAGGCGGCGCTAGGGTTGCAGCCGAGGGAAGGGAATTGGAGCTAGGGCTCTGATACCATGAAGGAAAATACAATTGTTTGGAATTAAAGTTGTATTGAAATATTGATACACAAAGTGTATATATACATGCCTAACTTGGTGAGTAAGAAAAGGAAAAGATTACATCAAATAAACTAGAGATTACAAAGAATAAATCTATACAAATCTCACTAAATATGTAGATAATCATGGAGGATCTTTTAGATCCTTATCAGAATATGCCCACATGGCTAAAAGGTAACATCGAGTTATATTGCAAAATACGGCTACCATGAGTTATGTTAGGTAAATACGCCTACCATGAGTTATGTTAGGTGATGGAGACAAAGCGTAAACTTGGAAAGAAAAGGAAAGAAATAAAAAATAGGAGAATTATGGCCATGATTGGAATCATGGGCAGGTCATGAAGTTGGCTGGTTTGTTTCCTGGAAAACGGCAAGGGCTGGTGTACGGCAACGAGGCTGCCGTACGGCAACCAGTTCTAGGCCGAGCCTGTTTGTTCTAATTTCAGGATTTCTTCTCCTCATTCAAAGTTTAGGGTTTGTTCCCAGGTATCTATATAAGCCAAAGTGGCAGCCACAAATACATTGTAACACTATAACATATTATTGAGAATAAGATAGGCTTGGTAGGTATCCCAACCACTGGTATCAGGGCCAGGTTCGGATGGGTCCGACCAGGTGGACCGTGTGTGTGAATGGAGTATTGCAAAGGAAGGCATCCTACTGATATTTATCAGGCGAAGCGACCCGCGGGCCATAGCGGTGTGGTCCTTGGTTTGAGGAAAGGATTGTTGGGGTGCAACCTAAAGTCCCACATCGGCAATTGAGGAAGTAATTGTCAGGTATATAAGAGCACCCACCCACCCACTTTATTAGAATGAGGCATTTTGGGGGTTACCCAAAAACAAAAAACAAATCCGTGCGAACTGAGCCTAAAGCGGATAAGGAACAAAGGGAATAGAATTGCAGAACCGTACATATTTGATGTTTGAGTTCTCTTCACAATATTTACATAGAATCCATGGAATGTGTCTGGGTCATTGATGAGCTTGGGAGATTGCTCCCTGAATGTACTTAATTGTTCTTTGCTGATTAAAGAACCCCATAAACCAGAAATCAAAGTTATCCTTTGTGACTATCACTACATACTTCTTTGATGGCCTGTTTACATCCTTGCTCTCTCTGGCTTTCGTGATTCTTGTCAACGGGATCGACACCTATTAGAAACATATATAAAGACATATTAAACTTGTTATTAGAACATAACTAATGTATGTCGAAGAAAAGCAGGTTATAATTAAGAAAACGATATATGATCACCAACCTTGTAATGGAGTTTAATGAGCTCTCCGGTTGGAGAAGAGATTTCAAGCAACTTCTCGCTGCAAAACGCAACCTTATTGGTTGAGATGAAAAGAAAACCAGCAATGGGACCAGTTGTCGTGGATAAGTAGCATCGGAAAACCTTCACCAACTTCTCTCCTTCTAAAACACTAAAGTTCTGGTTAAAAGCTTTTGTAGCTCCTCCTACTTGGAGAAGTTTTGCCCCCAAGCTCAACTTCCGCTTCAATATTTCAGTTATTTTTGGTCCTAATCTTCCTGCAACCAAGAAACAAAAAAAGTCTTTGTAAATATGATTCGAGTTAGAGTTTTATCATTTCTTTAGCAAGTAATTCTTGAAATCAGTTTATATACCCTGTTTGGTTGAGGAATCGAGTTGTTGATCAGAAGTATGGTGCTTGGAGTTGGATTCAGCTGAAAGTAAACGTCTTGGGAATCTGATTTGAATCCCAATAATCTGTTGTGCAATTATTGAATTCTTCATAGTTGATTTCAGTATGGTGCTTGCGACTCAACTTCTTGAAGTTTAGATGGACAAGGTTGTTCTTGATTTAATGAGTTGAATATTTCAAGCTGTATTTATAGGGGTAAAGTTAGTTGGTGAGTTCTGTCAACTTTTAGTTTGGATTGGTCATCACCACGAATAAAGGCAAGAAGCCACGAAATGATATCTTAAAAACTGTTGTAGTTTGCTGAATTTGTCCAAGCAAAATTTGAATAAGCAGATGGATTTACTCGTCAGCTATTCGATCATTCAGAGCAAGCATACATAAGATAATGCTTTTTTTTTTCTTATCTTTGAGAGTGCATGCAGGTGGGGTTGAAGCTTTTGAGGTGTCATTTTGCCTTTCTGATGCCAATCCTTGTTTGTTCCACTTCTCTTTCAGGTGCATGGAGATGATGTTTTTCTGCTTAATATTAATTTTTTTGTTATCTTCAGCTTTAAAGTGTCTCCATTTTTTTTTCAGTTTTTTTTTAATTATATTTTGGTAAGTGGTTGCAGTCCGTTCCAACCATGTGCATTAGTAATAGTGTAGCTTTTTCGAGTTGTCTGCCTCATGAGTTCTCTTTTTGGATTTGGCTTAAGAATGATTTGGGTTGGTCTCAGTATTTTTATCTTTACTTTTTTTTTTCGTGGAATACACAGTCAGCCTTATGGTTGCCTTCTCAGCGAAGTTTGGGATTAGCTTAAGAATGTTTTGGCTGTCGCCATAGTGCTTCGGTTTGTTGCCTCTCAATGTTTTTGCTACTTCAGTCCCCTAAGCTTAAAGGAGGAATCAGAAGCATTTTCATTGAATATTGTTCCGGTTGCTTATGTTCAAATCATTAAAGGAAGTTTTTGATTTTTTTAATTATTTCCGTACTTTCTGTGTCCTGAACTCCTGATCCATCCATATTAACTGTTCCCATTCTTCTCCTTCGTTGTCCTTAGCTTGTGTTTGGTATGGCTCTCAGCTTTTAAGTCAATTCTTCTTGAAAAGAAACTACTAGCTATATAAAGCAGGTTAGAATCCAAAGGTTCGTTTTGACATGGTGTTCGAATCATTGGGCTTCTTCTAAGGAATTGAATCCAAAGGTTTGTTTTGTCTAAAATCTGCTTAATCTTTTGTTTCCGTGCCTACTTGGAGAAGGTTGTCTCCATGCTCATTTTGTGCTTCAATATTTCAGTTATTTTTTGTCGTAGCTGTTGGAAAATGACTTTGGGCTTAATTTAGATGGAACCCATTGTGGGTTCTAGCGAGTTTGACCAAGTTCAACGGACATATGATAAAAGGTATGCGCAAAGGCGCAAGCTGATGACAGGGTTTCAGTATAGTCAAAAGCAAACTTCTCATATCTTAAAAATGATGTGGATTGCTGAATTTGTCCAAGCAAAAGTTGAATAAGCTGATGGGTCTATTCGATCATTCAGAGCAAGCACGCGTGAGCATCGTAAGATAACGTTTTTTTTTTGAGAGTGCATGCAGGTGGGATTGAAGAGTAATTTCGCCTTTCTGACGTGCCAATCCTTTATCCTTGTTTGCTTTACTTCTTTTTAAAGGTGCATGGAGATATTGTCGTTCCGTAAAACCTTTTGTTATCTTCAGCTTTGGAATTGACAGATTGCTCAAAGTATTCCAATACAAAATTTTGAGATATTGACATTCATGTAGGCTTTTAGGGATGAAGTACAAAATTGAACTGCGAGTTATATATTTATTTGTAAAACTAAAAATTAATAAGTGGACTTATTTGTAAAACTAAAAATTAATAAGTGGACGACAAGAATATTTATATATTTTTGATATGTGAATATTATCTAAATAGTATAGGTGAGAGTGAGTGAGTGAGTGAGTGAGAGGAAAAGACTGAATTATACCATTTCCTTTGTTTCAAAATAAAGGCTAAATGACCCACTTATTATACAATTTATACATCGATTTTTACTTTTTTACTTTTTTTTTAAATTTTTTATCATAAACGATACTCCCTCCGTCCCAGTCGAGTGGATACCAAAAATTTGAGCACACAGATTAAGGAAAAGTAAGAGAAATAAAAAATGAAAGGAAATGTTGTGAGTATGAAAAATTAAATAGGAGAGAGAATGAGTGGGAGGAATAGTGATTTGATTGATATTGTGAGTGTAAAAATAAAATAGGAGAGAGAATGAGTGGGGAAAATAGTAAAGATTTCCTTTCATTTATATAATTATATAAATTAAAAAAATAAAAAATATATCAAAATTCATTTTTTTTTATAATTGTATGGGTAATTATTTTTAATAATTGTACGGGTAATTTTAAAATTATTATTATTAATAAATTATTTTAAAAAATAAAATGATAAGTATTTTAGGTAAGTTGAAGTAAAGAAAAAATAATTATTTTATTTTTAAAAGGTTGGGTTAGGTTGGGTTGGATCACTGATGGGAGTATAAATTATATAAAGTTAGGGTGGTATATATGAAAGTAAGAAAAATTAATATTTTATTTAAGGTTAAGTTGAGTCGGAGTTACTGATGAAAATAGTCTAACTTCACCATTAGTGAAATAGGCACCATTTCAACCTTCTTCTCTATCTTCTAGCATAGCCTTCCTTAAACCCACCACGGGCCCCACCATTAACACCAACACCGCCACCACCCACCATTCATACTTTGAAACCCTAAATTTCAAAATCAAATCCCCAAATTCAACCTCTACATCACCCATTTGCAGAAATTAAATCAACTAAAATTAAAATCACCATTTACAGAAACTTATCTAAGGAACAACCCAAATTTTAAATAACCATATACAAAGATTTAAATCCAATTTTGAGTTTTCATTTTGGATGAATAAAAAATCGAAATCAGATCTCAAAAAAAGAAAACTTAAATATGTAGAATAAAAGTTTTAAATTTGGGTTTTCATTTTAGGTGAAAAATAAGGCTTTAGAGATGCCAGTGTTACAAATAGCAGATCTGGACATTTGAGCTTAAAGAAGGAGAAAGAGAGAGGTGGAGGGAGAGGGAGAGGGGTTGGTGGGTGTTGGTGGAGTGGTTGACGCGAAATCAAAGAGGAGGGGCGCTAATGTGTCCAAAATCTAACCGGAATCGGCTAACCGGAGGTTAATAACCGTAACCGTAATCGGTCAAAACCGTCAACCGTCTTAACCGTAACCGCCTTAACCGAAACCGGCGATTACCCGGTTCGGTTAAGGTTTTCAAAAATCGGCAACCGACGGTTATAATCGGCGGTTATTTAACCGGTTATAACCGGTTAAATAACCGGCGGTTATAACCGCCTAACCGGCCATTTTTGAATTTAATCCCCCCCCAATGACTACTTTGGCAACAGTCCCTCCCCCCCCCCCCCCACGGCTAGTTTGACCCAACCGCCCCACCCAGCGACCAGTTCACTTTCCCATTCAGCGCCCAGGCCCCCCAGCTCCTTCAATTCAATTAAATTAAAAAAAAAAAAAATCTTTTAAAAAACAACCACCACCCTACTATAAATATTACCTCCCTCCTACCATTTCATTTTCAATTTCACCTTACATCTCTACTTCTACTCTCTCTCTCTATTCTCAAATATCCTAAGCCTCATTATATTCAATTTTCAGTTTCAGTTAGTTTCCTTACAATTTTCAGTTAGTTTTTTAACGATTTTTTTTTTTTTGTATTTCGAGAATTCCAGTCAGTTTTTAAGAATTTTAGTTAGTTTTTTAGAGTTTTCAGTCAGTTTTTTAACATTTTCAGTTAGTTTTTAGGAATTCCAGTTAGTTTTTTAGAGTTTTCAGTTAGTTTTTTAACGTTTTCAGTTAGTTTTTCAGAATTTCAGTTAGTTTTTTAGAGTTTTCATCCGTTTTTAGAGTTTTCAGTTAGTATTTCATTTTCATTAGTTTTTTAGAGTTTTCGAGTTAGTTTTTAGAGTTTTCAGTTAGATTTTCGTAATTACGGTTAGTTTTTTAGAGATTTCGGTTAGTTTTTGAGGTTGCAGTTAGTTTTTCAGTATTTCGGTTAGTTTTTTAAATTACGCGCTTTTTTAAAGATTTCGCCGCTTTTTTAAAGATTTATAGCTTAGTTAGTTTTTTTAACAAAAGTTAGCTTTTTTTCGAATTCAAGTCAGTTTTCTAACGAAAATGTCTTCTTCTCGAAAAGGCAAGGAACATGTTGGTTCTACCACCCATCATAACGTAGAAGAATTCGAATTTTTTGAGGAATCATTTACACAAAATGAGCAAGATCAAGATGTGGATAAAAATGTTGTTGAAAGTGGTAGAAGGGGGGGGGGGGCGGCCGAGGCCGAGCTCGAGGTGGTCGTGCTCGGGGACAAGAACAAGAAGAACAACCGCCAATGCCACGTTCACGTGCCCCTAAGTCCGACACTTTTACAATTCATTTTCGAAAAGAGCAAATTGATTCCGATGACGACCGCTATTATCGAGCTGTTTGCAACTATTGTCCAAAATCCTACCCATTTACGAAGGGTGGAGGGCATGGGTCACTTAACGCCCACACACGCACAGTACATCCGGATAAACTTGGCATTTCAAGTGATCAAACTCAATTAGCTCCAACCACCACCCAAGGTTCGTCTTCCGTCCTATTTAAATTTAATAAGGTCATTTATAGGCAAGAATTGACCAAATTTGTTTGTGTTAAAGGACTTGCTTTTAACTTTGCGGATGATGAATTTTATGAAAGATTTATAAGACTTTCTTTAAATCCCACTGCCGCAAGAGTACCACGTTCGACTCTCGTACGTGATATTCATAAGGTGGTGTTAACATATCAAAAAACTTTAATTGAGGTTTTATCAAATTTACCAAACAAAGTTTCAATTTATGCCGATAGTTGGAGTGATTATTGGCAAAGAAATAGTTATTTAGGTGTTACTTGCCATTGGATAGATAATTCTTGGACTATCAAAAAAAGATTAATTGCATATAAAAATTTTGATCCCCCCCCATACCGCCGAAGCAATTTGTTCAAAGTTGCGTGGAATTTTTTTAAAATATAAGATTACGAATAAAATATTTACTATTTCTTTTGATAATGCTAGTGCTAATACCGCTAGTTTGCCGGATTTGATTAGAGTTTGTCAACCGTCATTTGGTGGAAAGTTTTTTCATATTAGGTGTTTATGTCATATTATTAATTTATGTGTTAAAGATGGTTTGCATGCATTAGAACAACATGTTTCCCCAATTAGAGGGGCCCTTGAATATATTTCTAGAAGAAATAGTGTTACAAAAAAATGGATTAGGTTTTTAAGAAATCAAAATCTTGGAGACAAATATTTTACTTCCGATGTTCCAACTAGGTGGAATTCCACCTATAAAATGTTAAAAGATGGTTTTGAGTATAAAGAGCTTCTTATGGATTTTTTTGCTACACTTGGTAATAATCAATCTTTATTTGCTTATCAATGGAATGCATGCACTAATTTGTGTAAATTGCTAAAGATTTTTAACACCGCTACTTTGACATTATCGGGAGTTTATTATCCAACTTCCATTTTGGTTCTTGAGCAATGTGTTGCAATTGTTACTAGTTTTAATAATTTAAAAGATTGCTATGTTTTAGGAGATTGCATTTATTTCATGAGACAAAAGTGGATAAAATATTTTGCCACTATTTTGTCTTTATTTTTTATTGCAAAAGTATTAGATCCCTGTGTTAAATTAGATGAGTTGGCTACTATTTTAGCTTTTTATTATACTAATTTATACCCCGAAGGTGACGGTGATCATGAATCTCCGTCGAATATTGTTGAATCAACAAAAAATGATTTGGTGTCTTTTTATAACGAATATAATGCAATTCATGGAAATCCTTCTCAAAATGTTGACACTACTTCTTCTCAAGATGTTGGTGGTGATTTACTTGAGGCGGATCCGTATCATTTTTTTGCTAATTTGTATAGCAAAAAGAAACGTCCTCGAGTAGGAACTACTTCTTCCTCTAACATTCCCTTGGAGTTAGACACATATTTCAACACTACTTTTGAATGAGATCAAAGTAGTGATAATCCAAATGATTTTGATGTTTTAAAGTGGTGGTCAAGAAGGAACGAGAGTTATCCTATACTCTCTATAATTGCAAAAGAAGTCTTAGCTTCTCCCGCGTCAACGGTGGCGGTTGAATCCGCATTTAGCATTGGAGGAAATGTTTTGGATGAAAGACGTTCCCAACTAACGGTTGAAAACTTGGAAAATCAACTATTACTTGGGGATTGGGTTAGATCGGAAAAGAGAGAACAAGATATGCCTTATGAAGAGGATACACTTGACCCAAAATATCAATACGATGTGGATGACTCTACGGGAAGTGACTAGTGAGGATTAGATTAGTTTTTAATTTTAATTTTTTGGATTAGGTTTATTTTTATTGAATTGTAATAGTTAGGTTGAGGTAAATGATCCTAAATGTCCCCCCTTAATTATAAAAGGGTAAGGTTGGTTGTCCCCCTCTTTGTAATTTTATTTAATTAACTAGTATGCCACACGTGCGTTAAAATGCACGACAAAATATTTTTTTTCATAAATAGGAACCCAATCAAAAAAGTTCATATTGTAATGAACTTTCATGTAATTAAGAAACATGACATTAATGAAAGAGTTACTTATATAAGTATATCAAATACTAAATAATATTACAAATTCTGAAAAATTTCCTTATAGACAACATTTGTCGTTTCATTGGTGACGTTTTCATCTTCATCACACATTAGTATCCTCAACCCATGTCGATTTGTGACCCTCGATAACGCAATGTACAATTGTCCCGAATATTTTGGATCCAAAGTCGTTTTGAATCTCTTATTCAATCTCTCTCCAAATCAAAAGTATGCATTACAGTGTGGACATTTGTTTGAAGGATCACCAAAGTCCATATACTTAGTATGTATATTAAAACATAAGAACAATTGCTCAAAAAATATAATCATACTTTGCATGATAATAAAAATATATGTTAGAAAATGTACCTTTAGTAAAATAAGAATTTGTATCCACATCTTTGTCGTTAAATGGTATTGGAGGAACAAATGCGCCTATTAAATTGAATTAAGAAAATTAAATTATAAAGAAATGAAAATATATAAAAGTTAAATGATTTTTATTTAAAAATAATTACTTTTTCGCTTTCGGGTTCTTTTTGGAGCAAATTTAACTCCAAAACTTGAACCAGCTTCTTCACGGACGTCACTTATAACTGTTGATTGAACCGATAAAAAACTATTTCAAAGAAAGTTGAAATTTTAAGAAATTACATATGTATAAAATTATACATAAAGATAAAAATAATGATTGTTAAGAAAGTGATTTTCCCCTAAATTGATGATAATGTTAATGACATCGGTTTTGGATTTAATGATCATGCAACAAATAGTAATTCTTAGATCATTCAAAAAAGCAACCAAGAATCTGATCACATAAAATAGAAAAAACCATAACAAACTTAAAGCTAAGTCTTAATAATAATTATCCTAATAATCCTTTCACCAAAGCAAAAAGATCAAAAGTCCAAATATTGGCATTATCACTCCTCAATCTTGATTGTTTTTCCTTCCTTGACCAACATTTTAGTTGCAGATCCAAAATCTTGAACTATGTTTTGTGTAGTTGTATCCTCCATTGATTGAATTCTTTTTTCACCCCATAACTGGACTCTTTTCATTGTCACTAACTGAATGAGATATCTGCAATAAGATGATAAGATTGCAGTAGCAAATGTCATGGATGCAGTATGTAACAACGCAAGCAAAGACACTTTCACATTATCAAGTAACTCTAAGATTCTTCTTAATGCAACACAAAAATTAAAAGTCGGGTCCTTGAAACTAAGATCAAGATTACATAATTGAGTTGAAGGAATTCAGGAAGAAAAATAAATGTTACCACCTCCATACCGTGTCTCAATTTTCATTTAAGAACATTTTTGAAAATGTTTTACTTTTAACTAAATCAATGGCAAATATGTTTAAATATTTTTGCTATTCGTATTGATTTTGCAAAACATTATGAAATATGAAAAGAAAAAAAAAACATTTAGCAAGAAAAAGCAGTAAAATAAACATTTATTATGTGACATATTTTCTAGAAAATGTAATTCCTTAAAAAGAAGTTAAGAAACTTACCCTTCACCAATAGAATTTAGTGCTTCCTTTGTCAATGGAAAGTATAGAGGAAACACAACAACATTGGCAGATCCATGGCTACGACGGATCGCAAAATTAACACATGAGGTGTAAACATTTAGCAAATCTTTAGGGGCATAACAATCCCCAAAGGGTATAATACTCATGTCATCTGGAAAGAAGAGAGATTGCCAGCATAGAGGACTCAGAGTGGCTTTGTACCATGACTTGCATACAAATGGTGCTCCTTCCATCAGCGACAACACTCCAACTCTTGAAAGTATATCCACCAAACAGTCAAGGGGCATGTTTTCCCATTTCCGATCACCCATCTGAACGATAAACATACATGAAATTTAAAAACGATAGTTAATGGAATTGCAAGGAAATGGAAAAAAAAAACATACTCAAGAAGTTATTGATAATGGGGAAAGGGATTAAACTTTAAGATGAAGAACCTTGTTTGCTGCTTTAATATATGAAGATCACAAAAACACACATATATATGGAGATTTTGATTTCTATAAGATCAGCTTAAAGAGGGATGAACTGAAAGGTGGAAACACGGAAAATTGGAAATCGAACCGTCTGTAATCTTATCTGTTACCAAGACGATTTGACTATTGACATTTCAATCTTTTGGGGACCCAATTAATTACAACAACTTGGAACTTACACAAAAAGACTGTTTTCTTATTTAATTTGACTGTTTTTCTCAAGGTTAAATGATCCAGCAAACAAACAGTTAGTAATGATTATTTTTTTGGCTCAAAAAATAATGATGTGTAATTGAAAGTTTCTATATATATATAATTCAGATTTTGGCGCCAAATTACTATTTTTAGCAATATTTCTTATTCACTTCAGCTTTTATATATATATTGATATTGATATTGATAAAATTTAAGGGTACCGTCCCTTTTTCTTTTATATACTTTTGTTTATTTTTAAAAAAGTTAAGTTTTATTTCTTTAAAAATTCATAACTTTTTTTATATATCTTTTTGTAAAAAATGTATATAGTAAACAAAAGTCTAAAATGGTCTTCTTTATCCAAAAAATAAATAAATAAAAAGTTAACTTTTTTATAGAACTAGTTAAAAATTTAACTGTTTTCTTAAAAAAAAAATGTTAAAAACTATTTTTTAAAAGAAATATTTCTCAAATAGCTTTGCTTAACCAAAAAAAAAAAAACTGTTAAAAAAATCTGTTAAACACATTTTCCGTTAAAATTTCATTTATTTAAAAATTCTTAACTTTTTTTTTATAACTTTTTCCAAAAAAAATCATTAATAAGTAACATCTCAAATAGTATTCTTTATTCAAAAAAAAAAAGGGGGATTATACAGTACAAAAGTTAACCAAAACAGTTAACTATTCCGTTAAAAAAGGACTAATCTGAAAAAAAAGACTCATTTTAACCGTGATAACCGTGTATAACCGTTAATCGTATAACCGTAACCGTTAGTACACGGTTAACGGTTAGGTTACGGTTAGAACTTAACGGTTTTTTTAACCGCCGGTTATAACCTTTAACCGGCGGTTATAACCGTATGGCCACGTCTGGGGGCGCATGGCTGGGGTTGAAAGAAGAAAATGAAGATGGAGAAGATGGGGGTTGTGAGACTGAGAGGGATAATGGTTGGTTGATATTTGGGAGGAATTTTTTGGGATTTAGAATATAAAATGGGTTAAACATTTGACGAGGTTTGGTTAATTAACGTTTTGGTTTGGCCATGTAATATTAATACTCCAATTATATTCCATATTATCATTACGTTAATTGATATTTAATGACATTTAACTCAATTGAATTATTTGGCCAAAAATGATGAAAATACGTATCATTATCATTATATTGTCATTAGATAGTACATTATATTTATTGTAATAACGGGTGTATTATATTGTATTGGTTGATAATTATTCCCAAAAATATGTTTAAAAAATTAAGTTTCTTCTAATCCACAAGTGCTTCCATTTCTATTCTTGAAGATGAAATCCCAAATGAAGTTGTTGAAGAAGAGGTGGTGGAACCAGTTTCTCCTAATCCATAAGTGTCGACACCTGAACCATTTTTGGCAAATGAAAGATCAAGAAGGAATAGGAACCCATCTACTCGGTTAGAAGGATTTGAGGTAATCCGTGATGATGAGGTTAATGATGATGGAGATTTAGTGCATTTTGCCATGTTTGCGGATAGTGAGCTAGTCAAGTTTGAGGAGGATGTCCAAGATCCAAGGTGAATTCAAGCAAGGCAAGAGGAAATAAGAGCAATTGAGAAGAACAAGACGTTGCAACTTATTGATATTCCTAAAGAACAGAAAGTCATTGATATCAAGTGGGTTATAAGGGTCGTGGATACAAGATTGTTCGGTTCTTTCGCTCGGCAATTCCATTATGTTGTGGTGTGTAGGGAAATGTCACTTCATACTCTATTTCCCTCTTCTTTGCAATACTCAGCAAAATTCATTAGAAGTATATTCACCACCACCATCAGTCCGTAAACATTGAAGATAACAATTACTTTGTTTTTCAACAAGAGCTTTAAACTCTCTACAACAAGTAAAAACATTGGATTTTCTTTGAAGAAAATAAATTCATATTTTTCTTGTGAAATCATCAATGAAAGTAAGAAAATATCGATTATTTCCATTAGACAACACATTAAGTAGGCCGCACACATCCGAATGAAAAAGCTCAAGAGGTGTGAGGACCCCGACCCGGAACCTACACGTGTCCCGAGCTGGAGCGTCCCCAGACTAACCCAAAATTTTCTAAACTTTTAAAACATTGATTTAACTTTCAAACATAAACACAATTAACATAACCATTTCAAAATAACTCTACTCCTCTCCACATTGGAGAAAGAGTTGACCAACTTTGAAAGTAATAAACTGTTTTAGTTACAAAAGATATCGGTTATAACGTAGAAGTTAAAGTTTATAAATACAAACTCCATAAAAGAATTATACCAAAATACACTTTCTATGCCAACCTATACATACCTTGACAATCCCCAAAATATCACTTCCAAACTCCTCTCCGCCCTTACTTGGCCGGTTCGCCTGTCTCGGGATCTAAAAACATTAAAGGGAGAGGGGTGAGAATAAATCTCAGCAAGCTATTATGAATGCAGCAATATGCCAAATAAGATGCAACACATAACAAGTTGCATATAACACATTGGAAAAGCTGTAAACACTTTACATTACCTTGGTTTACCTTTTTCCCGTCTGAACAATAGTCGTACAACATTGGGAAATAAAATCCAATCTTAGGTGAGCTGCTTAAGCAATACTCACATCTTTTAAGACCCGTTTTTCAGGGAACCATATAAGAAAGTAGCAACTCTGTAAGGCTTTTGGCTCAATACAGATGCTATAACCCCGACCTGTGGCCACAGGAGGGGACGGTCACAGATATAACATAATCCGATCACATTAGGTCACACTTCCATAATTGATCGTATTATGTTATACCCCCAACATCAGCTGATTAACACATTATCAAGCACATAATAGTTACTTGAAATATAATCCACAAAAGGGATAAGCAATATAGCCACATGGTAAAATATACTCATGTTCAACCAATATCACAGTGCAACATTTATTTAACACACTATGCATAGTATAATCAATGAATATGAACTCAAGTAAGGCAATAAGGTATCATCAACCCACCCTACATAGTCATCATACAACAATACATGGCCTCTATAAAGGTCCAAGTTAAATCTACCAAGTTGGAGTCACATTTGTCAAGTTGCCAAACTAGGCTGCCAAGCGTTTTCCAAGCAATATTTAAAGTACTTCCCCAATTCCATTTTGATCACTTAAGATGTCATTGTGTAGCCAAAGTATTCTACTTTAATCTAGGTTAAAGAGATTTCATTTTGGTTCTAGTTTGAATAGGTTTAAACAGCTCTAAAGTTGGTTCAAAGTCACCAGGCCAGGGCACGACTCGTGCCCCAGGGCACGACTCGTGCCCATTTGACCTTCCCCAGAATCTGGCGTCCCCAGCAAGGCACGACTTCAGCTTACCAATGGTCACGACTCGTCCCTTCCTCAGGCACGACTCGTGCCACAGGGCACGACTCGTGACCTGAGCCCAGAATTCAGAACAACAGCAGAATTCTTACAGCACCTATATTAATTTGTCCCAACCCAAGTTTCCCCTGTTTTGTGCACCTAGAAAGGCTTACCAAACTTCATAGATCTCATACTAAATCCTTTAAACCCAAAATAATATAAACCTAGATCATTTACCACTTGATTTCCAACCCATTTCACTACCACATTTCAAGTTAATCCTTTTTAATCTAACTCAACCCATTTTCTTACACTCTTTAACACTTTCATTAACAACAACATTTTTCTATGACATTAACCAATTCCTCAACTCCAAGAAAGTTTCCAAAGCATCAAACAATCATTATAATAACAATAACAACATCAATAGTTCATGAACATTTAATGAAGGAAAAGTCATAATAACTCACTTTAGAAATATGAGATGGAATAAGTATTTTCTTGGCTTGATGCGTTCCTCTCAACTCCACGAACACGAAAGTACGATCGGATTGAAAAATGGAGAAGGATTGAATGCTCTAAGAACTTGGAAGGGAAGATTTTAGGAAGAAGCTTCCATGGAGAATTTTGGGAGGAAGGAAGAAGAAATGATGAGGGGAAAATGAGGAGGATGGAGGAAGTATGGGAGGGCTTTGACTAAAGAGAAGGAGGGGTGAGGGAAATAAGGGGAAGACATGGCCCCCCATGCCAAATTAATTGAAGTCTTTCAACTTTCTACTCTCAAGCCCCTTAAAGTTTAAGAAATGCAATTAAACCCTTTACTTCCTTCCTCTACACAAGGAAAACCTAACTGCTCACATTTTATTTATTTCCAATTACCATACCACAACAAAATACTTTAACTTATTTCCATTTTAACCTAAGGATTTAGAACTATCCTTCAACCATCTCATCTTATCATAAGAAATCAAGGACATATAATGAACACATAAAATTAACAGTAATATTAAAAGCATATAATATGATACTAAAATAGTGTCTAGGGTTAGGGTCGTTACAAGAGGCCTCCTTGTTCTCCAAGTTCTTTCAACCAAAAATGGAGCTCTATGTTGCTTTCCAACAATACATCCCTCACACAATTGTTCGGGGTGGTTAATTATAGGCAAACCTCTAACCATCTCCTTTTGAGCTAACATCTTCAAGCTATGAAAATTCAAGTGACCAAAACGCAAATGCCACAACCAAGATTCATCTTTCACAATAGCATTAAAGCAATGATAGGAATCACACTCAATATCAACTCGAAACATTCTATTCTTCGAAAGAGGGGACCTTAGAATGAGTGTACCTTGCCTATCAAACATGGTGAGTTGGTTGTCATATAGCCTCATATCATACCATTTTTCCAAAAGTTTCCCCAAGCTCAACAAATTGCTCTTCATATCTAGAATATAGATCACGTCCGATATATACTTGTGATCTCCATTCTTCGATTTTATGAGAACTTTTCCTTTTCCCATCACCGATATTGTGTTATCATCGGCTACTTGACTTTTGACCTCACTGTCTCATCAAGATCAACAAATAACTCCTTTCCACACATGTTATTTGTATAACCCGTGTCAAGGAACCATGTGTAGTAATCGAGATCTTCAGCCGCCGCCGTTACCATCAAAAGAACTTGACCATCGTCATTTTTACCTTCTCTTGCAAATCTTGCTTCTTCTCCATCTCCAAAATTATCTCTATATCTACACTCAGTTGCATAATGACCATATTCATGACATTCATAACATTTAACATTTGACTTATCATACTTTCCTCGGTAATCAAATGAATTATTTTGATGACTATTTACACTTCCACGATCATTTCTTTGTTCTTTGTCTCCTCCTCGGTTGTTGTTGTGATAATCACCTCGACCTCGACCATAGTAACCAAGTCCTCGGCCTCGGTCTTGTCCTCGTCCTCGTCCTCTTCCACGAGAACCGCTACCATTTTGGTAACCTTGAGTATTTCCACCTTGTCCACCTTTATTTGAGGAATGGACATGAGAAGCTTATAATGCTTGCTCGGTCGATTTCTCAATTGACTTTTCCTTCATTCATTGCTCGTGTCCTTGTAAAGAACCTGACAACTCATCAATTGTCATAACAGAGATATCTTTAGACTCAATCGCCGTCACGACATGCTCAAATCGAGGTGTGAGTGTTCCCAAAATTTTCTCCATAATTGTTAAATCTTCAATCTTTTCTCCATATGACTTCATTTCAGTTGTTAAAGCAAGAATTCAACTAACATAATCTGAAATACATTCTGAAGATTCCATTCCAATAAGTTCATACCTTCGCCTTAATGTTTGGAGTTTTACCTTCTTCACCTTTTCAACTCCTTTGAACAAATTTTCCAAAACATCCCATGCTTGCTTTGACGTAGTTGCTTCCGCAATCTTGTCAAACACCACATCAATAACTCCTTGATGGATGTAATATAACGCCTTCTTATCCTTCTTGTAAGCACGTTGATGTGTTTGTCTTATAGGGGTGGAAATGGTTTGGCTCAAACCGCGGTTTGAAGTCGAACCGAGCCAAATCGTGTGATTTGGTTCGGTTTTTAGACATAAGTGGTTTAGCTCGGTTTGAGAAATTAACAAACCATGTGGTTCAGCTCAACTTGGGGTTTAGCACTCCTAAATCGAATCGAGCCAAACCGAGCCGAACTGTTTACATATACAAGTATTTATACACTAATTATTACTCTCACCGGAGATTATTCCTCCACCTAAACTTCTCCCCCTCAAAATTAAATACAGTAAAATCATTGCTAGACACAAAGGCCAGAATTCTATATTAGACTTAAATGCAAAATTTCACCGCAACTCATCAAAATAAGAAAGCCAAAATAAAAAAGCATCAAACTACTGAAGTTACAGATCTTTCTTTATGCTAAATTCTTGTTTAATCTGCAATAAGGACCATTCTTTTTCCTGCTAGTGAGACGAAAGTCACACTAAAACGACATGAAAAAAAAATTACTTCTCCTATTACCAAATAAGCACTTACATCTACCAAACACAAGACAAAATCTTTTTGTACCACTTTCGTGTACCATATTTTGTATCATGATTGATCCAACAGTTTTGCTAATACCGTGAGTTTATGAAATTTTAAGAGCAAATTGCTAATACAGTGTTCACTTCAGATTTAGGGGGATGAACCTATATTAGATTTGGAATGTGGTTTGGACCGTGGTCTAGATCGCGGTTTGGACCGTGGTCTGAACCTCAAAATCAAACCGCAAATCAAACTGCGGTTTAGACCGAACCAAACCGAACCATAGCGGTTTGGTTTAGCTCGGTCTGAATTTTATTACGGTTTAGCTCGGTTTGGAATTTTTCCAAATCGATGCTAGCGGTTTGACTTCTAAATTTGCTCAAACCGAGCTAAACCGAACCATTTCCACCCCTACTTGTCTTTGCGCATCATTCGCATTCTCCTCGAGCACTCCTGTGCCAAGCATCTCTTGATAGTCAAAAAGTACCATCATTTGAATACGCCATCGAGCATATTTTTTTTCCATCCAAGATAGGAATTTGTGGTTTCCTACAACTACCATTCGTACCACCATTAGTACCACCGTTCATGGCTGCCCAAGTATGCTCTGATACCACCGTTGGAAAATACATAAATATAGAGCAAGATGATAAATATATGGAGAAGAATTTTTTATTATGAAATCTGAATTCTTGACACACTTTGAGACTAAAATGACTTGTCTATTTATAGGCTTACAAGACTTGAAAAAACAATGAACATAAACTAGAAAATGAAAGGGCAATACTCATCTTAACTAATCCTTATCTAGATTAGTGACTCTTGACCTTAGGTATTATGAACCATGCACCAAAATTAAATATCATGAACCAAAAACTGCTTTAGAATAATCTAGAGTAATCAAGATTAAATTTCAACAGAAAATATGTATCATTATATTGTCATTAGATAGTACATTATATTTGTTGTAATAACGGGTGTAATATATTGAATTGGTTGATAATTATTCCCAAAGTATGTTTAAAAAATTAATTTATTTGAAAGAAAGTTAAATTTGCTATTAATTGAAAGTGAAATTAAATTATTCTTGAACATTTCATTTTGAAGCGGGTTGATGAGAAAAGAGCGAAAATGAAAAGCGGAAAACTACTACAAGTTCATCATTTTTAATCTATAAATATTGCATTGTTCGAAATTATTTTTTATATTTTCAAAAGAGTTTTGTTGTATAGTTTCGTAAAATTGTTGAGTAAACCTCTAGGTTTAAAACTTCTAAATTGTCATCGAATGAAATTACTCTAATACCCCTAAATTCATACACCCAATATCCAATGTTATATATACCCTTAACATTTAAACCAAAACTTACCTGCATTGTTATACACACCCGTAACATTAAATCAAATCTACCCATCATCAAATTTTCACCTTCCCCACCTTCTCTCATTTTTCACCATTAAATTAATCAAAAAATCACCTCTTCATTTTATTTTTACATTCAAAAATTACCTCCCTTTACTCCTACTATCATTTCTCACACACAAAAAAAAGAAAAGAAATTACATAAATATTTGTTCAAGATATTTAGCAAGATCATGGATAAAATATCTCCACAATCGAATGTCAATTTAAGTTTTCTTCACTTTCTAACCATATAAATGTGTTAACTTTTGTTTTAATAACTTTTGTTTTCGTTGCAAAAATTAGGCCTGTTGGCCGAATTTCAACCCATTATTCGCCCACACCCGACCGAAAATTTGAAATAGTTCGGCCACACTCGGCCGAAAAATAAAGAACTTTCGGCCCTGATTTGCCGATTCTTGGTTGATTTTCGGTCTTTTCGGTCACACCCGACCGACTTTTAAAAATATTTCGGTTACACCCAGCCTTTCCAAAATAATTCGGCCACACCCAGCCGAAAATTGGCCACACCCAGCCGAACTTTTCAATTTTTTTCGGTCACTACTGGTCGAAACTTTTAAATAATTTCGGTCACCACTGGCCGAACTTTAGTTTTTCACCGTACCAATTCCTTATTGTTTTATTGAATTGTCGCATTGTTCACCGGGTGACAACAACTATTACCCGATTGATTTTGAAAGTGTTTTGAGAGACTACACAACATAATTCACAATGCATTTGTATTTTAAATACCTAAAAATAATATTTGAATGGGCCCATAAAAAGGGGGAAGAGCATGGATTTATTATCGTTATAGGTCGATCAGATAACAGAAGCCGTAATTTCGCTCCTCGAATGACGTTTGTGAACGTTGAGGGATATACAAGAAAAAGTCAATCTCTCTTTCCTCTCAAGAATCTGTTAACAATGAAATTGTTGGCAAAAAAAATAAAAAAAATAGAGAAAGCGAAAGCGAAACAAAGAAATGCGATTTTAAGTTTCAGATGAACGCTAAACAAGTCAATGTTAATGGTCAATGGCAATTAAAAGTGATATGTGGCATTCACAATCATTCGATTTGTCAATCCATGTTGGATCATTTTTATGTTGGTAGATTACAGAAACAAGAGAAGGAGTACGTGATAGAAATGTCACATGCAAGTTGCCGACCAAAGGATATTTTATATGGCTTAAAAGAGAAATTTTCGGAAAACAAATCATTAATACATACTTTTTTTAATGCGCGCGTGAAAAGCAGGGCAACTGAGCATGCGGGTTATTCTCAAATCCAACAAATGTTTAAATTGAATGATCATGGTTATCACTTCGAATATCGGCAATGCGAGCATACAAATGTCATTAGGGAGAAATTCTTTACTCATCCGAAAAGCATTGAATTGCCGAAAGTTTTTACATACGACTTAAACTTGGATTGCACTTACACGAAAAATAGGTACAACTTACATTTGCTTGAGATTGTGGGCGTGATATCAACAAAAATGATCTTGTTAATTGCTGCCGTATACTTAGATTCTGAGAAAGAAGCAAACTACACTTGGGCATGTGAAGTGTTGAAATATCTGATGGATGAATCATGTCTTCCTAATGTTATCGTGACCGATAGGGAGCTTGCTTTGATGAATGAAATTTGTGAAACGTTTCCAACAACAACTCATTGGGAGGCGTTTATTATTCATTGCATATCAACAGAAATATTCTAGCAAAATGCAAGAAAATGTTTGATATGCAAGAAATTTGGGAGGCGTTTATTATTCATTGGAACGTAATGGTTAAAGCTGATACAAAGACATCGTTTAATGACTTTTTACGGCGATTCTTAGAAGATTTCAGTCGTTATCCCGGTGTTGTCAATTATGTCATGAACCAATGGATTGTGTCATACAAAGAAAGATTTGTATCGTGTTGGACAAATAAAGTTATTCACTTTGACAACTTGACTACAAACAGGTATATTGGGCGAACCTTATTTTTGATGTGTCATATGTTTTGATGTTTCCTATGTTTTGTTAATTATATGCTAATAAAATTCCTAACTTATGTTAGGGTGAAGAGTCAACATGCCTTGTTGAATAGTCAACTCTCGTAAACCCATGCCTCAATAAAGTTAAGTAGCCGGAAATCTGATGGCAATTCCACCTCGATCATTTTTCTAGTTGCCGGTAGAGATATGCTAACGCTCCGGCTCCCCAAGCATAATCACCAATTGCCCCCTTGTCTCAAATCAAGGTAGCTCGCACTATCACACGTCCCAGTCTTATCTGAAAAAATTGTGCACCCAATAAGTGTAACATATATGCCTTAGCAGCACACGCAACTTTTGGGGGGTCTGGAAAGTATAAATTAGATGAGAACTTTATTCTCAGTCATTCAAGATTCACCAGTGCCTCTTTGGAAGGTATTCCATCTTTAGCCAATTTTTTTGTCACTCTCAAAACCTCAACAACTTTATCAATTAGTGACTGGTTAGAATAATCGGGACTCTCAAACAAGGGTTGACCTATAACAGGAAGCCCCGTAAGACAAGACACATCCTCTAGAGTGATGGTCATCTCCCCAAATGTCATATGGAAAGTATTAGTTTTTGGGTGCCATTGCTTCATAAAAGCATTAACCAACGTCTTATCCACGTTGTCATACGCTACACTCAATAAGCACAAAAGAGCGGAATTACCAATAATATTTTGAACCAACTCAGACAAATTCTCAATATCCAACTTCCACTTTTTCAACTTTCCAATATGATTAATATATTTCAATGCACAATCATCTTTACCCTCCCATATGTATTTTGCCACGTGTGTTTTATAGGAAATGAGTAAAGATTTGTACCTCGGGCCACCGGGAAATGAGATGTCACCCCCACCTCCCTCGATGTTATCCTCATCTTACGACTCATCTTCCGGTTCATCTTACAAGTCACTGTTATTTTGAGCCTCATGATCATTCATCTGAGGTGAGGTTTCCATATTATCCTCATCTTCATTATACACAGAATATCTGCCTTCATACTCTTCATGGTACACTGAAGGCCTGACTTAATGCTGATATCTTTCTTCATTATAAGACTGAATGTCTATGATCAATATATGAATCCCCAACTCGCTCATCATCAATGAAAAATTTTAACAAATTTAAAATTGCTATACCGTGTGGCGATTTTAAATGAAAAATTTTAAAATTGCTACACGGTGTAGCGAGTTTAAAAAAAAAAAAGATATTTTGGGCAAAACTTTGAACAGTAAGTCACTTTGTTAAATAAAAAAAAATAAAAAGATACTCCCTCCGTCCCTAAATATTTGTCCCATTTGACTTTTCAAACATTTTAATTTAGTGATTTTGAAGCTTTAATTTTGGTTATTTTTACGAACGCTTTGAAAATTATTGATAATATACACCGCCGTTATGTAATACTCCGTCCCTAAATGTTACAAGTTTTGAAAATTTAGTGATTTTGAAGCTTTAATTTTGGAAATGAGACTAACTTTTTGGGACAAAGGAAAAGGGGAAATGGGACAAACATTTAGGGAGGGACGGAGGTAGTATTATTTGAGAAAAAATTCCAACGAAATGGGCAGAAAACCGCCGAACGGAGCCAACGTAAGAGTAGGGGTGACGTAGAAAAGAGTGGTCGACGGTGAAAGGAAAATGCCGGTGGGGAAGTATTACTGCGATTACTGCGACAAACAATTTCAGGACACTTATTTTCACCGTAAACGCCATATTCAGGGTGTCCAGCATCAGAGAGCCAAAGCTCTCTGGTATTCCTCCTTCCGAGGTCCTTCTCCCTCTCCCCATTTTCTTTCAATATCTATTCAACATTTATTCAATAATTTCCGTTTTCGTTTCATTTCAGAACCTAAACAGCTAAATTCAGAGTCATCATTTGGGGTAGGAGTCTGCAATCGCTTCATCACCACGGTAATATTTTTATCATCGTCGATCATTTTCAATTTTCTGAAAAAATTACTATGTTTGGCAAATCAATTTGGTGAAATTGGAATTGCAAGTGCCATTTACTTCCAATTCCAAATCCATGGCTCGGAAATGAATTACCAAACCAAACCATGGCTTTGCTTTTGTTTCTTACTCCAATTTGGTATTCATTGACACATCGACATTATGAACCATTCTTACTTTGCTCAAGCTCCGGTATTAAATTAATCATCCATGTATTCTTTTCGCGTACTTAAACGATTGTACTAAAAGTACACATCCATTTTACGCAGCACAAGATTTTGGGGGAAACTAGTTTCTCCTTAAGTTATAGAAAGTCCTGTTTTATAAACTGTTCCTAAATATTCACTAACTACTTACAAGTAGAAAAAAAGTGGACTTTTTATAATTTATGAAGAAACTAGTTTCTCCCAAAACTTGCTCTTTACGCAAACCCCCTGACAACATCCAAAATTAGTTAACAGAATCTAATGAAACCTAACAAAAGCGAATGTTCTTACTGTGTTTTGTAGTAGAACTAGGGTTTCAAATTGGGTTATAATGACGACATGGTGTAGGTGGCGTGTTTTATTCCATCCAACTAAGCCACATTAGACAAAGACAGCGGTTAGGGTGGAAGAAATATCACCGGTGGCTGTGATAGGTAAATGCCTGCCATCAGCCATATGTATATTAAGGTTTCCAAGATAGCTCCTCATCTGTAAGAAAATGAGCATTATTTGGGACTATCGGTAAAGTTCTTTCTACACCGCCCACATGGTACTCTTCTTCAGCAGTAATTGTAGAACTTCTCATACAATTTGAGGCATAATGATAAAAAAAATGCAGTAAAAACACTGAACACTACTCATGTCCCTGCTTCTTTTCTTGCCTTGTGCTGCATAAGCCACAAGAATAGATGAGGGTCGTTGTTTATCCATGGTGTTCTCAGTGAGAAGATGTTCCTCTTGAAACAAATCATTGAGAGACACGTCCAATGAGGGAACAGAGTCTTGGTTCATAAGGTTGCACCTGGTATGCTCAAACTCAGATCTCAATTTCAATTAGAAACTGGTCCCTTTTCGTAGTTACACGGAGAGATTAAACATAGCTAAGACCTTTAGAAGGTAAGCTAGCATAGATGATATCGGTATATTCAGCCCAAAGATTCATGAAGCTAGAATAAAAACCAATAAAAATCAGTAATACTATCTGCAAGGTTTGAAATCTGCTTGCGTTAAATTGCCAGCTGATTCTATTGAAAGAAGCCAGCCAAACAGGGATCAAACTTTACAGTATTAAATTGAGCTGAAGTTTTCTAATGATATTTTTTTGACCTAAATGTTGGTGTCTTCACCGGTACTTAGAATGGTAAACTTCAAAGGTCGTTTGTTGCTATGACAAGTTGCTTATCCCTAAAGAATGGCCAGCCTGCCTTAAGTTGCTTTTAAAATCTGAAAAGTCATCCATTTTATAATTTTGTCTACTGAATTTTATAGCTTGACTCAATTTTAACTGTCCCAAAGGTCCATTACCTCATGCTTATCCTTTTCCACCTTGTCGTAGCTCCTCAAGAATCGTCCTTCTTTTGGTTGAATATGTATTATGTTGTTCACATATGTTCCTTCAGAATGGATATATATTCTTCCTCGTCTGTTTTAAGCTCTAATCCAGCAAAAAAGAATGGTTAAAATAACTGATCTGTTTAGGAAATTATGTACACACATTTATCATTTTAAGCTACTTCAAGTTTGAAATTTCGACTTGGTTTGTCTTGACCAACTTCCTTCTCACATTTTATAGGGATCGTGCCAATATGGGGATTCTTGTAGATATTTTCATCCTAAGCAGAACCCACAGAGCATGAACATGCAGGACATTGCAGGTTGTCTTTTATTCACCATTGTGCCCCCCCCCCCACAACACTTATATTTAGTGGCAAATTTACACACTTTCTAATATGTTTAAACACTTCAGCTGTTGAAAAGATTTAGTTGTGTGGAATGAACATGTACTTGTATCTAATTCAATCTAGCTTTCAGCAACGAACTTCTCAGATACTACTTCACCAAGTTTTACAGGAAGTCAGCCCGTTGGAGGAGCCTCCTTACAAGGCAAGTATTGGTGGTTCTGTGGATTATTTGCACTAGAAAGTTAGTATGCAAAATTACAATATTCTTTTCTGCACTGCCTAAACCATTTGACTTTCTTATGTAGCAAACGCCAAAACTGTGGATTGTGTCTGCTTAACTCAAACATTGTTGATGGATTCTTTTCTTTCTATTCATGGAAATATTTTTGATAATTATAACATTATTGTCATTAGTTTACCTACTTTCTAGCCATTTTACCTAAAAACCATGTATGTATATTTACAGGTGACATAGTCAGAGAGAGCATGGGAGTTACTTTGGGAAATTTACCTCCATCATTGAGACCCCCTTCAGAGGGTGGATATTCGCCTCTTCCATTTGTTGATTGGGGATAGGTTTTCTATCTGTTTACTCTTTGCTGTACTCATTTAATATGCCAATGTTTTCCTATCACACTTGGGTAAATCTGAACGCTCCTGTGAAGTCAGGCAATATAGCTGTCTGTGATTGCTACAAGTAAGGAGTCTGAGCCTACAATTTTCTTCATATTTACACCATTACCCAGTGGTTAGTTTCTCTTTATAGTGCCATTTTTTTTTGAAAATTATTCTCACTAGAAGTTATGTGGTGTTATCAATAGTACTCCCTGTGGAAAAATAATTTTTCCATTTTCAGTGAATTTACAAAATTCACCTTTAGCCAACTATAATGCGCTATTGTGAACTTGTAAATGCTATCATCCGATGCTAAAGGCTTGCATGTATATGTGCTAGTATATTTGGCTAGAATTCAGTGTACTTCCTCTGGCCTTGTTTATTCGCACAAAGTACCTTATGTTGGTGGTTTATATATAAGCAAAAGTCATTAAATGCAGGTGTTTTTAGTTCTCTTTTTTCTAAAATACCCCTAATTAATTCCCCTTTATAAGATAAGTGTATACTCCCTCCGTCCCACTTCACTTGATACCAATTTGGTGGGCACAACAATTAAGAAAAAGCAGGAGAGAGAATTAGTGGAAGGAGGTGTTGTGAGTAGAAAAAGTAAAGCAGGAGGGAGAATGATTTGGGGGAACAGTAATTTGATTGGTGTTGTGAGTATAAAAACTTTCCATTTTAGGTAGTATCATGTGAAGTAGGACGAAACAAAATGGAAACTGGTATCAAGTGAAGTGGGATGGAGGGAGTATTTTCTAGACATTTAATAAGAGGGTATTTTAGTAATTAACCATTTTTTTGTTAGAAAATCAAGTCAAGTAAACTAGTGTAGCTAACTGTCATAGTCTGTGTGAAAGTAGTTAATTGCGCTTATAATTAAGGCCGGAGGGAGTACTTAGTTAAATTTTCATGCAACCTAAAATTGGACAAATAATTTTGGTACAGAAGTTGTATCTTTGAGCATCCTAGTCATGATGGACATTTGCACTAGTACTGTTATATAACAGGGTGGATAATTGTCTGATTTGGGTGTTCTTACTGGACTATTTGATGTTAGTATATCACTTTGTCAAAGTTCGCTTATCCAGTGTTCCCATTTCTCATCTGACCATGGGAATCATGTTATTCCATTTCAAGTTTGTACACATACATCAGATATATCTGACCATTCTATGCATGAGGATTAGTGTTGTGCTTCAGCATAACAAAGTAAAAGAATGCAAGACCTGCAAACAGCAAGCACATGCCAGACAAAGTGATTATGTCTGTGTCTATTTGATGTTAGTATATCACTTTGTCAAAGTTCGCTTATCCAGTGTTCCCATTTCTCATCTGACCATGGTAATCATGTTATTCCATTTCAAATTTGTACACATACATCAGATATATCTGACCATTCTATGCACGAGGATTAGTGTTGTGCTTCAGCATAACAAAGTAAAAGAATGCAAGACCTGCAAACAGCAAGCACATGCCAGACAAAGTGAGTATGTCTGTGTCTATTCTTGAGTTGTTCAAAGACCTTGATGTTGCCACTCTATTCCATATATAGGAACCATCTGGAAGGTGTGGACAATTGCATTCTGATTTGCACATCTTTGTGTCGCAGTAAAAACTGATTGATGTCAACGCGTTCATTGCAAATTGAAATGGATTACTCCAGTACATCCATCTGTAGAACTTTATGTCGGATAGTACGACAACTACTCCAGAAGATGACACCCACAATGATGTCACAATTGACACTATGAATGCAGCAAGTATGGGCGCGGGTGCTAGGAAAGTGACCATCATCCCGAAATATGTCACGCACAATGTGAACAAAAAGAGAACCAGCCAATACTTAAAAAACTCTGATGGCGAACCTATTCCAATACCTGCCATCCCATTCCCTATTCCCACAAGGGAAAGTGTTGCAATGAAGAAGTATGGAATTTCACCCACTGCCCAGGAAAGTGGATAAAATATGGGAAGGTACATTCCTGCCCTTCTCTCCCGGAAGTAGACAAGCCTGTCTGTGCCAATTTGTGGTATTACATTGTTTGCAGATATAACTCCGATTAGTATAACTTGCATGTATATGTAAAGTGAGCGCGATGTGACGCCACGAACGTCTTTGTATACGATCTGGAAGTACAGGGAGCCCATTATGAGACCGATTATTACACACCCTGTAAGTCTGCCGTAGGTATATTGTACATTCCTCCATAAGAATCTTTGTGTCCTTAGCAGTACCATACTTGCTTGCTGGGAGTACGTAGCTGGATATGCTGTAGACAGACTCTTCAATATTCTATTTTTGGTGAATTTATTTATAACAGTAATCTCTCGGTTGTTGGTCTCATGTAACATGCTAGCTCTATATATCTCATCAAAGTTTGTTGAAAGGGGATCCCTACTTTTTATCCCTTGGCCAAGAGCCCCCATGACATAGCTAACTGGACTTTGTCTAGCATACTGAGGCAAAGATGGAATTGATGCAAAATAATCTAGAAGATCACTGCAGTTGGGTCCCACTGGGCCAAAATATGCTTGTTGCCCTTCTCGTGTAAGAATGAGAGCACAGTTGAAAAATGATAATGACCGAGAAGTGGGATGTGTCAGGGTGGCAATTATTGTCCGTCCTGACACTGATAATTGACAGAGAATATGGAGGATATTCAAAGTTCCGGTAATATCAAGACCATAGACTGGTTCTTCAAGAAAGAGGATGCTTGGATTAGCTGCAAGCTCAACTGCTATAGTCATCCTTTTGGCTATTTCAAATGTCTTTCCGGTGGAATCACGAAGGCCACCCACAAGTTGATTGGAGTACAGCATTAGACCAAGCTGATTAAGAACCAGCTCAACATGAATGCGACGACTCGTAGAGTCAATTTCCCGGCTAAGTCGAAGTGCAGCACTAAATTGAAGGGATTCACGCACAGTGAGGTAAGGTTGGTGGGCATCAAGCTTCTCAACATAGCCTGTTAGTCTGAAGAAGGTTGGTCCAGGTTTTGCACCATTTGCCTCAAGGTTGCCACTGAGGTTCGCACTGAAAGGTACCCTTCCAGCTAAGCATTTTAGTGCTGTTGCTTTGCTTGTTTTAGATGCACCTATTATGGCTAGCATGTTTTTTGGTCTTGTATAGCCTGTGATGTGATTGAAAACTGATATTTGCTCCTTCATTTCTTCGTCAAACCTGATTCATAAAAGTAGTGTGTGACCAACTTGTCAGATACTTATGAGTGCTATGCTGTTGAATATTGTAAATATGCTCTTTTCTGTAGTCAGGATCTGAAGGCCAATTGGATCAGAAGATTCTTTGACTATTGACTTTTGTATTAACTTATTATCATTTGTGCTAAAAGCGTCTGAAGAATGATTCTCGTAGCCTACCCAAGTTATTGGGACTAAGGCTGAGTTGAGTTGTGTTTTGTGTTCTAAACTTATGAAAAAGGAGCAAAAACATACCTTATGAATGACAGATCCTCAAAAACAAGGATCATTGGTTCAACTGGTAATCCAAGCCCATCACTCTCAAGATCAATTCGAAAGTCCTCAATCCATTTTTCGACCCCTCCATTCTCCCTCATATTTCTGACTCTAGGTGCTGACCGTTGTGACCCAGTATATCTAGAAGCACAATCATCAGAACTCTCGGTGACACTACTTGCAGACTGGAATGCACTCTCTGTACCCTCTCTAAAATTGCTCATTCCTGAGTTCTTTTTGAGATGTGGAAGTGACTGATTTATTCCTGTAAACCCTACTTTCTTCAAGCCCAGTAGTGCTAACAAGTTAGCCCCCACGATCGATCCCAGGAGAATGGTATAAGGAAGCCAGGGTCTCTTTGCATCTGTAGAAAGCTCATTGAAGATTAAGTAGGCTTTTCCAACTGTCACTGATGGGAACTGGTCACAAAAATCCAGTTGACCAAGGTATTTGGAGCAGGGCTCAGTATAAGTCTCAAACTGGAATCTACAGAAAGAGACATTAGCCCAGTGTATTGGGTTGGCATATATGAGCCACTTCCAGTAAATGGGGATATTGGATGGGTAGATCACAAAACCACTAAAAAGTAGGAGGATTGAGACGAGTAGACCTGCAAGAAGCAAACCTTATGAAGTTATTTCAGTATGTAAGCAAGATTAAGAGGATTGAGACGAGTAGACCTGCAAGAAGCAAACCTGATGAAGTTAGTTCAGTATGTAAGCAAGATTAAGAGAACCGATGAAAATCTAGTCTGATTTTGTAAACACTTAACCTATCTCTGTATATTATTTGAGATACATCAATTTACTAGATGAACAAATATTAGATGATACAAGTGGTAGTATTCCTAAACAGTTAACTGTTACACTGAATCAAAATCTTGTTAAAAGCAATGGTTTTTTTTTTACTTATAATGTTAAATGAACAAGCGAGCGCATTAGCTAAAGAACTGAAATATACCTGCCAAAGCATTCCCCACTTCTGCAATTGGAGAAATGGCACTTAGCAAAAAGAAAACTGATGAACCGAAATATGCTACCAAAAATAACAAAAGCAGGAACTCAAGGAAAACCGCCCCATTTCCTGCCAGTGAGAGTCCTGCTAGAAAGTAAATGCAGAGAGCATAAACTAATGCCTGCAAGATATAACCAACGTTTGAATTTAGGCAGCTCATCTTATATTATAGGACTATTTAAATGAGGAGTTACAGGAATTACTTCAATGAAGGTTTGTGGGAGATTGACTACACATTGAGCGACTGTGTATGAAGAAGATCTGAAGAACATCTGAGACCGGTGCTTGTAAAATGTTGGTCTTTGGAGCAGGTATAGTGGAAGCTGCACCATATTTATGAGCATTATGCTCATTGTAGATATAAAACCGAGGGCTCTGACTGAATTCATTTGTTGTTGGTTATATTGACCTCCAAGTTTGTAGAAAAGTGTTCCCGAGAAAATGCCGAGTAAAATAGCCTGCAGCATTTCATAACAGATTTAGATTCTAGCTCATATACTTCACCGAGCATTGGAGCTTATTCTTCTACTTTTTTTCTCTCCATTTTTAAGGTGCGCCACAAAGTATTTAATGTAATCTGAAACTATACTCACACTGGAAACTTCTAGGACTGGGACATTTGTGGTTACCTGGAATAGCCTCAACTTTAGCAACAAAGAGAGCCTTTTGGTGATCTTGATTTGCCTGATGATAAGTGATTTTGTAGATGTCCACCAAGTTTGAACAAAAGGTCTTTGAAATTGTTCCCACTGGGAGGGGTACTCATCCTCCTAATCAGAAAGAGACCAAATTCAAAAATTAGTTAAGCAATGTCTTTCTTTCTTTCTTTTTCTTTTTTTTTTTCTTTAGTATCAAGCATGATTTTGAGTAGCTACTTTTTTTTAGACTTAGCGGACTGTACGTGGCTGAAATGGTTTGTCAAGTCATTCAGCTCATACACTACGCCAAAATGAGAAATGCAAGAATCAGCACATACTTCTTCATTTATTTTTTATTTATGCATTTGTGTTTTTAAATGTCAGGCATGGTTTTGAGGTAGATTCTGTTCTATACATCTTACCCCACCCTACGTAATTGAAAAAGGGTTTTGTTGAGTCATCAAGTTGCAGGAAGATGTGTAGGAAATCAAATTTTAATAATCTTCATCTTCTTATGATCAGTGTTGACTGCTTATACTCCTTGCTAATAGCGTGAACAGTTCAAGTACCTCTTCTTTGTATCGTTCAACTTGGAGACGATTATGGCCTTGTGACTTCTTCAACATCGAGTATGCGTGTGAGGCCCGTTCTCGCTGGACCGTTTGAGGTCCCACCGATAGGTATTCTGTTTCTTCATTGTTAATTGATATTGCTGTAATGACATCTCCTATCTGCACTCTTCCTGTGCTCTCAATCCCCCCCGAGTGCCCTAACTTTGTAGAGAGCTTGGCTACCACCAATTCTGAAAAAATGCAACTCAACTGTAGTTAATATATTGTCTCTTTCACAATCACTTTCGTAGAAATTAAAACCATGAAATGTTCATCTGAGAAGATCATGCTGCATAGCCTATGCCACATAATTTGTGAATGAATGACCTCTTCACCTGTCTCTTTTCGTGGTTCTGCATCAACTGTGCAGTGGTATTTTGATGGGGTTTTAAGTGATAGACCTAGACCAGGCTCACTTTCTACCCAATATGTGTGCTTTACATCATGTTCCTTGACAACTCTCTTGATATCTCTATAATGATCTGAAGCCCTGTAGCACTGCACAAGTTCATCTACTGTCAGAGGAATTGATTCTGTTGTCGCATACTGTGAACCATATCCCCCTACAATATCTTCGAGAAACTCGGCTGATTCCACATAGGATGGCTTCTCGTATCTACACATAAAACAACTTGTGATGTCTTCTATAAGTTTGATTAGGTCAGTTGTATGAAATGAAATATGAATTATGACCGGTGTAAGGAAATGACAATATATGCCACAGTCGTCTCTAGAAGAGTATGACACTCTCTCCGTCCTTGAATAAATGTCGTATTTGGTCCTTGAATAAATGTCGTATTTGGTCAACTAAGTTGAAATTTGATCAAAAAGTTATGCAAATTTAATTATCTTCGTAATATTCTGAATATGTTTATTGATGGACCAACAAAAACACTATTCATAACTATTTTTAAATTTTCATGAAGATAAATATTTTATCATTAAATTGTTGGTCAAAGTTAAATTTAGTTGATCAAATGCGACATTTATTTCGGAACAGAGGGAGCATTATATTACTAACCCGAGTCTGGAAAAGTAAGGAATTGCATCTTGCCGAGGGCCTTGATAGAGAACGTGTCCATCTCCTAGTAGTATGATTCTGTCAAACAGGTCAAACACCTCCTGGGAGACCTGGGTCAACGCCAGAATTGCAGAAGATTGCTGAATCCTGCTTATTGTTCTTATAACATCCACTAGATCATATGTAGTGGCTAGATCTGACCCAGAAAATGGTTGGTCATACAGCATAACTGAATATGTCCCAAGCGCTAGCTCAGCTGCTGTGAGCTTTTGGCGGTCCGTGTCAGATATAGCTTCTCCAGTGAGTTTGTTTTCAATATTTTTTAGGCCTAGAATCTCTAATACATACTCTAATAGTGGGTCTTGTCCCTCCACTAGTGCATGGGCAAAGAATTTTCTCATCCGTGGGGTGAAGTTTTCCGGCCGAAGTCCCTGAGTGCAGTCCCTGGCAAACTCTAGTGTTTCTCTAACTGATAGAAATGGTATGTGCCTGCAAGTTTACCAAAAGGAATAGTATTGGCATTTGCTTGAGGATCAATGAATATAGTTTAGGAGCACGAGCGCGATGAATGTGAATAAACCAAGTCCAGACGGAGTCTAGCTGTCTCTGACATCAATGCGAATGGTTGCAGTTAGTTATAAAACACTTACTTATTAACCTGGCCACTAATATAAGCAATGAGCCTGCTCAGACGAATTTCAGAGGCATATTTGTCGTTGTACAGAACTACACCTTGCATGTTTGTGTTCATATTTTGCTCTACTTGTCCTGCGAGAATTTCTAAAAGGGTGCTCTTTCCGCAGCCTGCACCATACGATTTAACCTTAATCAGTAACTTGATTAGCTGCACCTTTCTTCTTAATATTGTGTCTTAATTTCTGACTTTGACAGTGACTTGATTTATTGCACCTCTCTCCTTGGTATTTTTATCTTATTTTCTGATATCTTAGTTTCTTGATTTTCTTTGTTTTTGCATGATTCTCTTATTTGCAAAAATTGTGTGTTTTTCTGGAAGCTAATCTACAGTTACTTACCAGGAGGTCCAAGTAAAAGGGTCAATGATCCAGGCATGATGTATCCATCGACCCCTTTGAGAATTTGCAGCCATGTTGATTTCTTATCTTGGAAAAGTGTCTTAAAAGGTCCAATGAAAAAATTCATCACTTTGTTTCCAAATGTTTCATATCCTTTGTTTGATATCTCAAACCTTTTTGAGTATGTGATATCAGAAAACCGTACCACCTGAGAAGTTATGTCAGAATGCATAATGAGAATTGTGCTAAACAAGTCATATGCTACTCTATTTTTGAATGGAGGTGGTAGTCATTAGTAATGGCTCAACTATCTAATAACTTGATTATCCTCATGTATGATGCAGATCAATCTTGTAGATATCTTGCGATGTAGCAGTAGCATTACTCATTCTTAAAGGTATATACATTTCTCCTTCCTTACCTAAAACACGTGTCATTTTATATGTTTGCACATAAATTTAAATAGGCAATATTTACCACAATTTATGGACCAATTGGGACAGGTGGTTACCCCTTGCATAGAAATAGATACATTAGTAACTGTAGCTGTAATATAAATGATTGGCTCTTGAAAACTTGAGACTATCTAAAGAAAATGATACATTTAGGACTGATGGAGAGGAATATAATCACGGAGAATAAAAACAAATAAGAATGTACTTGCAACTATGTCTTTAAGATACTGAAGATATAGTCAAGTTAAAAGTTATGCTATATTAATAAGTGCTAATTGTATTACAAGATTAATTCAGAGATTAAATAATTTAAAGTCAATGGTTGGTGATTGATTAACCAAAGTCGGCATAAACTAATTGAGACAAAAGGGGAGCTAGGGCCAAGCCACAATAAGGATACTACAATATGATCGTACAGCTATTACTGTCAATAGTAACTCTTATTATTTTGATCATATAACTTGGTGACTCTTATATTTCATGAATATTTTTTTTTATAAAGTTTTTCGGGTTTTATGTATCAAAATCCACTTCTCTTAATAATAGGATAGGACATGTAACTGAGGCTTTCAAAATTAACACCAGTTGATATACTTGAGATGATATCTGTTCAATTTTGCATGAATCTCTCTAACTGTGACGTCCAGGAGCCATATGATATATTCTTGCTTTCTTGGTCTAGTCGAAAGTTTAGGATGTGTTGTGTAGCGTAACATGAAAGAAACAGTATTGAAACCTGCTAGATCACTTGATTTGGTTAGTGAAGCTAATCAAGTATCCTCATGTCCAGTGGCGAAGCTAGAAAAAATTGAGAAGGGGTCAAGATTATTTATTTTTTATATATAATTTTGATATAGAAATTTGAATAAAAGGGGGTTAAAATGATATAATAGTATAAATTTTATCAAAAATGAAGGGGGTTGAAAATGTGAAGGTGCTATTATGAGTACTTTCCAAAATTCAAGGGGGTCAATTGACCCCTATACCTAAAGCCTAGCTTCACCGGTGCTCATGTCCACCATACATGGGGAACCTGGGTATGTGACAAGGACAATGTTGCTAGCTTCTGAAAATGTTTGTGCTCCAAGAGTTAAATAATAAATGCTTAGTAAATTTTTAATCACAGAGTAAAATATTCCTAATATGAAAAAGCCTACTTTTCATTATCTATTTTCTGGTTCTAGTGCCTTAAGTGTACCCCAGGCCCCCAGGGATGATGTCCAGACTTGATCTTTAATTAAGTAGTTGCTTAAAGTATTCTTTTAGGAAATATTTTGTGAAAAAGATTATCTTGTTGTTTGATAGTTTTACTTTAATGAAATCTTCTTGCAATCTAAACAGAAGATAGCATGCCCTAAGATTATGATTGTGATGTTGTACTAAAAATCATGGATGGCATGAACTACTTTGAACTCTTCAAACCTTGTTTTGTTCTACCTCATAATACACACATGCGGGGGAATACACACACACTACATACTCTTACCTGCTGAGGAATAGGGGGTGTAATTTTTGCTACATCACGTAGAAAACTAACAAAACCGTCCTTCAACAGGTACTCCATTCCCATCAGGTCTTCACTCTTCTTCCTCACTCCTCCATCATCATTGACCTCATTGTTTTCGCCCTCTCTATTAAATGCCCTTCCTACTTCATCTCTCAGCCCATGACTCTTCATACTTTCGTACATTCTCATTGCCACATACCTTGCTGTTGCAGGGGACGCATTTTCTATCTTCTGCCTGAATTCCCCAATTGATCCATCAGAAAGTCGTGGCATATTTACACTTACCACCCTCCGTGTTTCTCCTCCTTGATCACTAGCCACTGCTGTGACTCCATTGCTGACCACCGTGTAAGTATCATCTAGTGAGGGTCGTTGTGGTACTGAGGTTAAATCTGTCATTGACATTTCATCCCCCGAATACAACGTAGAACTCAGGGGTGAACTCATTGGCACAATATTAGGGTTTTTGAGTGGGAAGACTCGATGAATCTCTGGTACATTAAGGGTTGTATTTGGAAATGGTGTATGGAGAGTCATTTGATGCATGTTGTTATTTATTTAATTGTATGGTTGGTTGATTAGAATATGCTTGTTGTTATTTATCTAATTATATGGTTAGAATATGTTTATTCGTATTGCGAGGTTTAGCTAGTGGGTGATGAGGGAATTAATGAAGGAGTTCCACCATGAAAGACGGCTTAAGCGCCAAGTGGAACATTTACAATGCATGATGATGCTGCTGGTGATGAATTTGGTACGTATTGACTTTTCTAATATCATTGTCAGTGATTTCAGATTGAATGGTAGAAAACAAGTGTACTGTGAATTATATTTACTCCTTCCGTCCCATTTGATGCTTCAAACAAATTTGGGCACAAATATTAATTAGGGGGATGCTTTTCTTATAAAATACTAGCCTAAGCCCGTGTCCAAGGCCACGTTTTTTGTTTGTTTTTTTTTTTTTTCAAGGGCAAAATGGGAAAGGGACCAAATAGTGAGGGCAAAATGGAAAATTCTCCCATTGAAACTGTTCAAAGAACTGTTCATGAGGGAGTTCCCATTTATACTATAGATAGAAAGTGGGTAGGAGAGAAAGCGGGATAGAAAATAGTTAGTGAATAGTTGTTGTGAGTATAACATGTGGGGTCCATTAAATAAAGAAATACTCCTCCGTCCCGTTTGAAATTCACTCTTTGCCCTTTGGGTTGGGCTCGCGGATTAAGGAAAATTGTTAGTGAAGTAGGCGTTATGAAAATTAGGAGAGAGAAAGTGGGGTAGGAAATAGTAAGTAGAAAATTGTGGTGAGTGTGAAAATGGGTCCCATTGATTAAAGAAGTATTATAAACTTTCCAAAATGGAAGTGTGTAGTTTCAAATAGAACAACTTTTTAGGTAAAAATTGTAGTTTCAAATGGGACGGAGGGAGTATGGGATTTTGGAGTTTAAAATGAGACTTTGGGGTGAAGCATAAAATGGGGAGTAGGGAATATATATATATATATATATATATATATATATATATATATATATATATGCACAAACACTCTATTACATACGAGTATTAGATTTGATGATTTGTCACCATGACATGTCTAATACCGTATCAGTTTGCATATATTTAAGCACTACATAAAAATACACTCAAATTTAAACAAAAATATACTACTCTAATCAGTTGTATCATACATTAATACATTGTATTAGTACATTATGTACCATTGAACAAGCATTTTTGAGGTCTTTTTTCTTTACTACTACTCCCTCCGTCCCTCCTACATGTATGTTCAAATTCAACTTTGGGGCACATTTGAGAAAGTGGAAATGTCAGTTTTTTTAGTAGCATAAGTACATAAAACAAACCCCTTAATGATCTAACCATATTGCATCACGAGTATGAGTGTGAATTAAGGCTCCGTTTGTTTCGCGTAAAACATTTTTCGGAAAATGTTTTCATGTAAAATGATTTCATGTAAAAAGGTTTCCTTGTAAAATGTTTTCATGTAAAAAGATTTCCATGTAAAATGTTTTCTTGTAAAAGATCATGGTCTTGTTTTCAGTTGTTTGGGGTAGGCAGGGGGTGGGTGGGCGGTTTCCAAAAAAAAAATTTTTTTTTGGGGGGGTGGGTGGGGGTGGGGTAGGCAGGGGGTGGGTGGGGCGGTTACAAAAAAATTTTTTTTTTTGGGGGGGGGGGGTTGGGTGGGGGGGTGGGTGGGCGGTTTCCAAAAAAAAAATTTTTTTTTTTGGGGTGGGGGTGGGAGGGGGTGGGTGGGGCGGTTTCCAAAAAAAAAAATAAAAAAAAAATTTGGGGGGTGGGTAGGCGGGTGGGGCGGTTTCCAAAAAAATAAAATTTTTTTTTGGGGGGGGTGGGTGTTTCCAAAAAAAAAAATTTTTTTTTGGGGGGTGGGTGGGGGGTGGGGCAGCGGGGGTGGGTGGGCGGTTTCCAAAAAAATTTTATTTTGGGGGTGGAGTGGTGGGGTGGGGTAGGCAGGGGGTGGGTGGGCGGTTTCCAAAAAAAAATTTTTTTTTTTGGGGTGGAGGTGGGGGGGTAGGGTGGGGTAGGGGTGGGTGGGGCGGTTTCCAAAAAAATAAAAAAATTAAAAAAAATTGGGGGGGGGTGGGGCAGGGGGTGGGTGGCGGTTTCAAAAAAAAAAAAAAAATTTTTTGGGGTGGGGGTAGGGGTGGGGCAGCAGGGGGTGGTGGGCGGTTTCCAAAAAAAAAATTAAAAAAAAAATTTTTTTTGGGGGGGGGGTGGGGGTGGGGTGGGGTGGGGTGGGGTAGGCGGGGTGGGTGGGCGGTTTCCAAAAAAAAATTTTTTTTTTTGGGGGGGATGGGGGTGGGTAGGGGTGGGATAGGCAGGTGGGTGGGGCGGTTTCCAAAAAATAAAAAAATAAAAAAAATTGGGGGGAGGGTGGGGGGGTGGGGTAGGCGGGGTGGGTGGGGCGGTTTCCAAAAAAGTAAATTTTTTTTTTTGGTGGGGGGGAGGGTGGGCGGTTTCCAAAAAAATTTGGGGGAGGGTGGGGGTGGGGCAGAAGGGTGTGGGTGGGAGTTTCAAAAAAAAATTTTTTTTTTTTTGGGGGGTGGGGGTGGGTGGCGCTTCAAAAAAAAAAAAAAATTTTTTGGGGGTGTGGGGTGGGGTGGGTGGGGGCAGTTAAAATTTTTTTTTAATTATTATTATTATTATGTTGTACCGAGCGTAATATGAGTTGTACATTAAGGCCAAGAACAAGAGTTGTAAAATGATTTACGAATTTGAAATTGGTAAATCATTTTACAAAGAAAACCTCCTTTTTTTACATCCTTGTAAAATGTTTTACATTTGACTTTCTTTTACAAGTGGTTACCAAACACTCGAAAGTAGGTAAAACATTTTTCGAAAAACATTTTACTTGAAACAAACACCCGAAAACAAGGAAAACATTTTCCGGAAAATGTTTTACATGAAACAAACGGAGCCTAAGACTTTTTTTTTATTACAAGGAATGATTTAGTAACTTCTCAAAATAAAATTAAAAAATAGTCATTCACAAAAGTTTTGGAAAAATAGATATTCATTTAAGACGGATTTATGATGGAGGGAGTATTATTTTTTCCTTTATGGACATTCTATAAGTTGACTTTTTATCCCTTATTTCAACTATTCAACCCAAGCGATGTCTGGGGATTAGGGGTGTAAATGGTTCGGTTTGGAGGAATTTACAGATCGAACCACTAGTCATCGGTTTAGAAAAATTCCAAACCGAACCGAACCATGAAAAAATTCAAACCAAACCGCTATGATTTGATTCGGTTTGGTTCAAACCGCGGTTCAATTATGTGGTTCAGACCGCGATCCAGATCGTGGTTCAGACCATTATTTAAACTACGGTTCAAACCACGATTCAGACCTCAACTCATTTTCATATAGTTTAAATTTTTCGTGATCAAGGAGGAAGAGTGAAAAATGCGAGTGTTTAAGAGACTAGAGGAAGAGAGAGGTCGAAGGAAGAAAAACACTTTACAATGGCGATCGTGGTGAGAACTTGGTTATTTATGTGTCGTAATGAAGATAACAAATGATGAAATTAATATTAATTAAAATACAAAACGGGGATTATGATTAGTTTATGTAAATTTTAATAAAGATACAAAAATATTAAATAAGATACAAAACAAGGGTTAGGATTAGTTTATGTAATGTGGTTCGATTTGGTCTCGCGGTTCGGTTTGGTGGTTCGGTCTCGCGGTCTCAAACCGCGGTTTGGTTCGGTTTGGTTCGGTTTAGTTTGGTTTGGGAGGGTCAGACCACAAACCAAACCGAATCATGTGGTTTGTAAATATTTGAGACCGAACCAAACCATTCATACTTGAAAACCAAACCAAACCGCATGGTTTGGTTCGGTTTGGTCTCAAACCGCGGTTTGAACCAAACCGCGGTTTGAACCGAACCGCTTACGCCCCTACTGGGGATTGTGATGCTCGATTTGTGTGTGTGTGTGTGTGCCATTTTTGTGTACCATTAGTGATTTATGTCAGTTCTTATTAGACATGCCCACGGTTCATGTTCGAACCGAATGAACCGGCGATTTTGAACCATTGAAAAATCGTTGAAAATCGTAAACTGGATGAACCGTTAAATATTTTTGGTCTTTTGATCAAATATTTTTTTTTTTTGGTCTTTTGATCAAATATTTTTCACATTCATTATATATTTGCAAAACTACAATATAGAAAAGTAGATAAAAAGAATATATATACATCTTTGTAAAATTGATAAAAAAGTATTTTAGATAAAAATTGACATTCATTTAGGGAGTACAGGATAATATTTATTAGCTTAACACTAATTAAGGGATTTATTCTGACTTTGTGAGTAAATTACTCATTTCCCTTTATTTTTCGAAAAGATGTTTCAAAATGTTTTTCCATTTATAGGATATTATTACATTAGAATTTTAAAAATGTACTTGCAATGCTATAATAAAGCCATAATTCCATAAGGTGGATAGTAAGTGCACTTCTGCATCACTGCCATTAAGATTGCTTAAAAGTCATTTTTTGCACAAAGTATCATTCAAAGCTGAAATCAACATGAATGGAGGGACTTACTACCCTTTCATTCAAACTTTTAGTGTAGAATATTTGTTTACTAAAAATAGATTATTCTGTTTTGATCATTTTTTTTTTTGGGTGTGATGTCATGTTGTTTGATGAATGAGTGAGTGTGAAATCGTCGTGAACTACTGAATGACCAAAATAACCCACAAAAGCCACATAATAATGTGGACAATTAAAAACACGCGGGCCGAACTACTATGCAGTCTCCATACCTGGGTGCGGCGGCTAGAGTTGAGAAATGGACATAAGGCACTGGAGAAGAAAGAAATTCCTTTTGCAAGTAGGAAATTAGTTGGTTCTCCATTTGGATTGGACCATAAAGATGTTTCTAAGAGGAGAGGGAAGTTAGTGACATTTAGATGCATGGAATTGGAAGTAGTAAGCATTTGATGTCACCACCACTTCCCACTTTCTTTGCTCTCTCTCTCTCACACATTCCGATGGGTGGAATGGAATTAGATGTCCTCTATACCTAGTGGGAATGGCAAGTGTGTGTTAGTTAGTAGGGGAAGCCAAAGGGTAAACAAGATAAACTCAACATTTTCACCCATTTGTTTAGCATACCCCTTTTTTTTCGAGGGGGAAACAAACAAAACAAGTTAATTTCATTCATCCTTAAATAATTGATAATTTTTTAAAAAAATTAAGTGTCAATAATTTGGGCTGAAGATGCTGAATTCATTCGTACTCCCTCCGTTCCATAGTAATATGCAAAAATACACATTATGTTCTTTTCATAGTAATCAGCAAAATTCCAAAATAAAAGTAGGATATACTTGTGGTATCCACTTCACTTTTTCTCTCTTTTACCCAACTATTTATACTTTTTTTTTTTTAATCCAACTATCTATACGAAGACATCATTTTTTTTTTAATTATTATGACAATTTTATTTGTGCATATTACTGTGAGACGGAGGGAGCATGTTCTAATTTACAGTTACGGTCATGATGATGTCATATGGTAAAATTATTGATGTCATTAATCTGTATATGTATATGCAGGCTTTTTTTAAAGAGTCGGTCTCTAGAGAAACGCGTTTCTCGGTCGCGTATGGAGAAACGGGGCAACGTTCGTCGCGCGACGAACTTAGACACACAATTGGATATCACTTTCATCAGTTTCTGGATATCCAGAACATTGAATATGGATATCCAGAAATTGATGAAAGTGATATCCAGAAATCAAATATTTTTTCTGGATATCCTTTTCAAAGCTTCTGGATATCCATATTCAATGTTCTGGATATCCAGAAACTGATGAAAGTGAAACCAAATATTTTGTATTTTTTCTGGATATCCTTTCCAAAGTTTCTGGATATCCATATTCAATGTTCTGGATATCCAGAAACTGATGAAAGTGATATCCAGATGTGGCTAAGTTCGTCGCGCGACGAACGTTGCCCCGTTTCTCCATACGCGACGGAGAACCGTGTTTCTCCCCAGATTTTGTGTTTTTTAAAAGAGATATTTTTTTTCTTTTGTTTGGTTTGTGATGAGCCAAAATAAAATAAAATCATACGGAGCACTCGTTACCAGTAACTAGCAAAAGGACCTCATGTTAAGGCTATTGTCCGTCCGGCTCGGCCGCTTAGTCTCTCATGTTAAGGACTTTAGTCACATTCATCTTTACATGAAACCACAGAGTTAGTGGGACATGACATGATTTAAGACCTCATCATCTCATCTCATCTCACCAACTACCCACAGAATCCGTTAGTCTTAAGAAACGAAAATCGTCAGAGCCGGAACGAGGATTCTACAGTTAGAACTTAGGTTACGGTTCCTTCAATACCCGGAATCGGAAATAATGGTTTGGGCTGGCCATGTCTGGCCATATCTATAGACGGGGTTGGATCGTTTTTTTTCTTCTCAAAATATTCCTTTTTAAAAATATAATTTTCAAAATAACAATCCTTGCAAACTATTTGTCAAAATGTCCATTTTTTCAAAACTCGCTAAATGGCATAGCGAGTTTGACATTCGTATATTCAAACTCGCCAAATGGAATGGCGAGTTCTTTTAATTTTATTTTTGAAATTTCACTTTTTTATACCTACATTTTAAGAAAATGATGTGATTATGAAACTCGTCATTTCAATTAGCGAGTTCACCTAAACTCGTTAATTGAATTAGCGAGTTTAGGTGAACTCGCTAATTGAAATGGCGAGTTTAGATGGCACAAAAAATTACAGAAACTTCAGACAGAAACTTTCAAGAACTTTTGAAACTTCAGACACTTTCATTTCATTTTGCCATGTACAGAAACTTTTATTTTGCCAAATATAAACTATAAAAACTTTCATTTTGCCAAATATAAACTATAAAAACTTTCATTTTGCCAAACATAAACTTTCATATTACATATAGTTTGAAAAAATTTCACGAAAATAGAAATTATGTTCAAGTTTAATGAAAATTACATAAAAATAAATCTATTGTCTATTACTTGGACATCTACAAATGTGACCTTTTTGATTTGCATGTTAAATATTGAGTCTTTCGTTTATCTGTTTAAAAGTTCATAGAGCTTCGAAACCACCTTAATTTGGGCCTTCCAGACTTCACAGAACGTCGAAGGTTGGGATTAAGGAAAAATCGTGGCACCAATTCATCAACACCCTAATAGTACTCATGATGTAATGGTTCAAATGTTCCATTTCATGTCTTGTAGTATTCACGAATAGTGTAAAATAGATCAACATAACAACGACCGTCAATATGTTGCGCTTGGCAACATGCAAGAAGATGGGAACAAGGCATGTGATATGTAACCCATTTACCACATGTGCAGGTACCATCATTCCATCAGACAATTTGAATATTATCACCTTTATCACCGCGACGTGCGGTTGTCAACTGATACACCCCAATCTCGTGAGTGTTGAACCTCCTAACATGATGTTGCGTAGCCTTCTCGCTATTCTTCCTGAATCGGTAATGAACTTTCTGACTGAATTGGTGTAAGGGATTGATATTTGGGTTATCGAGATTACATCCTAAATCATTCAGTAAAAACCCATGTCTTACCTGAAAATACTCTACACAACGATAAAATGCATTCTCAACAATTGCTGTTATTGGCATCACGCCAGCTCCTTTCATGACATCATTAAAAACCTCAGACATGTTAGTAGTCATAATGACATATCTATAACCATCATCATGCGCCAATGTCCACTTTCTGACATCTAAATTAACAAACAATTTAATTGCCTCAGGGTCAATTAAACGGATATTCTCCAAAGTATTTTTCAATTTCTTATCTTGATTTGCAGCTCTCCCAAACAAATACTTCAAACCAACACCTCTGTGCTTCTCTAAGAAATTTGCTCGCAAATGCCTCAATCAATATATATTTCGATATAGTTTTAAAAATGCCGTGATAACGGTCAGATATCAAGTATACCTCACGACTCTTGATAATATGTGTTCGAACAAGATATAAGAACCAATGTCAATTCACCCAGTCCTCTTTTTCAACAACAGCAAATGTAAGAGGAAGTATACTGTCTTATGCGTCAACATCCATGGCAATCAGTATTACCCCTTTATATCTACCATGAATGAATGTTCCATCAACATAAATGACATGCCGACAATGAGAGAAAGCTTCAATGTAAGGCCCAAATGCCCAAAACACCAGTTGAAACATGTGTAATTTATCGGTATGAGGAGGATGATGAGTATACTCAACAATTGTTCTGGGGTTGTATTTTTGGATGGTTGCTAGTGCGAGGGGTAATCTTATATAAGATTCCTCTCAATCTCTAAAAACCTCTGCAATGCCCTTCTGCTTTCCACAACATGCCTTTTTATACGTAATTTCCTTGCCAAACATTCCACTAATGTGTGCGATAATAACTCCAATCTTGACATCTGAATCGGCCTTAATAAGACTAACCAATTGTCGACCCAAAACTTCGCATATAGGTTGGGGTGATTTTGGCTTTCTTTAGAAAACAAGCAACAATGAGTACCCCTCTAATTGGTCATTTCCCAATAACCATGTTTCTTCCTACTCACACGAAAATAAAAATTGCATTGATACTGTTTGAGTAGACATACTATTGCCCAGGAATGAGGTGTGCTCTTTCTTACCCCGAACCTCTTATTATTTCTAATATGACACCTTTTTATATCAAATTTAGCCTCGTTCTTGTCAGAAAAGCGTATCCCTTTAGCAATTTCGTCTTTCTCTGGATCCCAAACCGAAAAATTGAGTTTATTATGAGAATCAATCAAGCCTTTTTCTTGTCGAGCAATATCACCAATATTACTGTAAAAAGGATAATCTGCTATCTCATATCTTCGATTTTCTGGTGCTTAATAATGAACCAAATGTGTTTACAAGTCATCATCAATCGGACCATCATCACCATCGCCGAAATCTATATCAGAAGCACTACTACGCTCTTAATATCCATCATCAACATCATCTAGTAATGCATATACATTCGTGTCTTCTTCTTCTTCTTCTTCATAATTTTTATCATCTTCCGAGTTCTCATCATTAACAGGATCATTTTGACATGCCCTATCATCATAATTTGGTATTTGTTTACTTGGACCAACCCCTAAATCATGGTAGCAACTTGGTGAATTCCCATAAAAGATCTCTATATTACGTGTTTCAAACTATTTATAATGTCGATTTTCAATCAATTTGATAACCACATACAACTGCAAATTACTCAGCCCACCATATTTACCAGAAACATCGAACATTATATATATATCCGCATCATTTTCAATACGAAAAGGAAAGTACACACCAATATCACTATCAAATGAATGGGGATACCTATAAATTATTTCCAACTCATTTAAACTCCGATACACACACATCGCTTTATATAATTTATCAACTAATTGATTGTATTTCTATCTATAATGAGCCATAATCGCACATTTCGGCCATTTTTGAAAATGAGGACAATCAAATGGACATTTATCATCACCTCCCAAATATCACATGAAAATGAGTGAATCTCTGTTCATTTTAAACCCTACATTAGGCCATCTACAATCGTTTCAACTACCTTATTTTTTCAACACCCTTTAAAACACGACACATCAGCTTCTCTCTCCTCCACCTAATTATTCAACACCCCATTCAATTTTTAACCCCTACAATGGTTTCAACACCCTTATTTTTTCAACACCCTTTCAACTCATCATCTTATACTCCACCACTTTTATTTTATTTTATATTCTTTATTTTTATTTTTATGATAATAATAATAATTATTATTAATGATAATAATAATAATAATAATAATAATAATAATAATAATAATAATAATAATAATAATAATAATAATAATAATAATAATAATAATAATAATAATAATAATAATAATAATAATAATTATTATTATTATTATTATTATTATCATTTAAAGTATAAAAAAAATACTAAAATACTTATTTTATTTTATTTTATATTCTTTATTTTTCAATATAATTAATTTATATTGAAAAAATAGTGTTTTTTTGTCCAAATCAAATGAAACAAGACTCTATTTTTAAATAAAAAAAAATTATGAATTTTGATGTAAATTTTTTTTTAATATAAGATAATTGTCTTTGAAAAATTCGGATGATTTTAACAAAAAAAAATTCATTGACCAATCAGAGAGCGACAAGTGGCATCTTAGGAAAAAAGAAAAAAAGGGGAAAAGTGCAGAGCAGACGCGCCTTGGACGGAGGTGTAGTACACGCGCCTTTTTTGGCCCAATGGGAGCGCGACACATGGCGAAATGGGGCCAATTTTTTTTTTCAAACACTTGTTGAATTTTTTCAACAAAATAAAAAATTTCAACCGTTGAATTTTGGTTTCAACACCCCATTGCACGGTTTAAGTAGTTGAAATATTTTTTCAACTACTCCATTGCAAATGGTCTTACAAAATAAAAGTGTTAAAACATTAAAAAATCTAATTTTAACATTTATATATATATATTACTAACTCTATATATAAACATAAATATATATAATTATTGGGATGTTGGAGATTTACCTTAATTTGTACTATTTTTTAATTATGAAGTTGAAATATGTAAAAATTGAGTATTTTTCAAACCATTATCTTTCTCCCTTTCTCTCTGTTTTCAACGATCGGTTTAAGGATTATAATAATCTGTCCCCAACCTTATGCGAAAAACAAAATTCGCTTAAACTCACCAAATTAATTGGCGAGTTTAAATCTCTCTTAAACTCGCCAACTCAATTGGCGAGTTTCATCACCACATCATTTTCTTAAAATGCAGGAATAAAAAAAGAAAATTAAAAAAAAAAAAAAAACGAACTCGTCATTACATTTGACGAGTTTGAACGGACGAAGGTTAAACTCGTTATACCATTTAGCAAGTTTTGAAAAAATGGACATTTTGACAAATAATTTGGAATAATTGTTATTTTGAAAATTATATTTTTTAAAAGAAATATTTTGAGAAAAAAATCGGGTTGGATCCATGATGAAATGAGTAGTTCTTATTCTAAAAGAAAATCGAACATCAAAAAATCATTCCCAAATAGGGTTATGGGCTTTGCGGCACTGCACTTGTACCTATTTCTGGCTAGATTTTTGTCTCGCTTCACACTCAACTCACAGGGAATCGGTCCTACAACTCCGTGGGATCATTTTTTAGTGATCCACTTATTTCAAAAAAGTTAAATATTTCCTTAGTTTCAAAATAAAGTTTTTAATTTGACATTTTACATGTGTATTAATAAAAAGTAAATGCTATTAGAGTGAGTTTGGGAGTGCTTTTTTGTGACTTATAATCACTTTTGATGCTCAAAATCACTTTTAATAACGTTTGGATAACATTACTGATTATGATTTTAAGCTGTTAAAACGCAAAAAACTGTGTTTTCGTAGAAGCAGCTATGACCCAGCTTTTGCTAAAAGTGATTCTTAGAAGCTGTTATTTGTGTTGTTTTTACAATATTAACCTCTATCTCTTTTATACATTTATTATATTGAGATACATATCATAAAGGTCATTTTTGTTATTTATCTTTAATAATCAGTTTTGAACATATACTATTCAAACATACTTATAAATTTTAGTATTTATTACAAATAATCAATTTTTTTAAAATCACTTTTGAAAAATTACTTTCAGGAAATCAGAAGCAATGTCAAACTCACCCTTAGTATAAAAAATAAAGTAGTAGAGAAAAAGAGGGTACGGAGTTTTTGTTTTAAAAATAACAAGTGTGTTCTATTGTTTATTTTAATTAATAAAACAACTAATAACCCTGGATCAGAACAAAAAAAAAAAACCTTATTATGGGACACAAGGAGTATTTCTTAACAAGGAGTATTTCTTAATTGAAACTCCAAATTTACAATTATTTATGAAGTAATATACTCCCTCCTCCGTGTCGGGTGAATGGAGACTTATTTCCTTTTTGGGTCGTCTCACGTGATTGGAGACTGCTCAAAATGAAAAAAATGTTGTGAGTGTAATAGTAAAATAGGTGAGAGAATGAGTGGAGGGAATAGTAAATTATAATGGTGTTGTGAGTATTAAAATAATGTAGGAGAGAGAATGAGTAGAGGGAATAGTGAAGATTATTTCATTTTTCTTAGTTATTGTGCCCAATTTTTTAGTATTCATTGACCCGACACTAAGGGAGGGAGTATTCCTTTGTTCCGCTAAAAATAGAATATTGATAAAATTGATTATACTTGGACTAAGTTCTTTAAATAAAATGCTTATTTTAAAAAATCTAAAAATTGTTAATAAGAGTATTATTAATAGTAATACAATAACAATATTTTTATTTTATTAGAATAATTAATTTTTGTATTAAATTATGTGTTCAAAATCTAATTCAGGTTATCAAAATCTTATTGACTGGAAAGAGTAGTATAAAAATAAGGGTAATACTCCCTCCGTCCCAATAAAAGCTTCACCAATTATCCAAAAGGGCGTCCCATTAGAAACTTCACCTTTTCTTTTTTGGACATAAAATATTATTATTTCCTCCACTCATTCTCTCTCCTACATTATTTTAATACTCACAACACCATTATAATTTATTATTCCCTCCACTAATTCTCTCTCCTATTTTCAAATTACACTCACAACATTTTTTTTCCCTTCCATTACCATAATTCCCGTGCTCAAGGAAAATGGTGAAGCAATTGGTGGGACGGAGGGAGTATATAATAATTGCAATTTTGATTTTGATTATGATTATGATTTGTCTTTTGTAATGATGTACAATTGTAAATGCCCAATACTCTTTCCCTATTGTCTTGAGAGCCTTCACAGTGGGTGGGTGAACCAAAAATTCTTTCATCAATCACGTGAACGAAATTGGTATTTAGATGAAATTTAGTTTCTATCAACTTACATATTTTAGATTTTAGTGTTGAACGAAATTTTGTTCATATATATATAATTTTAATAATAATTTCATGTTATAAAATTAATAATATGTAATATACAATATTGTGTTTTATTAACGTCATTAAAAATAAAAAAAGTTAATTATTTATTTTATTATTTTACTTAATTGCATAATTTTAAAAAATTTAATACTCATAAATAAACTTCAAAGAGCCCACTTTCCTTTTTGGGACGTCCCACTTCAAAGAGCCCACTTTCCCACTTCAAAGAGCCCACTTTCCTTTTTGGGACGTCCCATTTCAAAGAGCCCATTCCGTAAATGAAAATATGTGAACAGTGTTTCGGACATTTATACCCTCATAATATTCATATATTTACAAAAAAATTATTCATTATACCCTTATAATATTAACATATTTACAAAAAAAAATCATTCATTAACTTACTATTCCTCCCACTCATTCTCCCTCCTATTAAATGTTTATAACTTTTACATTCTCTCTCCTCTAATCTTCTACCCACTTTCAATTCTTTATTCATTTTTAATTTTTTTTTAAATCGTGAAATATTACCATGGACTCTTTGAAGTGGGACGGATGGAGTATAATTTTAAAAATGACAAAATTACAAAATACACATATAGCTCAAATCAATTTTTGTTCATGAATTCGTTCATTTCATTAACGAAAATGTTCATTCATAGCCATGAATGAATATTCCTTCATCATTAATTGCTATGAGCCAAAATTGTTTCACAAAATTGCTCTCGATGAACCAAAATTGGTTCACCACTAATCATGGTCTCAAAGGCACACCCCCCATCGTCTCTCACCACAAACCCTATTCTCATTTGACATTTTGGTTAGGGCAAATTGCAATTTAAGGCCTGAACTCTAGGGGATCATTTATACGAGGGCTCACATTTTTTTTTTGGTTGGGCTCAATATCTAAATTTTTCGACAGTTAATGGCTTCTTGATGATTTTCGTTAAAAAAATCAGTTATATGTGATGTATTACGCATGTGCTTAACATGTTTGTTCAAATTGAAGTTGATTTTTTTTATTTAAAGGGTTTAAATGACATTTCCCATATTAAAAGGATTGCAAATAAAAATTTATTTCACAAATACTAAATAATCAAACTTGAAAACAAAATAAAGTATAAAATAAAAAAAAAAATTATCTTTAAAATATATTTTATTCAAAAATAAATAAATAATATCTATATTAACAAATATAAAATAATTAATTATAAAAACCTCCACACCCTACCTTCTTCTTCACCTTCCATAACTTACCTCACCCACCACCACCACCATCTAGCAGTCACCAACCACAACCTTCCGCCCAAACACCACCAACCCATCCTCCGGTCATCACAATCCACCATCCACCATCCACCATCCCCATCATTATCTACTTCCATCTTCAATAGTAAGCACATGAACAGACAAACACCACCCAAATCAGATTAAAAAATGAATATATAGAAGTCGGATTAATATCAGGTCCGATTTGAAATCAGATTAAAAAACGAATATTAAGCTCCTTCCTTGGCAGATCTAGAGGAAGATGTCTTTCTCAAATCTGGGTTTGAAGAAATTGAGGTGGAGAGGGAGAGAGACCACTTGCTGGCTTGTAGTGAATCCAGATCTAGAGAGAGGGAGCAACAAATGCAGTTGTTTTGGAGAACAAGACTGGGGCGATAGGAAGGGAGGAGAGAGGATGCGATGAGCGAAAATGATGGTGGCAAGGAAGAGGGGCAAACAATATGTGGATGGTGGTTTGTTTGGGTAGTGGAGGGTGAAGGCAAACTAAGGAAGAGGGATGAGGGGAGAGAAGGAGGAAGAGACTGATGGAGGTGGAGTGGGTGATGGATGATGGTGGTGCACGGTGGTGGTCATAGTGGTGGAGGATGGAAAGGGGTACTTAAAGAAGATGAAAATGGAAGGGAAATGTGGAGAGAAGGGTTTTCTTTCATTTTAATTTTTGAATAATTTTATTTATATCTTTTATTCTTTTTATTTATTTATTTATTATGTGAATAGTATATCATTCACAAAAATTTTACCCAACTTAAATTATAAAATGTAATTTTTATAAAATTAAAAAATTATAAAACAATTTATTAATATAATATTTAAAGTATTTATTTATTATTACTAATTTTAGTTTACTAGTATAAAAACTAATAAGATGACCGATTAAATCAATAAAATAATTATTTATTGCTTCAAAATAAAGAAATAATATTTCAAAATAATAATAATTAATAATGAATACGAGTATACTTCCTACGTCTTACAATCTATATTACAACATAGAATGAAAATAATTGCTGATACAAAGAGAGGCTACAATTTGATCCTCAAAAATACTTTTCTCTCCAACTCCAACATAAAAATTGTCACGAAAACTGCTCATGAAAAACTTTCTATGGTGATATTAAACAACCACGTTCAGCCCCATTTTTGAGACTCTCTTTTGTTAATAGGACCCCAATTCATATTTTTCATGATTTTCTCTCGAGTTTAGTTGGAAAGAGATACAATTGTTAATCTTGTCTTGCTGTTCTCATGTTTGCTTGCATGGAAAGCACTATTATTTTGCCCATACATCTTCATGGATCATAACAGCTTTAGCTCCTCATTTTTGCTTTTCTGTTTGAAATAGGTTGTGCTGACTATTGCTGGTGTGTGGTGGGCAGTTGAAGGCAGGAGGAGCAGAAATTCGTTGAAAGAATTGTCAAGCCCAAGCCCAAGAGGTTATCACCCCATTATTTTCGAGAGATGAAGATAATAGTATACTACACCATTTTTGTAAACACAAACTTCTGGTTTTCACACCATTAGTTTGTGATTATTGTTGAAGACAAGATTTATATATTCAGACAATCGACTTCTCTCCAATCTCTCAAATGCAAATTACTACTCCCTCCGTCCCACTATACTAGACACCCAAGGGGTGGGTTCAAAAATCAAGGAAAAAGAATAAAATAAAAAAAATGTGTGGTGGAAAATGAAGAGAGAGAATGAGTGGGGTAAATAGTAGTGTTGGTTGAATAAATGTGTGGTAGAAAATGAAGAGAGAGAATGAGTGGTGGGGTAGAGTGAATATAAAAATATAAAAACTTGGTTATTTTTGGAAGGTGTCAAGTATAGTGGGACGGCCCAAAATGGAAAGAAGTGTCAAGTATAGTGGGACGGAGGGAGTATGTCATAAATTTTTATAGAATCGATAAATTTTATACTGTCATTGTTCATAATGTCAACGTGCCATTGACACGGGCAAGATGATACTAGTAATATATACTCCCTCCGTCCCGCTTTAAGGTTCTGAGTTTGACTTTGCACGGAGATTAAGAAATGAATAAATTTTCAATAAAGAAAAATTATTAAAGTGGGTAGAAATTAGAGGAGAGAGAATATAAAAGTTAAATGTGTGGTAGGGAATAGGAGAGAGAATGTAAAAGTTAAATGTGTGGTAGGAAATAGGAGAGAGAATGTAAAATATTTAATAGGAGAGAGAATGAGTGGGAGGAATAGTAAGTTAATGAGGGTATATTTGTCCAAAATACTTGCCATTTATGAAAAGAAGTAAAGTAAGAACCTTAATTTGGAACAGACTAAAAAGGAAAATAAGAACCTTAAATATCGGGACAGAGGGGAGTACAAATGGGATAGACACATAAAATGAGTAAAAAAAATCTTAATCAGTTGATCTTAACTAGGCCCACCGAAATTAACACTACCAGAAACAGGTCATTTAGCGACGGAAATAACAGCGACGGACAGATTCCGTCGCTATTTAGCGACGGAATATAGTATTTAGCGTCGGAATTATTTTGGCGTCAAATTTAGCGACGGAATTTAATTCCGCCGCTAAATTCCGCGCCTTCGCTAAAAGAATATTCCTCGAATATTCGTTATTTCCGCCGCTAATTTGGTTGTTGATTTACACCGACGAATATTCCGCCGCTAAATCTTTAACAAATGATTTTAATTATTCGCCTGTAAATATATCATTTTTTATTTTTTTAATTATCGGCGTCGGAAATATTAGACTACTCGAAATTAAAATATTTTTTATTTTTCTTTTCGAATATTACACCGTACGGAATATTTCCGACGGTGAAATTAAATGCTTTTTTTTTTTTTTTTAATAAACACCGAGCGGAATATTTCCGCCGCCGATAATTTAATAATTTTTATTTATCGCGACGGAAATATTCCGTTTACAGCTTAATAAAAAAAATTCAAAATTTCAGAGAGACCGCGCCCACAATGCAAGGGGGCGAAATGGTCAGACAGAAGAAGGTCTTGGAAGTGGTTGTGGAGAAGGGTATGCAAAATGGACCAGAAAAATTACATTCGTGAGAAGCTTGGAGTGAAGCTCACGACACTCTTACCGGCGCTCATTTAAAATTTCAAAATTTCCGAACGCAGAGCAACAAGCGATAATCCAATTCAAACTTTCAAACCAAATTAATCGACACTAGCCTCTTTCAAATCCTCACTCCCGATCCTCTCTCTCTCTATCTCTCCAAAGAATTGAATTTGAAAAAAACAAATGTCGAGCCGCTCTTACCACGGTGCTATTTCATCTTTAATTTCGGGTAATTCCACATTTCAATTCTCTCCTTCATGTCCGGTCCGAATCTGGGTTCGACTTATGAGACAATAATCTCTCAGTGCTGTCTAATAGTTGGTTAGTTTCCTAATTTTGGACTAATCTTGTTTTTGTTTTATTTTGGATAAAATTTAAAATTGTATGCAATTTACCAATTTGGGAATAGCTACAAGAACCACTTGCAATTCTTATATCCCCAACCCCAACCCTACAACCCTAAACCATAAACCCTAAACCCTAAACCCTAAACTCCTAACCCTAAACCCTAACCCCTAAACCCTAACCCCTAAACCCTAAACCCTAAACCCTAAACTCCTATACTCCTATACACCCACATACCCCGACGCTCTTCTTTACTGGAGACATAGTCTTTGTACTCTGATAACAGAAAGAGCACCCAAAGTTCAAGCGAAAGGGTGATGACATATTTGTTGAGCACGCGTTGACCCTTACCGAGGCATTATGTGTGGCTTCCAATTTATCTTGACTCATCTAGATAACGAAGGGCGCTCCTCATCAAATCCCAACCTGGAGAAGTTGTTAAGCGAGATCAATTCAAGGCAATAAATGACGAAGCGGATGCCAATGTACCCAAAGACCATTCACAGGCAAATTATACATCCATTTCTCGGTCCGACTTCCCGAGATTCCTCGACTTCCGAGCAATGCAAGGCCCTAGTAGGCGTGCTTCGCTCCTAAGCCTTCATCGCGAGAGATACGAGATCATGGAGCTTGATGAAAGCGCGAGGAGACAACCCCTTCACGATGTCAACATTGAAACTACGATGTAGATGATGACACACGCAGTGTGTGGGGCCGTAGAGAGTGCGTGTGCTCGGCGGTAATGATGTGGGGTCTTTATTTTCTCGGATATCTTAATTAGTTATGACTTATGAGACAATAATCTCAGTGTTGTCTAATAGTTGGTTAGTTCATAGTTTTGGACTAATCTTGTTTTTTGTTTTATTTTGGATAAAAATTTTAAAATTGTATGCAATTTACCAATTGGGAATAGCTACAAGAACCCTTTGCAATTCTTATATCCCCAAACCCTAACCCCTAAACCCTAAACCCTAAACCCTAAATTAACCCTAAACCCTAAACCCTAAACCCCTAAATCCTAACCCCTAAACCCTAACCCCTAAACCCTAAACCCTAAACCCTAAACCCTAAACCCTAACCCCTAAACCCTAAACCCTAAACCCTAATGGGTTGACGATCGATCTGCTACTGCCTTTGTAAGTAAACTACCATTAAATGACTTGATTTTGAATATGTAAATTTATTTATGTACCTTACATTGTGTATATGATTATAATTGTTTGTTTTATTTTTATTTTCAGTCGCATATCGTTCGCCGTTGTCACTCGAAGAACGCCTCCGCGAAGCCCGTCCCTTCGTGCTCGATGTTGGGCAGAGGTCACCTCTCGAGGACATCCAAGGAGAGGAGCCGAGGTGTTGTGGATGGGGGATTACGGGCGCAATGCCCGTCGACGCGACCGGCCGCTGAGAAATGTCTGAATTTCACCATGTTTCATACGAGGGCCTACACACTCTTTGGAGGCCGCTGGCTGGAGAGAGAGACGCAGTGGCGCCTGTGCCTCAAGGTGGATGCTTTCGCGTTCAGACGCTGCGAGGAGGAGAACGATCGACGCAAATCACAGGCAGAGACTCGAGAGAGACACCGGCGCTGTTGATGGCTCGGTCTCGGCTGACTTCCCCAGATAATTCCTGGCGTCCCGGAAAAGTTGATGTGGACTTTTTAGACATTGCTGTATTAATTTATACTTGTTTCGTAAACATTTCGAGACATTTGCACCCGCGGGAGCCCCCTCCCCGCCTCTCCCCCTCCCACAGCCTCCACCCCTCTCCCCTCCCCCGCTCTCCACCCCTCTCCCCTCTTCCCCCTCTCCCTATCCCCCTATCCTCCTCCCTCCTCCCCTCCCGACATTGGTACTTGGTATTTTAGTTTCTTATTTTATCTGTATTTGCCGGTATTTGAATTTTAGTTTTTATAGTTTTAGTTTTAGAAATTGAAATGTTATATCGGGTACAAAAATTTTGGTTTTTGATATTTTTAAAATATTTTTTTTAATTTATTTTTCATAATCAAATGACGAATTTTCCGTCATTAAATTATCTTGAAAGAAAAATTAATTAAATAAATTAATTTACGATTTAAATTTAAGTCGCCGTAATAAAAGAATTAATTAAATTAATTCAGTGACCAAGGAATTCACGCCATAATCATTTAATTTTTATTTAATTTCTTGATTTCGGCGGAAAATTCCGTCATTGTAATAAAATTTAAATTAAAATTAAATAATTTCTACCAATGATGTATTTTCCGCTCACTAAATAATTTAATTTCAATTTGTTTATTACACGACGAAAATTTCACTTCATTAAATTAATTTAATTAAATTAATTTTTATTACAATGACAAATTTTAAATTCCGAATTAAATGAATATTTAATTAAATTAAATTAATATAATGGCGGAAATTTCCGTCATGTAATCATTAATTCCACCGGCTGAATTAAATTCCGTCGATTTAAAAGAAAAAATAGCGGCGAAATTGACCCGCTACGGAGCATGACAGGGACGTAGCAATGCCGCGGACCAATCGACGGAATTTTTCCGTCGCTGATTATTTTTAGCGACGGAATTTTAATTTTAGCGACGGAAATTTCCGTCGCTAAACGACCTTTTTCTGGTAGTGTAATGTCTTATTTTATAATTAATTATTTTATATTGCTAATATAAATATTATTTATTTATTTTTGAATAAAATATTTTAAAGATATTTTTATTTATTTTTTGGATAAAAAAATTTGTTTTTTATTTTATACTTTCTTTTGTTTTCAAGTTTGATTATTTAGTATTTGTGAAATAAATTTTTATTTGCAATCCCTTTAATTTAGGTAACGTCATTTAACTCCCTTAAATAATAAAATCAACTTCAATTTGAACCAATATGTTAAGCATGTGTGTGGTATATGTCACATAACTGACTTTTCTAACAAAAATCGTCAAAAAACCCTTAACTGATGAAAATTTTAGATATTGAGCTCTGATGTGGCAAAAAAAAATAATATGGGGCCCCGTATAAAATACCCCCTCGAGTTCAGACCCTAAATTACAATTTGCCCTTTCGGATATGATAGAAACGGGTTTCGTGAGTTTGGCGGTGTGTTTTGGAGATTTGTAATCACTTTTAAAGTTTAAAATCACTTCTATCAATATTTGGATATTAAAATCAATTCAGTTTTAGAATCAGTACCCAACTTTTGTCAAAAATAATTTAAATCCGTTTATGTGCAATTGTCAAGCCAAATAACCTTCATTTTATAAGAATCTATAGTATAAATGACACCCCTCCTTGCTACAGTATAATAAACAGTACCAAGTGTCAAATTTTTCATTTTGCTCTCACTAAGTTGTCCCTTTCCCATTTTGCCCTTTAAGTTTTTTTTTTAAATTAAAAAATAATTTTTTTTTATTAAAAAAAAAACACGTGTCCTTGGACACGGGCTTTTAATAGTATTTATTATATTGATATATATTCACTCCGTCCATGTGTGTGAATACTTATTTCCTTTTCGTTCATCTCACAGGAGTGGAGACTATCCAAAATGACAGTTTTTACACTATTCCTCTCATTCATTCTTTCTCATTTTTATTTTTCATACTTATAAGTTATAAACAATTCCTCTCACTAATTCTCTCTCCTACTTTTTCTTAATTTTTGTGCCCACTTTTTTTATCTATACTCATGTGAGACGGAAGGAGTATCTAGTAAGGGACATTTTTGGAATCTATCTCTCATAATCAATTTCGGGCTTGTAATATCCAAACATATTCATAATCTCTAAATTAATTTTAAGAAAATCACTTAAACTACAATCACTTTTAAAAAATCACTTTCAGATAATTAGAAGCAATGTCAAATCCACCCAGAGTAGATTTTATTTTCCCATTTTCATTGACTAAAAAGGAAAAATAAATTTTATTTTATTTTTCCTTCACATAAATGGGGAAAAATTATTTATTACACTAAAAAAAAATTAGTTTAGAAATTTAAGCTAAAATTAGCATTAATATTTTGTTTTTATCTATTTCGATAGACGTAGTATCTTGTTGATTGAATACCCCAAAATTTTATCTAAATAAATGTTGAAAAATATTTCAAATTTACTATTTCTTTAGTAAAAGCAAATAAGCAGTAATATGATCTTTTAGCAGTTATTCTTGCTAGTTGGAGTTCATAGTGGCCAAAAAAGTGGTCACAGCCCAAAACTAGGCAGTTTCTATGTTTCAACTATCCCAAAACGAAAACGTGGGTGCCCTTCACCCTATAAACATCCCTCCCCTCCCCTCCCCTACCTATATAACTCCCATCCAATTTCAACCATCTTCTATCTCTCTTTCAAACTCACATTTCCATTTCCCATATAAATCCTTAACTATATCAAACAACTTTACCCCATTATGGAACTTTTATCCAACTTTTCCCTCCTCTTTTTCACCATTTCCTTGTGTTTTCTACACGCTTCAGTTCATTCTAGGCTCACTAACTCCCTACTTCTCTCTCAAATCTCTCTACCTCCTTCCCCCGCCCCGGAACCGCCAGTTATCCCGAGCTCCGACGCTAAAAACTCTTCTGAAAATACCCCTCATACTTTCAATGTCATGTCTTTTGGCGCTGTCGGGAATGGTGTCAAGGACGATACGCGAGCGTTCAAGATGGCTTGGGATTCCGCTTGTGTAAATGACTCTGCAGTCATTCTGGTCCCTAAACAACGCACTTTCTTGATACAATCCACGATTTTCACCGGACCTTGTAAAAGTAGCATTGTGTTTCAGGTACAACAAACTTGAAACGTCGTTAAAGTTTTTCGTAGTTGAAATGTATTACGTATTTTGATTGTGTGTGTTTCTTGGTGTTATAAAGCTCGATGGAACTGTAATGCCGCCTAATGGACCCCATGCGTGGCCAAAAAGCAACAGCAAGCGACAGTGGCTGGTGTTTTATAGAGTTAATGGATTGTCGTTGCAAGGTGGCGGACTAGTCGATGGTAGAGGAGCAAAATGGTGGAGCATGCCCTGCAAACCTCACCATGTAAATCCCTGTATATATATATGTTGTGTGTATATATATACACACACACACATATATACATATATACATACACACATGCATATATAATTTTACAACCTTCTAATTGAGTTATTTTCTACTATAAACAGGGTCCAAATGGAAGTACTCTGCCAGGCCCCTGTGACAGCCCTGTTGTAAGTCTTAGCATAACACATTCTCTTTCTAAATTTAATTTTTGTAGAGATTTATTTCATTCTGATTTGTTTTACAGGCTATAAGATTCTTCATGAGCTCGAATTTGACAATAAAAGGAATTAAAATCAAGAACAGCCCGCAGTTCCATTTCCGGTTCGATGGTTGTCAGACTGTACATATAGATTCACTGTCTATAAATTCCCCTGCTTCAAGTCCAAACACTGATGGGATTCATATAGAGAACTCAAACGACGTAAAAATATACAATTCCGTCGTTTCCAATGGTGAATATTCAACCCTTTTTAGTTCAAATTTCATTTCAAGTTTCCATTTTTAACCCTCTCTCTGAATTATGCAGGCGATGATTGTGTTTCAATCGGGGCTGGTACGTATAATGTTGATATACGGAACATAACATGCGGTCCGAGCCATGGAATAAGGTACTTTTCATACCCAAAAGTTCAAAATAAAAATAAAAAGTTTTCCCTACGTGCGAAAAAAAAATGACCTTGTTTCTTTTCTCAGTATTGGGAGCCTAGGAAGTCGCAATTCCCGAGCCTGCGTTTCCAACATAACCGTAAGAGACTCTGTCATAAAAAACTCTGACAATGGGGTTCGGATCAAGACATGGCAAGGAGGATCAGGAGCAGTATCAAGCGTAAACTTCCTGAACATTCACATGGACACTGTCCGAAATCCTATAATGATAGACCAGTACTATTGCCAAAACAAAGGTTGTCTGAATCAAACTTCTGCAGTACATATTTACGATATAATATACGAAAATATAAGGGGAACGTACGATGTGCGGAGCCCACCAATGCATTTAGCCTGCAGCAGCAGCGTACCATGCACGAATCTCACACTTTCGGGGGTGGAATTGCTTCCTTCTAAGGGACTGACATTTATAAGTCCGTTTTGTTGGAACGCTTATGGGGGTTTGAATACGATTACTATTCCACCTGTTTTCTGCTTGATAGAGGGGCATCCACGGTCATTACCACAAACTGAACTTGGTCAGTGTTGATCGGGTTTAATTAGAATGTTTTATGGTTTGTAATATATATAGAAATTGATGCTTTATAGGTGTATCAAATCTAACTTCAGTTTAGTGAAAAGATCAAGACGAATGTGTGTGCGTATTAGTTTAGTAACTCATGCGCATCGCGTGTTGTATATCTTTTTCGGGTCTCTATCTATCTATGTGTGTAGAGTGGTCATGAAAGAAGCCATGATTCTCAAGTATGCAGTAAAGATGAATACTGCACAAGTATTATTCAACATAATGTTCAAGTGGTCTCACTATATAGGAACCCTAGCTAGCTAGCATTGGGGTTGGGGGATCGGAGGGATATTTCTGGTAAAATTTACAAAAAAGCATGACACAACTGCATATACTAGGTGTTGGTATGGTATGGTATGGTATGGAATGGAAGATGACAAAAATGGTTCCAGTTGAATTGGATTTACATGGTGGGAACACCGGGAAGGGTATGGGATGGAAGATGACAAAATGAATAACCATTTGAAATTTTATAGTTTATTATATTTTCGTAAAACTAAAATTTTGAAAATAAATAGTGAGAATATTTATAAATTTATTATAAATAAAATTAACAATTTTAAAATGATCTAAATTCAATATGAATGTTCATTTTGAGACGGGGAGGATGCGAAATAGAGGATCTCGGGGAGAGAACGGGGAAATCCAGTATGAGCCAATAAATATATGACAAGTCACACTATAAGTCAACCCATGGATTGGATTTACATGGATAAGCTAAATCACTTTCTTGATTAAGCTAGGCAAACCCTATTTAGGAAAGGGCACGGGCATATATAACAAGGCATTTTTAGCCTTTATTTGCAACTGCCCTCTAAATTTGGGATCACTTGCACAGCATGCTGTCCCAAGGGGTATCTGTTTTTCTGTCGCATACCAACTAATCCTAACTATGCCATTATGGAAACTAACAACGGTCGAATTAAGTAGCAGTTATCATGTTGGTCGTTTTGGTTGTATGATCTGATGTTAAATACGCAATAAAGAGGTCATTGATGTAACTACGGATAATTTTCTGCCGTCAAATATCACAATTGCTATACAGCCCAACAGTAACAGTAGAAATTTCCAAAAAAAAAAAAAATTAAATAACAAGATGCTCATTAGAATAATGTAGACATAAATCGGCCAGTCCAAAATTTGTTATTATGAGGCCTAAACCACTCATTAATTTGTCTACTGCTTTTTGCGTCGATAATAATTCCCCTTTAATTTACACTTATAGTCCGATACAATATGATTGATGAGATTATTAAGATTTTTTTTTATGCACGTACTCCCTCCCTCTCTCTCTGTTTCATTCGAAAATGCACAAAATTTTATTTTGTTTGTCCTTTTTAAAAAGTCACACTGCAAAAATGAAAAATTTTTAATATTTTTTTTATTTATATGACTCACTTGTCATACTCACAATAACTATCCAATTACTATTTTCTCTCCTATCTCTCTTTTCATACCCATAATAATTACTACTCCCTCCTCCCATCAAAATTGATACCAAATTTCTGGACACGCGAATTAAGAAAAAGTAAGAGAGAGAAAAAGTGAAAGAAAATGTTGTGAGTATGAAGAATTAAATATGTGAGAGAATGAGTGGGAGGAATAGTTAGGAGAGAGAATGTTGTGAGTGTAAAAGTGAAATAGGAGAGAGAATGAGTGGGGTAAATAGTGAAGATTTCCTTGCCATTTTGGGAAGTATCAGTTTGACTGGAACGAATCAAAAAGAAAATAACTATCAATTTTGGTGAAACGGAGAGACTATATTAAATACTTTCATTAATTCCCGTGCAAAGCCTATTTTGTGCCTTTTTAATTGGCACGAAAGGAGTATATTTCTATACATGCTAAAGTTTTAACATTTTTGCAAATGTGTTTCAGAAAAGTGAAATTACTTGGCTACTTAGTTCGGGAGGGAAGTAGTACCGATCAACATTACTGAAACCACTACAGTCTATAAATGACTTGTTCTCCTGCAGAGAGTGATCCTTTTTCCCAAACTAGTGGTCGAGATTTAGGTGAACGGTCCCACATATTGACCAATTAACCTTGACAGTAGAACTTGGAAAGAAGAAGATGTGATTATTAAACCTTGATTGCAAGAAGTTGGAACAGGGATGCGGCTATGTCAACGCATTCGTCTCTTATCAGATAAAATAATGGTTGTTGCCGACTTCAGGTTTGGAACATGAGTGTGGGGGGGGACAAGTTAAAGTGATAGTGAAAGGGAGATAAATGGAGAACCAAAATGAAATTGGATCGAGAACCACCGTTCAATTCAATCCGTCCTCATTTGAGGCCATGGATTTCATTTGGGGCACATGATACAATATTTGAGGGCAGCGCCACATTCCCAAATCGACATCTCGCGTGCGATTCATTCGTATAAGGGTACAAGCACAGCCGAAGAGATACATGAAGAATATCCAACAAAGAGGCAATGGAATGGGAAGATTCTGGATAGGAGTGGGAGTGGAGTGAGGGCCCTACAATTACAAATGTGGAGTATGATATTTTTTACTTGGCCACAAAGAGAGAAAAAACATGCACAAGAGGGCTATATGCAAGTGAGTGAGAAGTGACGCCGTTGGATTGGGTAATTATTGAACTAGAAGGAAAATGGTTTGGATGGGATGGGGAAGGGGTTAATTTTGGTACCAAGTGAAATGTGCTTTTCGAGTAAAGAGTGGATGGAGCGGTGTACCACCTTATATAGGGGCGTAAATAGTTCAGTTTAAAAAAAATTACTGATCAAACCATTAGTTACTAGTTTGAAAAAATTTAAATTGAACCAAATCTTAAAAAAATTCAAACCGAATCGAATCAAATCAAATCAAATCAAATCGTTATGCTTTGGTTTGGTTTTGTTCAAACCACGATTCAAACCGCAATTAATTTTCATATTTGTTTAAATTTTTCGTGATCTCAGAGAAACAGCGAAAGATGCGAGTGTTAAGGGGAAAGTCGTAGGAAGAGAGAGACTAGAGCAAGAAAGAGGCCGAAGGAAGAAAAACACTTTAAAATCTTCGATCGTAGAGAGAACTTAGTTATTTATGTGTCGCAACGACGATAACAAATGATGAAACTAATATTAAATAAGATACACAATTTGGGTTAGGATTAGTCTATTTAATGTAGGGTTTTTTTTTATTAATCTAACAATAAATTTTAATAAATATACAAAACTATTAAATAAAATACAAAACGCGGGTTGTGATAAGTTTATGTAATGTGGTTTGGTCTGGTGGTTTGGTCGGACGGCTTGGTTTGGTGGTTCGGTCTCAAACAGCGGTCTCATTTGATTCGATTCAGTTTGGTTTTATCTGGGAAGGTCAGACCACAAATCAAACCGAATCATGTGATTTATCAAAATTTGAGATCAAACCGAATCATTCATACTTGCCAAACCAAACTGAATGATTTATTTCGGTTCGATCTCAAACTGCGGTTTGAACCGAATCAATTACACCCCTAGCATCTTATGCTTCAAGCTTCATGCATTCCCCCATCACCGTATCTGCAAATTTGGGTTTTGTACGGTACGATTAAATTACAGTAAGATTTTTATAGCAAATGAATTGTATTTTACTTTAAAGAGTAAAGTACATTTTCGGTCCGTGAACTTTTTTAGTTTTTACCTTTTAGTCAATTGACTTTTTTTTTCCCTAAGAGTCCTTAAACTTGCCCATTTAGGATTAGTTGATCCTTATGTCAGTCAACCGTTTGTTTTCCTGTTTGTCAAAGCTGAGTTGGCATATTAGTTTCTCAATTTAACATGACGTGGTGTTGAGTAGTAGAACTACAATTTTTTTTCTTGCACGGGCGAGCTTGTGAATCAGCATGGCCGTGCCCTTCATGCCGTAGCTGTCCAAGTATTCCATCACTATGCACGACCATGTCCCAAAAGCAGCATGACCATGCTGCACTGTACCAAATTTTTTTTCTTGCACAGGCAAGCTTGTGAATCAGCATGGCCGTGCCCTTCATGTCGTAGCTGTCCAAGTATTCCATCACTATGCACGACCATGTCCCAAAAGCAGCATGGCCATGCTGCACTGTAGCAATTTTTTTTCTTGCACAGGCGAGCTTGTGAATCAGCATGGTCGTGCCCTTCATGCCGTAGCTCTCCAGAAATTCCATCGCTATGCACGGCCATGTCCCAAAAGCAGCATGGCCATGCTGCATTGTAGCAATTTTTTTTCTTGCACGGGCGAGCTTTTGTAAAACCCTATTCGGTAGGATCTGTCCCATGTCAATGACTACCACATAACCATCATACTCATCGAATCGTAAGGCCTTAAACTTTGTTATTATTAACACCAAACTTTATTATTATCTGGTTTATCTGAGTGGGGCCACATGTTCATACCATTCAATGGTTTCAACATATACTGATAAGACTTGAGGTAAGTTTAACCTTTCAAACACTCATATATATAATCCTATGGCTCTTCCCTCGAAAGGGTTATGGCTGAAACAACATGACAACAAGGAATACCACTTAGCTGCCATGCTCTACAAGTACATGTCCAAGTCGTTAGGTCAACTATTGTACCCCTTCTTCTACCCCCAACCTCAAACAGTGTATCACCATTCCACAAAGCAAGGTTCTAAAAAGCGCTAGGCGGATGCTAGGCGGCGGAGCCGGGCCTAGCGCCTAGGCGGGGACTAGTCGGGATTAGTCGGGATTAGTTGGGACCTAGGCGGGGCTTAGAACTAGGCGTTGGAGAGGGGCCTAGCGCCTAGGCGCCCTTAGGCGGGGTCTTTTAGAACACTGCCACAAAGAACTGCAATCCCTTGACTTTACCACTGAATCCTCTAAACTCTTTAGCACTCTACCTCCAAACCTTCTACCCTCATTCAGTCATCTAGTCATATAATCTCTTTTGTCTCTCATTCTAACCATTACTTGTTTCCTAATGGCTTCTAGCATGCTAATCAAGGGTTTATATCTAGCCTCTAATATCCAAAAATTAAAGCTTTCACAAAGATTATTGTCAATAGAGTCACAAACACAGTAAGTGGGGAAGAATGCCTTACACCATCTAGATGGATCCCTATCCATCAAATGCTTGTAAGCATGCTTAGATAACACTTTTATCTTCTCCATGTTCTTTTGAAAGTCACCTTCCGTTGTTGACTTGGCCGCTTCCCAAAAGTACCTCCTGTAGTTTACACCAGTGAACCCTCTTTTTCTAAAGTTTGCATAAATGTGTCTTGCACAATTTCTGTGATGTATCTCAGGGAATAAGTCATTTACTGCAACTTCCAATCCCTGCATAGAAGTGAATAAATGTCAGTAAGCATTCACACAATTCTAAGAGCAAAAATAAAAGAGGGAAAAGTAATGCTGGATGAAGCTAAAGCTATGAGTTAGTTTTTGAAGGATAATTATTTTCCATTTTTTGCATATTTTAAATGGACAACAAAATACCTTTTGTTGATCAGACATAATGGTCCATCCACAACCATTTCCAATGCCAATAACATTTGCAAGAAGGTTAAGGAACCACCTCCATTTGTGTTGATCTTCTTTCTCTACAACTGCCCAGGCTATATGGAACACATTTGGTTGTTGGAATCCCTCCCCATTGCCACAATCAACTCACCTTTAATCCAAGTCTTCAAAAAACAATCATCCACACCTATAAATTTCCTGTATCCCTCGGCAAACCCCTTTTTAATTGCATCAAAATAGATGTAAAATCTTCTAAATTGTGGAGGCCCAGCCCATTCATCCCCTGTCCCTTTCAAAACAATTGTACTTCCTGGATTTGATCTTGCTATTTCATACACATAATTCCAAAGCTTTGCATAATGATCCTCCATTGAATGTTTAACTGCATTCAAAGCAAACTTTTTTGTTTTGTAACACATTTTTAAATTAACCTCCTGTCCAAATTGTTCCTTCACCAAATCCTGAATCTCAACCAACTTCATGAAAGGGGTTAGTCTAATCCTGTCACTTAATTTCTTTGCCAACCATTTGGAGTTCTTAGTTTTAATCCTGGTTCTCATTGAACATTTATGGTTCTTCTGATAGGATTTGATCTTAAAAGTGACATCACTCCCTTCATAACTAGCATATACACCCCATGGACAGTCTTGGCATTTTGCTTGAATCCTTTGTTTATCATTGAAGCAAATAGGATATCCCCTAGCTGCTGCATATGCTCTAATTTGATCATATAACTGTTCAGGGCTCTCAAAGATCATATCAACACAAAAATCAAATTGTTTGATATCTACATTAGGATTAAATTTCACTTCTTCAGCTGCTTTAACCCTATCGGATTTCACCCAATCATCTTCATCGCTGCTACTCTTATCAACAAAATCAGAACCAGATTCATAGTTACCATCATCACTTTTCCACTGATTGAATCACCTCCAATATCAAAGTCAAAGTACTTTGATTGATTGAATCCCATCACATTCCCCTCACCCACATACCCATTTTCACTATTTTGACCATCAATATTAACATCTTCTAAATTTTCACCATTCTCATTAACATTCTCTCCCTCAACATTATAATATTTTCTCATTGTCGCATCAGCTAAAGTCTTATTAGAGATATACTCTTCATCATCAGTCATATCATCTAAATCTCTCAAACTATCACCACTTTCATCTCCATGTGACTGACTAACAATGTTATCAATCAAATATTCATTATCAACCCACCATTTATCATTGCCATCCAAGTTCTCTCCCTCAACATTATTACAATTTTCATTCTCATCATTTTGTGTCAAGTTTGGATAAGCCAAACTCAAGACATCAGGTTCTCTCTCAGACGCATATCGATCATCATCAGCGTCCATACTGCAATAAAAAAAAACCCCAACTATCATTCTGAAAATAACAGGTAAATACGAACAAAACCATAGACAAATAGCACAATCATCCAACACTTTTTTTTAAAGCAGTGCTAGAATATAGTATCCACCATTTGTTAAGACAAAATCAAAGTTCATAGGCTTTCCATAGAAACCATAGACAAATAGCACAAATAGCACAAAACCAAGAATCAAGAATGAACAACAAACCCTAAGCTCTTGTTTATCCAACAAATGTACTTTGAAGCATTATGTTTACATAAGAAGTTTAATTAAGAGTAGCAGAAGTCCTTACTCTTGTCGGCCTTTATAAACAGAATTACATAATCCAAAAGTTAAGAACGCACTCAGTAATTTAATCACTGTTATTAGTAAAACACATATACCGGCACCTTTTGTAACTAATGCTAGCTTTACCAGTTTAATGTTAGTGTTAGTGTTAGTGTTTTTTAATAATGTGTTGACTCTCTTTCTGACTAATGTTGATCATATCATTAATGCCACCCTTAGTGTTTTTAAAGAACATAATTGTATTACTAAGCAAAGATACAAATCTGAAACCTAATCATTTGTTTAGATTAGAGAGGTTCCGTATTTCCTTGTTTGGGTTGGGAGTTTGATTCAATAATCTAACAATATCCTATCAAAGGTTTATTCTCCTAAAGCCCCTTTTAAGTAATCTCAATCTCATAAAAGGACTTGCAATTGTCAATATTTCATGAATAGATTTTATCCTAATCATTATCTCATGAAAGCCCGTTACCCCATTAATAAAATCATTAAATGTCAGAATAACCCTCACATCACTTCAAAATCAAATATCAACCTCCTCCTATCCATTATCCATTTATGATATCCTCTTTCTCTCGTTCAAAAACAACACTCTTCTTTCTCTCTAACCTACCCAATTCTAGTGCCCCAACTTCATCGTCTCCTCTGCACTCACCGACGACCCATCGTATTTATGGAGTTCCTTTCTTTATATATTATATTTCGTCTTTCCCTTGGCGTTCCCCACACACCCCCACCAATACGGTGCATTCAGATCCACAAAACATAAACTTAAACTAGTAACTCTGACGACCTTCCTCGTCTCTTATCCGCAGAGGTCTGTCGAAATACTCCAGATTTGGCCTCCTCACACCACCAGCAATCCAACAATTCCATGTGCGCCAACCTTCCATGTTCCAAATTGTGTCACTCTAAAAACCTGATGTAGCACATGGTTAGATCAAATATCAACGGCCGAGCGCTTTATAAAGTTCAGGGATAGAAGTGCAAATCTGGAAAATATGGTGACCAAAGTGGAAAAAGTGAATGGTGACCAAAGTGGAAAAAGTAAAGATGAAGACTTAAGCAAAATAGCAAGACTCGTACCATTTGGCACGACTCGTGCCTGTAGTCAACACGAATGCATCAATTAGCACAACTCGTGCCCACGAGTCGAATCCATGCCGTGAAGGAATTTTTTGATGGTTTTATTTAATTAGTATTCATCTCGTATTATTATTATCGTTATTATTTATTTTAGTATTTTTAAGCGAGGGGTATTTTAGTCTATAGGATTTTAAATAAATCATTAGGATTCTTTTCTTTTATTGATTATGTTTTTCTTTATTTCTTTTCCTTTATTTATTAGGATTTGCGTGTATAAATAGATTGCTAGGGCTTTTGTAATAGAGATCCTTTTATCAATTAATTTCTTTGCTAGTTTGCAAAACCCTACACCTTGTGTGTTTATCTAAGTCATTAATTTGGCTTGCGGAATAATCTTTTAGGAGATTATTGTTTTAAGGAATTGCGATTCCTTGCAAAAGAATTGGTTTAGGCCATTCTTGTTTATCTATTCCGCTGCGTTTTACATCAATTGGTATCAAAAAAGGACGATCCTTGGAAGATGGCCAACGATGGAGAAATCAGCATGAAGACCCTTCTCGATGCTTTAAACGCCAATCTAATGGCGATGCATGAAGCTCAAACGGCGATGCGCGAGGATCGAATACGAGAGACTACGGAGGCGGCTAACCGTCACGCAGAGCTCTTGACGGCTTTGAACGTTGGTCGGGGTGTTGAGCAACCTAGATATCGTGTAATTCATGGGGACAATCTCCACCACGGAGATCTGATTGGCAGGGATGTTCGTAATGATAGAGAAGAAGCCTCCAGGGTAGCGCCTCCTCCGAAACAACGACCCAAGATTAGGGCGGATATACCATTCTTCCTCGAGGAGTTGACTGCGGAAGAATTTGTGGATTGGCTCTCCGAAGTCGAGAAATTCTTTGTCTTGATGAGAATTAAAGAAGATAAAAAGATACCTTATGTTGCTTATAAACTTCGTACTAGTACTAATGCGTGGTGGATGCAATTGACTAGACATAGAACACGTAGTGGTTGGCCTCCAATTACTCGTTGGGAAGATATGAAGAGGGAATTAAGAGATCATTTTCTACCCGAAGATTATGAGCAGGAATTTTATCGGAAGTTTTTGAATTGCAAGCAAGGGAGTCGAACGATCGATGAATACGTTTTTGATTTTCATGCTATTACCGCTCGTTCGGACATGCATGAGTTAGAAGTACAAAAGGTGGAAAGTTTTGTTGGTGGTCTTCGTCTTAATATTAAGAACCAAGTGGAGTTATTTACTAATCTTTCTGTTAACGAAGCAATCACAAGGGCGGGAAAGGTCGAACACCAATTATCCTCTACTTATCGTCCTCCAACGACGTTTAGGAAGTTTGGTGACGCATCTTCTTTGGGCTCCGAAAACGGCGGTTGATAATTCGGTTGTGGGTCAAGACAAAGCTCAAGTTTCGGGTTCCAAGGTCGACGACGGGAAGCAACCAACACCCACCGCTCCCCAAGCTCTACCGGTTCATCGAAACATCAACACCCATAATAGTGGGCAACCAGCTTCTAACCCTTTTGCGAAAAATTATGGTAACAAGTGCTATAGGTGTAGCCAACCGGGTCATATTTCTAGTCAATGTCGCAAATGGATTAATATGGTGGATAGGTAGGATAACAAAGAGGATGAGGAAGAAGATTGTGAAGATTTTTGGATTGATTCAAATATTGAAGAGGATGACGCCAATGAAGGGAATGAACATGAGTCTTATGTAGTTCGCAAACTTATGTTGACGACACCTATGGAAGAGGACAATCCGGAGAGACATGATATTTTTCGCATCAAAGGGAAGGTTCACAATTTCGATACTACAATCATGGTTGATAGCGGAGTAGTGAGAACCTAGTGGCGCGTGGATTGGTGGAAAGCTGAAGCTCGAGGTACGCAAACATCCTTCACCTTACTCGATTAGGTGGATTAACAACGTCGATAATATTAAGGTACACGAGCAATGTCTTCTCCTTTCTCTATTGGTAAATATACAGATGAGGTTTTGTGTGATATTGTTGATATGAACGCATGCCATGTGTTGTTGGGTAGACCTTGGCAATTTGACCTTAATGTTGTGCATAAGGGGAGGGATAATTTTCTAAGCTTCAAGAAAAATGGGGTTCGTTTTCATTTATGCCATTTACGAGAAACTAGTTTTTGTGGTACGAAGAAGGTTACTTGTGTAATAGAGAAAAAATTGAGCGATATTAACGTGAAGGAAGATGGTGAAGTTGATGGTATGGGTAAGGCTGACTTGAAAAAGGAGTTGTCCGTTTCATATGAAATTGAAGAAGGCATAATTTTGTATCCGGAAGAAATTGTCCTATATCAAATGGCACGAAAAACTTTGATTTATTCAAAGTATCTTTTTAAGTGGGATGGAACTTTTCAAACCTCGGATGTGAACTCGGGGACGAGTTCTTTTAAAGTGGGGGAGCATGATGTAGCACATGGTTCGAGAGGTCAAATATCAACGGCCGAGTGCTTTATAAAGTTCAGGGATCGAAGTGCAAATCTGAAAAATATGGTGACCAAAGTGGAAAAAGTGAATGGTGACCAAAGTGGAAAAAGTAAAGATGAAGACTTAAGAAAAATAGCAAGACTCGTACCATTTGGCACGACTCGTGCCTGTAGTCAGCACGAATGCAGCAATTAGCACGACTCGTGCCCACGAGTCGAATCCATGCCGTGAAGGAATTTTTTGATGGTTTTATTTAATTAGTTTTTGTTTCGTATAATTATTATCGTTATTATTTATTTTAGTATTTTTAAGCGAGGGGTATTTTAGTCTATATGGTTTTAAATAAATCATTAGGATTCTTTTCCTTTATTGAATATGTTTTCTTTATTTTTTTTCCTTTATTTATTAGGATATGCGAGTATAAATAGATTGCTAGGCTTTTGTAATAGAGATCTTTTTATCAATTAATTTCTTTGCTAGTTTGCAAAACCCTACACCTTATGTGTTTATCTAAGTCATTAATTTGGCTTGCAGAATAATCTTTTAGGAGATTCTTGTTTTAAGGAATTGCGATTCCTTGCAGAAGAATTGGTTTAGGCCATTCTTATTTATCTATTCCGCTGCGTTTTACATCAAAATCTCTTTCCTAAATTTTTCAGACAAAGATTAAATTGAGTTTTGTTTGAATATGAACACCAATCTTAAAAGTTGACTTGCTTTAGTTATTTTTATTTTTTATGTATGTTACAATCCAATGATGTATTGAGTTATAATTGTAGTAAAGTGTTATTTAAAAAAATTGTTCATTTATAAGTCTAATAATTTATACATTTTTGAAGTTTGTAATTGGTTTTTGTTATAATTGGGTTTGGTAGTTTAACTATCAAAATCAAAGCAAGTGTGATAGTTGAATTATCAGAGTCAATTTTAATGAAATACCATTTTTTTTTTAATAAAATGTAAAAGAAAAACGAGTTTTATGGTTCAAATATCAAACTAGATTAAATCTTATAGTTTAACGATAAAAACTGAAAGGTATTTGACCGAAAGTGGTGGAGCGCGGTTAAGTGTAATGGCAATTTCGTAAATGATTGATGATGTTTGTTTTTTATTATTAAACCTTTTTGTGAAATTTTAAAAATATGCTATTCTTTGGGGCAATTACCAATTGGTCCCTAATCCTAATGAATTCAACCTACTAATCCAGGGAATATAGGAATCAACCATTAGGTTCCTGACTTACTAATATACATGCGTGTCCATTATAAACTTTGGAAACTACAATTATGCCACCGGGTAAATGACACTTATGCCATTCGGTGAAGCTACACGTGTCCATAAATGTGTATAGTGAAAAATAAATCAAAAAATTAACCGTCGTTTACGAAACCCATTATTTCAAGTTTGGCGCTCTCTCTCTTCTCCTTTCTCTCTTTGGAACCACTATTGAATGTCCTTCACTCTTCGTCATCTATTCTTCAAATACATCGCAAAATCAAAAGGTAATGCTCACAAAACTCTGTAATCTGAAGTTCATTGTTGTTCCGAACGGAGTTTTTACCAAATTTTAGGGTTCAAAATTTTTTCTTCTATATTTATTTTGAAAATTTTGGAATGAACTTCAAAATTTTGAAATTAAGTTCATAGTTGTTTTTGTCATCTGTTGGATCTGTGTTTTTGTTAAGTTCACTGTTGTTTTTGTCTTATATTGGCATTTAGTGAGATTATGAAGCTATTTGATAAATTTTGCATGCATTTAGTGCCTCCAAATTTGTTACGTTTACAGTTGTTTTTGTTAAGTTTACAGTTATTTTTGTTAAGTTCACTGTTGTTTTTGTCATATGTTGGCATTTAGTGAGATTATGTGGCTATTTGATAAATTTTACATACATTTAGTGCCTCCAAATTTGTTAAGTTTGCAGTTGTTTTTGTTAAGTTCACTGTTGTTTTTGTCTTATGTTGGCATTTAGTGAGATTATAAAGCTATATGATAAATTTTGCATGCATTTAGTGCCTCCAAATTTGTTAAGTTTGCAGTTATTTTTGTTAAGTTCACTGTTGTTTTTGCCTTATGTTGGCATTTAGTGAGATTATGAAGCTATTTGATAAATTTTGCATGCATTTAGTGCCTCCAAATTTGTTAAGTTTACAGTTGTTTTTGTTAAGTTCACTGTTGTTTTTGTCATATGTTGGCATTTAGTGAGATTATGTAGCTATTTGATAAATTTTGCATACATTTAGTGCCTCCAAATTTGTTAAGTTTACAGTTGTTTTTGTTAAATTCACTGTTGTTTTTGTCTTATGTTGGCATTTAGTGAGATTATAAAGCTATATGATAAATTTTGCATGCATTTAGTGCCTCCAAATTTGTTAAGTTTGCAGTTATTTTTGTTAAGTTCACTATTATTTTTGTCATATGTTGGCATTTAGTGAGATTATGAAGCTATTTGATAAATTTTGCATGCATTTAGTGCCTCCAAATTTGTTAAATTCACAGTTGTTTTTGTTAAGTTCACTGTTGTTTTTGTCATATGTTGGCATTTAGTGAGATTATGTAGCTATTTGATAAATTTTGTATGCATTTAGTGCCTCCAAATTTGTTAAGTTTACAGTTGTTTTTTTGTTATGTTCACTGTTGTGTTTGTAGATGGGAAAGAAGCAGGCAATGAGGTATAAACCATATGGAAAAAATTCTAAATCTTCTATGTCTTCTGAGAGAACACCAACCGCTTCACCTCCTTACATCGAACATCAACATATATTTTGTTACCATAAATCAGTTGAAGAACAGTCAAATGTAACACCTGTAAGAAGATCGAAGAGGAAGGAAATGGAAACCCCTGGACAACATAAATCAGTTGAAGAACAGTCAAATGTAACACCTGTAAGAAAATCGAAGAGGAAGGAAATGGAAACCCCTGAACAACAGCCCAAGGTAAATTTTGCATTCATTTAGTGCCTTCAATTTTGTTAAGTTAACTGTTGTTTTCTTAAGTTCACAGTTAATTTTAATAAGTTTTTTTTTTTTGAATTTGTTTTTATAGATTGTGAAGAACAAGAAGGAAATTTTGAAGAACAAGAACAAGGAGGAAATTTTGAAGAAAAAGAAAAGGGAGGAAATTTTAAAGAAAGAGAAAATTATGAAGAATAAGAAAAAGGAGGAAATTTTAAAGAAAAAGGAGGAGAAATAAGAACAAGAAAAAAAGAACACAGCAAAGAAACTACCCGTTTCTTTCAGATCAAATGTAGAAGCAACTGCAAAGCTTCTACAGTCCTTTGAATTGAAACAAAAACAGTTGAACATGTTGAAAAAATCACCATTTTTCAACATGTTCAATGCATTGATTACCAATAAGAATATCTATCATTGGAAATCAGATCTTGTTACTTTAGATTTGATCAGCTGCTATGTTAAAGGAGAGGATAAATTCAAGATTGGTGATAAATTTGTTGAGTTCACATCAAATGATGTGATAATTATATTTGGGATAGTTTCAGGAAAAACAGAGTTGGATATTAAATCAAGATCAAGAGGGAGTTTGGCCGCATGTTCCCTAACATCAAAAAGATTTCCAGATGTGAAAAGTAGAATAAAAACATCCAAGCTCAAAGATGTAATCAGAGGAATAGGAAACAGTGAGGAAGATGAATGTGTTGAGGATTTTGTAAAGTTGATTACAGTTTATTTCATGGCAACGTTATTTTTTGCTTCATCGGGTGATATTATACCACACACTTTTTTTCAATGTGTGGATGATATTGAAAATATGAAGAGCTACAATTGGGCTGGAGCTATTCATGAAAAATTGATGAATTCAATCAGGGAAAATTTCAGGACTCCCCATCTAGTGTCTGGATGTGTTGCTGCACTATCTGTAAGTGTGTCTGTTTTCGTTTTGCTATTCACTTAGTTATATTTATATAATATATCATAAATTGAAAAAAACTTTTATGTTATTTATTTGTTTTCTAGTATTGGTTCTATGAGCATACCAGTGGACTTCCAGATATGAGGATTGTTCCTAGATTTATGAAGTGGGAATTGCCCTTAAAGCTTGACAATTTCAAGACAAAGCATATTGATCGATTGGTTGGTAATGATGTATATTGTTTACATTAATGTTACAATTGTTGTTGTTAAGTTTACAATTTTTTTCAGCATCATATTAAGTATACTGATCTGATTTTCTTTTTTGATAAATAGATTCTTGAGAAAGAATTGGTTTTAACCAATGAAGAAAATCAAATGTTTACAAGTTGTGAATTGATTGAAGAAGAGGATGTGAATAAGGAAGGGAGTAGAAATAAAGAAGGTCTGCCAAATCAAACCATTCCATCTCAAGAGTTAGCAAGAACTGTGAGTGATTTAATTTTTTCATCACATTGCTTTTACAAAGTTTTTTACACAACTGTGCTCTTAAGTTCATCAGTTGTTTTAAGAATATTAAATTTTAGAATCAATTCTAATCAGTGAATGTCTTCAATTTCCTTAAGTTCATAGTTATTTTCTTAAGTTCACAGTTGTTTTCTTAAGTTCACAGTTGTTTTCTTAAGTTCACAGCTGTTTTCTTAAGCACACAGTTGTTTCCTTAAGTTCACTGTTATTTCCCTAAGTTCATTGTTGTTTCCTTAAGTTCACTGTTGTTTTTATAAAGTTCACAATTGTATATGTTAAGATCAAAGTTGTTTTCTTAAGTTCATTGTTGTTTTTATTAAGTTCACAGTTGTGAACTTAAATTAATGACACAAACAATACTTTAACTGATTTTAACTGATTTTTACTGATTTTTAACCTTTTTTAAATAGGTTTTTTCAGAAGATGTGGTTTTGACTGATTTGAATTTTTTGCAAACGCCTGACCTCACTTGACCCAAGGAGGCTGAAAAGAATCAAAATGAACCATCAAGCTCGGAAAAAAGATACAAATGTGAGATCAATGATCTCAAAAGTGAAAAGAAAAAGCTGATTGCTGATAATGAGGAGCTTCTTAGGGAATTGAAGGAAGCTACTATGAGAGTTGAAGAATTAGAGGAATTGATGAAAGAAAATCAACTGAAAGAGGAAGAAAGAGAAAATGAAATCATTTGTTTAAAGATTGATTATGAAAATAAGTTGACCATAATGAAGAACAATATCTCACTCAACAATGATGAGAGATAAAAGTCCGCTCATGAAGAATTGAATGTTGTGAAAAAGTTGTTGAAAGAAATGGAAATTTCACATGTTACTGAGAAGAAGAAGCTTGAAGAAATGATGGAGAAATCGAGAAAGGAGAAGGTTAATGCAGAAACTCAAACTGGGGAGATGTGTTCGATGATAAAAAATGTGAAAGAAAGAACAAGAAAAAAGGTTGTTGATGATGCTTTTGAGTTTCAGATACCAACTCGTCAATCAAAGAGGTTGAGAGTTGAAGATAAAAGCAAGAAAACAGAAGAAAAACAAGAAGAAAAAATTGTTGAGGCCAAGGAAGCTCACCCTTCTTTCAATAGACTTTTCAGTTTGACAACCAAAAATATTGCTGAAGAAACTGTTCAACAATACAATACGATGTTGGCATTTCAAGGTTTTAAGTAAGTAGTCATTTATCCTTTTTAGTAACATTTTACGTAATAATTATGTTGAGACTCATATATTTATATATAAAATAATTATGGTGCAGAGGGAGTGCATGGGCCAAAGAATTTGTTTATGTGAGTGTTGAGCATTTATATGAGATAGCACATGACAAGTCAACCGAGGACGCAGTACGTTGATTATTTGTTTATTTTTAAGTTCGCAATTGTTTTTGTTAGGTTCTCAGTTGTTTAAAAATAACTAATTTTTTTACAGGTGATTGATGGATATTTGTCAATATTGGTTGAGAAGCACAAAGCAGTTATGGATAATTCCTCACCATCCAACAAATCAGTAGGAGTAATTACAGCAAATGCATCGGTATAGACAAATGCATGAGTATTATTTTTGTAGATATGATTTTTTTCCTTTATTTTAGTCTAGTGAAATATATTAAGAGTTATATTCTACTTTGCAGACCTATCTGAGAAATGAATGGTCCAAAGACGTTGTCAAGGAACAAATTGATGGGCCTTTCAAGCAATATTGCAAAGACAGAAAGAGGTTTATCTTAATTTCAATTCACATAGATCAGGCTGAAAATCGTGCAGAGCATTGGACATTGTTAGTGTTTGATACAGAAGACGCAGAATATAGGTTCTATAACACATTGCGCCCTAAGAAAGGTTGCCCAGACAAATATGAATTTGCTTCTAGACAAATGGTAAATGGATTACTACAATATTATTTCAAGTATTATTTTTTATTTTTTTCCATTAACATAAATACTAGACTAATCTATACTTTAATGTTTTTGTTTCTTTTTTTTTTTCAGTTTGAACATACAAAGGCATTGATCATATCAAATAAAGATAGTCCTGAATATGAAGATTTTGTTAATGTCAAAGAATGTCCTCAGTAGCCTGCGTCAAGAGTTGATTGTGGAGCTATGGTTTTGATGATGGTTGAGCAAATGTTGAAGAAAAGAACAATTGAAAAAAAGATTTCCAAGACAGCAGTCCAACAATTTAGGGCTCAAATGTTTAAAGACTTTCTGAATGATGTTTACACAACAAGTATAGATTTGGGGGATCTGGATGACATACCAGGTGATAGGTGATGTTCCAATTAGTTCTTTAAAGTAGGTATCAAACATTTGGGTCTCAGTTTTATTCCCGGAAAGAACATGTATTTTTGTGGTAAACATTTTAGCTTTCTGAACGGATTTCCAATTAGTCCTTTAAAGTAGGTATCAAACATTTAGGTCTCAGTTTAATTCTTGGGAAGTATATGTATTTTTGTGGTAAACATTTTAGCTTTCTGAACAGGTACAAATTAGTTTCAGGGTAAAATTATATGTAGTTCAGGACAAGTACTTTCTTATTTTGGTATAATCCTGTTAATGAAGATATCATGTATTCTGAATGTATTGTTTTTCTATGTTTTTGTGTTTTCTGAATGTTTTGCAATGTGAATCAATATATGACAAAAATAACTGTGAACTTAATAAAAAATGAGCATTTATGAATCGTAAGTTTAGAAAACAACTGTGAACTTAAGAAAAAATGAGCATTTCTGAAGCGTAATTTCAGAAAACAACTGTGAACTTAATAAAAACAACTGTGAACTTAATAAAAAATGAGCATCTCTGAATCATAAGTTCAGAAAACAACTGTGAACTTAGTAAAAACAACTGTGAACTTAATAAAAAATGAGCATTTCTGAATCGTAAGTTCAGAAAACAACTATGAACTTAAGTAAACAACTGTGAACTTAAGTTCACTAATGTTTAAAACTGCATTAAATGTTCTCATATTAAATTGTAAAAACCAAATATGAATCGTCAAAACAATGATCAATGTTTAAGAATCTAAAAATACCATCAAATTATTACATAGGCTCATTGCAAGATTTTCTATTATGATTTCCTATGTTACCACAACGGCCACATTTCGTTTTGGGTTTAAAGCACTCTCCTCTTGAAGGGATTCGAAGCTTCTTTGGTCTTTCCGGTGGACGCTTTGCTATTGGAGGAAGTATTAGAGGATTTTCTTCATCAACCACTGCCATTGATTCATCTCCAAATGAATCATAAGGCTGAATAGCATGAGCATAACAACTCTTATAGGCGCTGCTATGAAAATATGTCTCAATATAATGATAAGGAGTTTCTGTGCAATTGGACAGGACATCAACAACATGAACACATGGGAACCCTTCATGCTGCCACTTTCCACAAGAACATGTGAATTTTTCAATGTTCACAACCATGGATGGAACTGAATGGACTTCAAATATCTTGTTGGATGAAGAATGTATTATCCATGACCTACACATCTCCAGATTATCCCTATACCTTTTCTCCATGATTGGACATAAAACAATATTCAACTTTAATGAATCTTCTCTACGCTTGGACATCTACGTCATCAACTTAAGCCTGATTTAATTAATTAATTCTTTAACAGGGAGTCCACGAGCTTCTCTAAACTGAGAATTGAATGATTCCGCTGCATTTGAAGACATCTCACCATAACGTTTGCCTTTATAGTATGCATTTGCATAATTAGCTGGTGGAAGGTTAGCAAGAAATTCACAGACCTTGGGGCCACCTTCGTTCCTCATTTCATCAATCAAAGTATGAAAAATTTCCTTTGTTGGAGCTGCTGCAGACTGAAAGAGTTTTTGAACCATTTTTTGCCGCAAATTTATAGAACACCCCTTCATTTTGTCCCTCAAATTATTCCTCAAATGACATAGGCAAAATGAATGGTAGCTCTGAGTCATAACAGCCTTCACTGAAGAAATAATTCCTTGGTGACGATTGGAAACAAATGTAATTCTAATACCTCTTATAAGAGGTTCCAATTGTTGAAGGAACCATGTCCAATTAGCAATATCTTCCGAAGAAATAATAGCAAAAGAGACAATGAACAGACCTATAAATGACAAGAATAAAGATAATAATATAAGTAATATAAAACAACTGTGAACTTCTGTAAATAACAGTGAATTGAATGCATTTGAGAAAAGCTAGCGCATGCCGGTTAAATTGTTACCAGAGTTTCCATCTTTGGCTGTTGCTGCCAACATTGTACCCTTGTACTTTCCGTGCAAATGAGTCCCATCGAGAAACAAAACAGGCCGACATGAACGAAAACCTTTTACACAAGCCCCAAACGACACAGAACACCTCTTGAAGTGAAAGGACGACGCGTCAACATCAAGAACGAAGTGTCTAGTAAGATCCAACTGTTTCATCTTTAAAAAGTATGGTCTAAGCTTATCGTAAGACAATTCTGCTTCACCAAACACAATATCCTTCGCCTTTTCAACAACCCTCCAAGCAATTTTATAAGTGATGTCAAATCCATAATCTACCTTCAACAACTTCACAACATCAGAAGGACCTATCGAAGGTTTAGAACAAATATCATCAACAATAATATCGCATAGAACATTAGAGGTAATCTTTGAACAACGTCCAGAATTGAAGACATGCCCACAAGTATGATTCTGATCAAAAATACTTATTTAAGCAAAGCCATTGGAAGCTTCAACAGATGCGTGAATCCTCCACGGACAACCTCTCAAATCTTTGTGTACACATTTGGCAGTAATACGCTCACTATCATTTTTCAAATAAACAAAGTCAAAACCAACAGCTGCAGCATACTTACACAATTTGTTTCTGAACTCACTAATTCCACCTTCAAATCCCTGTCCAATACCCTCTATACCATTAACCCACTTTGCACTTTTCAATTCCTTATTTGGATGACGAAAAAAACTAACAGGCAATTCATGACTACTACTTATACTTGAGACATTTGATGAGGACGAGCCATTAAATCTAATGTAAGAATTTGTGTTAACTGAATTTCAATAAACTCAATAGAACTACGACCTAAAATAATTCTCATATTCGTAAAATCATCCTCATTATGTAATAGGCAAGTTGAATTCTCAGGTAAAGGATACGAAAAACACATAAATTCCTTCTTCAAACCCTCCCATCTATTGCAAGCAAAATCAATCAATACATTGAAAGATGAAAGCTTACTAAATCTTTCAACTGCTGTAAAATCCCCATATTTCAACAAAACCATCATACAAGAATTCATATTTTGAAGATTGATTAATCTGCAACATATAAGAAAAAATAAAACAAAATTATAATAACTGTCAACATAATCAACAAAACAACTTAAAATATACAAATAAGCCAAATATCCTGTTGCAATTACAATAAAAAAATATTTAAATTCATGAATTAGCTACAATGCTCATAATAAACAAACAACTAAACATAAACAAAATTTGAATCTGAGATTATGAACAATTCGAATTGAAATCATGTTCACGAATCATCAACGATGCACGTGTAAAGCTATTCAGTTAAACAATTCGAATTGAAATCGACTTCTAAATTGATCACAATAAAAAAATTAAGCAAAATTGAACTCACCAAATTGAACGGGTTTCAAAATTGCCTTATCGCTTTCTCTCTCTCTCTCTCCGCTGCTCCCAACGTGAAAAGTGACACGTCAAATGCCCTAGACGAGAAAAAAGAGATATTTATACGACGGTAGTTTCGTAATTATAAAAACTGATTATAGTAGCCGAGGGATCTGGTAGAATATTGATTCCAAAAGTGGATTAGCCGGTTAAATTCGAAATTTCAATAGCCTAATTGATCGATTGACTTAGGATGAAGGACCCAGCGATAATTTTTCCCTATTCTTTTATGATATTATGCTTAGACCGGAGAGCTCTAGGGTAAGTGCCCATTATCATATTTATTGAGATATTTTGTTAAATCTTCAATATATTTCGTCTATACATTACATTTATATTTGAGCGATGTTATAAAGACCCACATTAGTAAGTTTAACCTTTTCACACATTATTATACCGTACAATATACTTTCCCTCGTTTTAGACGTTAAAAAAATATCAAATTTGTTGTCAATTAATAAGAGTAAATTTGAATAAGAAAAAAAAAATCGACATTCATCAGAAGAACAGGAAAAGTAATATTTTACTCCCTCCTTCCCAGAAAGATTGTCACATTTGCCATTTTGACTTGTCCCAAAAAGTATGTCCCATTTCTAAACTTAGGCATGAATATTAGGTTGAGTTTGGGAGTGCTTTTTTGTTGCTTATAATCACTTTTGAAGCTCAAAATCACTTTTAATAGCGTTTGGATAACAAAAGTGATTAGGATTTTAAGTTGTTAAAATGCAAAAAACTGTGTTTTCGAATAAGCAACTATGACCCAGCTTTTGCTAAAAGTGATTATTAAAAGTTGTTATTTGTGTTATTTTTACAATAATAACCTCTATATCTTTTGTTTTGTGCATTTATTATATCTAGATACATATCATAAAAGGTCATTTTTGATATTTATCTTTTATAATCAGTTTTGAACATATATTATCCAAACATCCTTATAAATTTTAATATTTATTACAAATAATAGATTTTTCTAAAATCACTTTTGAAAAATCACTTTCGGAAAATCAGAAGCAATGTCAAACTCACTGATGCTACCATAAGAAAACTTGGTTGCACAGGGACTGAAATGCAGTGGATACTTCGGCTGTTTCCTCTCTGATTGCTCGCCTACACAGAAGGAGCACACGTCAACTAGGCCGGGGGTGGCTCCGGCGTACCCCCTCCGGCGTGAGAATAAGGTTAGATGGACAAGGAAGAAGGTATATCAATGGAAGCTTAGAGAGAGAGTGGAGAGAGAGACCTACCCTTTAAATAACACTATTCACCCTTTATATACTCCCAAGCCCCCCATGTGCCTTGCACATGGGGGGACACTTGTCAATCATCCAAGGAAAGACTCCCAACCAACCTCAACTTAGTGGGATTTCACTATTCACCTTGTCACATCAGTCATCCATCACTAATACTTAGGGTTAGGGGCACAGGCGACAATCGACACAACGTCCTGGTAACGCTCAGAGTCCCATGTCGTATTGGCGACAACCCTAGCCAAGGCGGCAACATCTGTCATGCCGCCCTAACCCAGGTAGCCTGCGGACAACATACTCCCCTTATTCCCACATTCATCAGGCCTGCAAGGGCTCGGCCATGTTTCTCGCATGGCCCTACTGCCCGCAAAACCGTACTCCCACGCTCCTCCTTGCCTGAGCTTTATCATAACCCATGGAGCTTACTCCTTTAATGTCGCCCCATGCGGGAAAGTTTCCTTGGACGGCCCAGGTCCAGTGGACCTGGCCCACAACTAGCTATTGGGCCTGATTTCCTATTATTCGGGCCCAATCTATTTTATATGATCGCATCAGAAGCCCCCAAGTTCAAGCCTTGGACTATTTATGGTCCGGGCGAGAACTTTCGTTAATGTCGCATGATTCTCGCAGCTTTTTGCTCGCATAGGCGAGGAATAGGATTTGCTCGTCACCTATGTGACACGTGTCGTAACGGGGGTGAGCCAGACGGTTTGGCAGCCGTACACCTGCCTTGGGAAACGAGCCGTCTCTTTTTTAAATGTTCACAATAATGGGGGGAATTTCAAAAATCACACCCCCTTTAATTACCTCTCGGAAATCCCCCTAAACCTTTCCACTCCTACATTTTCGGAGTTTAAAAACCCTTCACCATCATCTTACATCCTTCACTTCCCACAGACCGAAGATGCCCCAATTTCCGGTGACCCTATTTCCGATTTCTCTGCATACTCTGGAACGTTCCAAGGAATTTCAGAGGAGGACAGGTGGCGTATAGAGCTTTCCAGCTCCCTTTTCAACTACTTCTTCAAACTTTTCTTCCAGTTTGCAACTTTCCAGGTAATTATTTTTTAATTTTGAATTCCCGCATGAATTCTCGCCCGAATTCTTGCTTGAATTCTTGCTTGAATTCTCGCTTTTGTGGGTTTTTGTTTTCATAAATAGCCATGTCGTTTTCCAAAACCTGTTAAACTTGGTTAGAGCGCAATAGATGGGGGAGGGTTTTTAGAAAAGAGAGATAAGGGCATGGGCCTGAATCTCACTTGCGGATCTTCCCTTCGTGTTTAGGCGACATGAGTTTAGATGTCGCCCTTTCCTCTTTCCCACGAACACCTGATCCCATGCACACTTTCTACACAAAATTATACCCCCCTCGTGCCTGTGACATCTATCTTTCCTTGAACTGATTTTTCTGGTACTATCATAGCCCCCAATTTACTTGGTCCTCCCTTCTATTCACATGTCATGTCTTCTTCAAACTCAACTTTTGACCATGATGTCTCGGATACCCTAGCGGCCGAGACCTTAGAGCGACAACCTATCTCGCAGGGTTCTTCCAACCCTGAGGTCGCAGGCTCCAGCAGTTCTTCTTATACCCATTTGCAAACTCACCACTATGTTAAGTACGGGATTAACCCGGATATATACCATGTAGAGCCATATGTTGGGGACTTGTCTCTGGCCGCTATGCGAAATAGGGATGATGGGGTTATAGTGTTTCCATCCCAATTAGACGCCGGCCTGAGGATTCCCATAGATCCTTTCCTTGTCACCGTTTTAATCCATGCGCAGGCAGCTGTTGTCGACCTTCACCCTAATGCTATCAGGGTCCTCACGAGTTACCTAGTGATTTGCAGGGCCCTAAAACAAGAACCCACTATTCCCTTGTTCGTTAATTTGTTTGACGGTTATACTTCCGTATCTCAGAGGCATGGCGTTGTTGAGAACCAACTTTTCGTCAAGTATAAGCATCCTAGACTTCTTACCCCTTTACCTAAGAAAGTCCACAATTGGCAATCCAACCCACTACTGATTACATCTCGTGTAGGCTGGACTCATCCTTGTGACCTTGGCGACATATACACCAAGATCATAACCCGCAATGCCTTAGTTTCTGGCGACACTAGGCTAAGAGCTAAAATTTTTAAGGTTTTAGAGGATGCCTCTGATACAGGGCTGGCATTGTTTTCGTGGCGGGATATACTATCTCGCCCTTCATTACTTAGAAAAGTTGGTCTTCCTAATTACCGCTACCCTGATGACGAATCTCGCCTGATCATAGAGCCGCTTGACCCCTATCCTGGTTGGGACCTTCATTCTGGGAATGTTTTTGCCGCCGAATGTGGACCTTGCCAAAAGAAAGGCCATTGTTGCAATGCTATGTATGAGGTTTTAAGTATGTATCTCGCCTTTATACTTTTTACTTCGTTTTTCCTATTTCTCTTTATTTAATGTTGATGGAGGAAAACTCCCTCTTGTAATAAAAACCGAGCAAGTGTACTCACTACCGGTGTAGCAATATGCAAATGCAGGGGTCGAATCCACAGAGACTCGTTGGTAAACAAGTAGGGTGAACGCAGTGAATTTAGTAACAAAAGTTTATAATTTTTATTTGAAACTAAGAGCTTAAAATAAATAAATAGCAAAAACTAACTAAACTAGAAAACAGATTATGAGCAGAGATTCGTAGATTGGATTTCACTTCACCATCATTCTATGCAGAATTTTACTTATAAAATATCAACTCAACTTCTAGGGTTCATTCACTTTAGCTAGGATCGACACGGTTAGGTGGCCGGATTACAACCCTAAATACTCTCTTAATATTATGGGTTCTATTACGGCACCACAATATTCCAATAATACATTAAGCACGAAAGAATAAAAGAACCTAATATTGATCCGCTTCTATTACGGCACAGACCAAATTATTCAATCAATAGTGGTCAATGTATAAATCGCCCAAATTAATGGCTCGATAAATACCTAATTATTCAAAGATGAGTTCGTATCTTAACATACGTCTCAAATCTAAGAACAAGAAATTAAGATCTATTAATGAACTAGAAGGAATTAAATAGAAAGAATTAAAACTACTAATGCATAGAAATCCGGTAAAGGTTCGACCAATCTACAAATCTAATAAATTAGCTACTCATAATTTACAAAGATAAAAACCTGGATTGATGAATAATTCTTCTTCTTCAATTGTTCCAAGAAAAGAAAATAAAACTAAAACCTAAAAATAATAATCTGATATGCTATGTATCTGTTTAACGTGGCTGCAGTGATTATTTAAAGAGAATAGGGCACAAACCAATGATTAGGTGAGAAATGACGATTCTGCCCCTGTTTAATACGTGAACATCATGCTGGAAATCCGACGTAGCGCGGCCGCCCACGTGCCTTGCGCGTCCGCCCTTGTTGGCCGAGAGGTTGGCCGAGAATTCCTTGCTTGAGCGCGGTCGCCCTTATAATCAGAATGTTGCTCCAGCCGTGGCCCATTTGCTTGGCCCCAAATCCTTCCTTCTGGCCCAGCCCTGCATTCCCTTTGGCCCCAAAATTCCTGCATTGGCCGGCCACCTTTGGCCTTGATTTAATACCACTTTTATTCGTTTCGTCTCCGCAACTGCCAAGTCCATTTTGATCGCTCTAATGAATTCTTTTGCACTTCGCTCTTTGGGATTTTATTTTGTACTTTAACCCAAGAATTTTTAGAAATCAAATTCGTCCAATATTTTCATAATTCCAGTTTAGTCCCTGAATTTTCCAATATTTCCCATTTAGTCCAAAAGCTTCCAAATGCCAGTTTAGTCCTTGAGCTCGTAATTTTAGTTTTTTTCCTTCTCTGCTCCGCTCCACTTTATTCCTTTTGCTTTTTTTAGCCATAAAATGCACCTTTAATCAGCTCTATACCCTGTACTCATAAAATACTCACAAACCACATCAAATATACATAAAACTCGGGAATCAAACTCAAAGAAAGCCTAAAAGTGCATCATTTGGATGGGTAAATACACATCCATCAAATGTCTTTTTCTAACTCAGGATTTCGACTCATGGACATTTCCGATAGACGTGCTAATGCTGCTGCCAGATCTGATGGTCGTCGCAAGCGACTTACCAATGCCCGCCAAGCCGACTTATCCAAGGCTTCAGAGTTGGAGCTCCCAATTTCTCGCGAAGGGGATGATACTGAGGCAATAGCTCGCGAGAAATCCACAATTGCCGCCGAGAGAGCAGCGGGCCAGACGCGAAAATCCAGTAGAGCCAAAACTCCCCAAAGATCATCAGTCGTTTCGCAGCGAGAAGAGGAAATGGAAATAGAGACTGGTGCAAAGGATACTGAGGTTGCCGTGGAAGAGTCCATCCCGCGGCTAACTCCCCGACCTTCTGGTTCCCGCCCTCACAAAAGGGGGCGCACTGAGGAGGAAGCAGAGGCCGTGGAGGAATCAACTGAGGGTGAGGCCGAGCTGGTGAGCTGGCTTAGAGAGGGGTTTGAGATGCCTACGGAGATAGATGGCTTTTACGATCTAAATGTGGAGATCGCTTCTGTTCCCCCACTGGAAGGTTTTAATATTCATTCCCGCGACCCTCACAACAGTCTCATTGGGGCCGGCATGCTGGAACGGATATGCGACAAGGCGGCGATAAAGGAAGTAATTGAACAAGACACAGACCTGTCCTTGAACTTTGCCGGTCTTCAGATCTGTGGGGTGAGTATTGCCGCTTAATACTTTACGCTTAATACTTTACTTTTAATTCATCAATATTCTTCAAAATATTAAACTTTTTCCCGAACTTTTACAGATAGCGAGTACTTTGCGCGGGTTCAGGGACAAATACAAACTGGTGATGCGCGAGTCCGAGAAAGCAGAGGCTCGCAAGCGAGCGGTGGCTGAAAAAGAGAAATATAAGAATAGGTGTGGAGAGATGGAGAGGGAGCTGGCACTACTTCAAGGCGAGAAACTGAAGACGGCAGAGATACTTAAGGCGAGCGAGGATAAAGCCTTGAAGGCGGAGAATAAAGCTAAAGAGATTTCCGCAGAGAAGTTGGTGTTGGAGGAGAAGGTTAGTGCCCTAGAAGCCGATAAAGTGCAGTCGTGGCGGCGACAAAGAATGACGATTTGATCCAAGAGATAGCCGCCAATAAAGAGAAAGCGAGAGGTTGACGCGATGGACATGTACGATAAAGCTTTACTCCATGTCATGCGCGGCAAGAATGGCTAGCTCTAAGGAAATCCCAGCCATTACTCCGGAGCTTATCGCTAAATGGGGATCCGAGCAAATTTACAGCGACTTTTGCCGCCTCGATCATTCCATTGTTCCTTACGAGGAGGGTGAGCTTAACGCCTTGGCCGCAGAAGATAAACTCTTGGGCAAGCCGGTTTGGGATCCCCCTTCCCTGATTGACAAGGACGCTCTATCGATGTGGGTGGATCTGATTGGCGAAAAAGGCCAAGCCCTCTTAGCCGCCAAAAATGCCGCTCGCGAAGCCCTCCGCGCTGCCCAAACTTCTGCTGGCGGAAGCCAACCCTCTGCTCCTTGAACAACATTGATTCTCTTTTTGCGTAAGATATTTGGTGGTTTGCCTTAGACAATTTTATTTTCCTGCTTTGAGATAATGGTTTTATAATTTTTGGAAATGTCGCGGTTTGCGACTTAGACATTTGAATTTATTTTTGCTCATGGTCTCATGGTGTCGCGGTTTGCGACTTAAACATTTGTCGTGGTTGTAAAGTCGTGGTTTGCGATTTAACATTTTATCTTCTGCCTCCATACATGGCTCTCTTAACCTTTCGCTTTGTAATAACTTAGGTATCGCTATTAACGACTTTGTTATGCATTTGATTGTCGTGAATGCTCTTTGATGCCTACTTTGACTATCTGAATGTCGCCGTGCGACTTCGACTCAGTTATCATTGTTCTATTTATTGATACTTGTTCTAAATTAATCTTGGAAATAATCTTGGAATGTCGCCAATTTTGCTTCGATAGTTCATCGAAGACTCTCTCCCCTTTCTCTTATCTATATACATACTACTCCCTCCAAAAGAGTGAGGCTTGTCTTTAGGCAGCCTTACTTTATTGTTAGGATCATATGCAACATACCTTGTGAAAAACTTTCTGTCTGGCGACAATCAGATTTCTTTTACAGGTTCCTTCAAGTAGCGACTTGAAACCGTTGTCTATATGTATATTACTTTTCTAGGTGCCTAGCATTTCGCTCTTCTAGGTCGCCGCGCCTGGCACTTCACTCTTCCAGGTCGCAAGGTTTGGTGCCAAGGAACCACTATCTCCAAGGCACCGCCCCTGATCTCGCCCATAAAAAGCTGGGACTTTTCTAGGCGCCTAGCATTTCGCTCTTCTAGGTCGCCGCGCCTGGCATTTCACTCTTCCAGGTCACAAGGTTTGGTGCCAAGGAACCACTATCTCCAAGGCACCGCCCCTGATCTCGCCCATAAAAAGCTGGGACTTTTCTAGGCGCCTAGCATTTCGCTCTTCTAGGTTGCCGCGCCTGGCATTTCACTCTTCCAGGTCGCAAGGTTTGGTGCCAAGGAACCAGTATCTCCAAGGCACCGCCCCTGATCTCGCCCATAAAAAGCTGGGACTTTTCTAGGCGCCTAGCATTTCGCTCTTCTAGGTCGCCGCGCCTGGCATTTCACTCTTCCAGGTCGCAAGGTTTGGTGCCAAGGAACCACTATCTCCAAGGCACCGCCCCTGATCTCCAGCTTTTACAATCCATCTTCAAGCTTTAGAAGCAACAACCTTGGTCACCATCTTCAAGCTTTAGCGGCAACAACCCTGGTCGCCATCTTCAAGCTTTAGCGGCAACAACCTTGGTCACCATCTTCAAGCTTTAGCGGCAACAACCTTGGTCACCATCTTCAAGCTTTAGCGGCAACAACCTTGGTCGCCATCTTCAAGCTTTAGCGGCAACAACCTTGGTCACCATCTTCAAGCTTTAGCGGCAACCATCTTCAAGCTTTAGAGGCAACAATAGCGGCAACAACCTTGGTCACCATCTTCAAGCTTTAGCGGCAACAACCTTGGTCGCCATCTTCAAGCTTTAGCGGCAACAACCTTGGTCGCCATCTTCAAGCTTTAGCGGCAACAACCTTGGTCGCCATCTTCAAGCAGCCATTGACAAAGGAGAAAATTATCAGAGTATTACAAGCTACCAATTCCACGACAATCGTGGTGAAAGTGTTTCCCGCCATTACTTTCATACTATATACAAATTTACATGCCATCAGATCTACAAATTTTACATAACTTTTCCTTCTTAGCGACAATCAAAATAACAGTAAGAAAAAGTTATACAACTTTTGCGATCTATGGCCAACAATCAAAAAGGGGAACAAAAGGAGGTCGCTGAGGCTTCATTGATAGAATCGCTTGAGATGGTCAACGCTCCAAGCATTCTTGACTCTTCGCCATCTGTTTCCGCAACTTATACGTTCCTTCTCGCACCACACTCGCCACTTGGAATGGGCCTTCCCACTTCTCGCTCAATTTGGTGAACCCTGGCTTGGCTCCAGTCACCTCTCGCACTTCTCGAGACCCAATCTCCAACATTAAAAGACCTTTTTATTAACCCGCTTGTCATGCTTTGGGCTTTCATCCTTTGCTTGTAGTTGATCATCTTCATTCTCGCATACATTCTCTTTTCATCGACCAAATCTAAATCATTGCACCGCCTCTGCCCATTTCTCGCCTCGTCATAGTAACGGCAACCCGATATGTCGGCGGCGCCATCTCGGCGGGCGCCGCCATAGCCTCCGATCCATATGTAGGGCAAAGGCGGTTTCCTGTTGAACCTTTGACGGTAGTTCGCACATACCACAAAGCTATAGGCAATTCCTCGAAGCCACGCTCCTCCTCTTCCCTTGAGGTTTTTGCGTAAAGTTACAATGATTTGCTTGTTTGCCGCTCCGCTGGCCGTTGCCTGGCCTATATACCGTGACATCCAATGTTTCACATTAACCCTTGCACGTTACGTCGAAAATTTCTTTCCAAGCGAGTACCATGATGCGAGATGATTGCTCTGGGAACCCCATACCTACACCAAATATTCTCTTGCACAAACTTGATAACCTGATCCTCACTAATTGTCGCTAAAGCTTTTGCCTCCGTCCATTTCGTGAAATAATCTACAGCGACAACCACATGCTGACATCCACCCTTGGCTTTTGGAAAGGGCCCTATCAAATCGAGTCCCCACATGTCGAACAGCCAAGTCGGCACAATAGGCGTTGCTCTGTGGGCGGTTGTCGGGGGATGTTGCCAAATCGCTGACACTTCTCGCACTTTTTCACATACACCTCGGCATCTTTCCTCAGACTTGGCCAATAGTATCCATGAAATAATATCTTATCTGCTAGCGTTCTCGCTCCAGGGTGGCCTCCGCATATGCCCTCATGAATTTCAAACAATACTCTTTACACCATACTGGGCTCAACACACCTCATTAGCGGCTTCGAGAAGGATCTTCTATACACCACTCCATCCTGCACCGTGAATCTGGGAGATGTCGCTTTAATTAATCTTGCTTTCTCTTCATCAGGCGGCAACTCTCCTGTAAGCAAGAATTCCTTCATTTCTGTGACCCAATTCTTCTCGGCATTAACAATTTCTAAAACACGAGGCCTGTCGATTACCGGCATATCCACATATTCCAATAGAGGCTCGCTAGCTGAATCTTGCCCATCGGATTCCGCCATCCTGCTCAACTCATCTGCACGCGAGTTATCAGCCCTGTCAACCTGAACCAACTCCCAAAATTCGAATGCCCTCAACAAGTTTCTCACCAAATTACAATACTTCACCAAAACAACACTCAAAACTCCAAAATCGCCCTTCACTTGATTAACAATCAACTGGGAATCCGAATGAATCACTATCTTAGTCAACCCTATATCTCGCGCCCATTCTACTCCGGCAATCAACGCCTCATACTCAGCTTGATTATTTGAAACACTGAAGTTAAACCTTAACGCTTTCTCACACTTAACCTCTCCATCAGGCGAGGTCAGGGTGATTCCCGCCCCACCCCTTTCTTTTGAAGACGAGCCATCAACATACAAAACCCAACAATCAGGCGGCCTTATCCTTTCTATCATCGAACTGGGCCCACCTTGATTCTCCCCTTTCTCTTTCTCCTTATTCTCACTTGTCTCATCTCGCGATCTTATGAAAGATGTCTCTACTATAAAATCTGCCAAAGCTTGCGCCTTGATTGCGCGGCGGGATTCGTACCTCAGATCAAACTCAGTCAATTCAATAGACCATCTCAATAACCTTCCAGCGGCATCCGGCCGTTGTAAAATCTTCTTTAGAGGGGCATCACTTAATACGGCAATGGTGTGAGCGACAAAGTACACCCTCAGTTTTCGCGCCGCCACCACCAAGGCGTAAGCCAGCTTCTCGGCATTGAAGTACCTTGACTCGAACTTGCTCAATGCCTTCGAAACATAGTAAATCGGCCTCTGACCCCCCTTATCTTCTCGCACCAAGACGGCGGCCACGACCAAATCTGAAGCCGCTAAGTATACAAACAACTCCTCCCCTTCCACAGGGCTACACAAGATAGGCGGCTTGCCCAGATAGGTTTTCATCTGCTCAAAAGCGACATCACATTCTTCATTCCACACAAAACTCTTTACCCCCTTCAAAACCTTAAAAAAAGGCAAACACCTTTCTGCCAACTTGGAAATGAATCTCCCCAAAGCGATAATCCTTCCGTTTAACCTCTGGATTTCGCGGATCGACTTAGGCGGCGATATATCCAATAAAGCTTGAATCTTTTCGGGATTAGCCTCTATCCCGCGCCTGTTCACCAGAAAACCCAAAAACTTTCCCGCCGTGACACCAAACGTACATTTACTTGGGTTCAACTTCATTGAGTTCCTTCTTAGATTTTCAAATGTCTCAGCGAGATCCAGCACATGATCATACTCCTTTGTCTTTATCACCATGTCATCAATATAAGCTTCCAAGTTTCGCCCAATCTGCAACTTGAAGACCTCATTTACCATTCGTTGATAAGTCGCCCCGGCGTTCTTCAAGCCAAAAGGCATCATCTTGTAACAGAAATTACCCTTGGGAGTTCGAAAAGCCATTTTCGCCTTGTCATTCTCGCACATTTTGATCTGATGGTATCCCGAATAAGCATCAATAAAGCTGAAGACCCTGTGCCCGGCAATCGAATCAACCAACTTGTCAATCTTAGGCAGCGGGTAACAATCCTTTGGGCAAGCGGTGTTCAAGTCGGTGAAATCAATGCACATTCGCCACTTCTTATTCGACTTCAACACCATAACAGGACATGCCAACCAAACAGGATATTGGATTTCTTCTATAATTCCCGCCTTTAGCAACTTATCAACTTCCTCCATGACTGCTCTTTCCTTCTCTGGCGACAAATGCCTAACCCTTTGCTTGAATGGCTCGACATTGGGATCGGCATTTAAGCAATGCAAAGCGACATATAATCTCTGTCCGCCGTCGATCCCTCGTCACTTTCATATCCAAAGTAATAAGAATCATCACGTGAATTTCCTGACTTGTGATAAATCCTCCCTTCTTCACTGCGACCTACACGCCTTCTTTTGGCCCTTTCAGACCTCGCCTTTTCATCATCTCGGCGTCTACGAACTCTTTCCTCCTTCTCGGGCGGCGGCATGTCCTTCGCTCGCCCCTCATTCCTCCTTGATACACTCTGACTGGCATTCTGCCTTCCTCTATCCTGCCCATCCACTTCAATTGACAACTCAAGCGGGATAACCATAGGTGCCTGGCCCATCTTTTTTAATCTCTCATTGTTCGCGAGAACCTTCATCATATACGCATTCTCCTTCCTTAACTGCTCAGCTTCGGCCATGACACTATTGGTTTTAGACGGAACGGGATCTTGCTCTACAGCCTTTTCCTTGTTCCTAGCTTCTCGCTCTCTATCTTCTCACCTCCTGGCGCTCCTAATCGCCGAATCCGTATCAGTCGTATGGACCTCACCTTCCCGCACAGTTCCTGACCTCGCCCCGCGGGCATCCTTGCGATTAGGCGTCTCCAGTTCCAGATTCCGAGTATCCTTCGTCTGAGTATTCTTTTCTTGAACCATTTTGGGCGCTTTCTGGGCTTATCAATGATCATAGACTACCACACAACAACTTCTTTCCGGAACAACAAACCTGATCACCTCTTCTGGAAAAACACCAAAGGATACGAACCCTAAAACATGAACCCAGTAGCTAAGAAACTGACGCTGATCTTCAAACTGACAACAAACCTTGAACAATCACACAAAGAGGAAAATTTCAGGTCCTGGCAACGGAACCAACTGATGCTACCATAAGAAAACTTGGTTGCACAGGGACTGAAATGCAGTGGATACTTCGGCTGTTTCCTCTCTGATTGCTCGCCTACACAGAAGGAGCACACGTCAACTAGGCCGGGGGTGGCTCCGGCGTACCCCCTCCGGCGTGAGAATAAGGTTAGATGGACAAGGAAGAAGGTATATCAATGGAAGCTTAGAGAGAGAGTGGAGAGAGAGACCTACCCTTTAAATAACACTATTCACCCTTTATATACTCCCAAGCCCCCCATGTGCCTTGCACATGGGGGGACACTTGTCAATCATCCAAGGAAAGACTCCCAACCAACCTCAACTTAGTGGGATTTCACTATTCACCTTGTCACATCAGTCATCCATCACTAATACTTAGGGTTAGGGGCGCAGGCGACAATCGACACAACGTCCTGGTAACGCTCAGAGTCCCATGTCGTATTGGCGACAACCCTAGCCAAGGCGGCAACATCTGTCATGTCGCCCTAACCCAGGTAGCCTGCGGACAACATACTCCCCTTATTCCCACATTCATCAGGCCTGCAAGGGCTCGGCCATGTTTCTCGCATGACCCTACTGCCCGCAAAACCGTACTCCCACGCTCCTCCTTGCCTGAGCCTTATCATAACCCATGGAGCTTACTCCTTTAATGTCGTCCCATGCGGGAAAATTTCCTTGGACGGCCCAGGTCCAGTGGGCCTGGCCCACAACTAGCTATTGGGCCTGATTTCCTATTATTCGGGCCCAATCTATTTTATATGATCGCATCACTCACCCTTAGTGCAAATCTACTAAGGTACAAGAAGGTGAAGCTTTTCCTTAATAATTGCAAATGTACAACAGAACAATATTTTAGGGATGAAGGGAGTAAATAATAAAGGGGATGTACAGGTAATAATGTGAGGTGTGTCTGACAATCACATACTCCCTCCGTCCCGCTACAACCTGCACACTTTTCTCATTGGGCGTCCCATTACAAACTTCACACTTTTTAAAATGACAAATAATCTTTACTATTTCACCCACTAATTCTCTCTCCTACTTTACTTTTATACTCATAACACCAATCAAATTACTATTTTCTACCCCACTTTTTCTTTTCAACCTTACTTTTCATACTCACAACACTTACTCAACTAATTTTTTTTTTAATTTGCGTGCAAACAGTAACTGTGAACTTTGTAGCGGGACGGAGGGAGTATATATTTTAAGCAACTACACATTCGATTAGAAAAGAACAAGTAAACATCTGAAAGAAAGGCTTGAAGAGAGGTTCAAAATTCTAGTAAATTAAAGATACTCTATTCATCCAATTAAAAATGCTGCATTTTACGAGTAAACATTTTTATGGCTGCATTTGACAAGTCAACATTTTTAGGGTCGAGCTTTTTACTTGTAATTCTTTAAAATTACTCTATTATTGTTTTAAATTTTAGAAATGAAGCTTTTTTCCTTTTTTTTCTACCAACCAAATGAAAGTAAAAATTTTAAAAAAAAAATTGAGACAGAAAAAAATATTATTCTATGGAGTTATAAATAAGTAAAGCTATATTAAAAAAATAAAAAATGCACAACACTACTCTTTGTATGTTTGGAACATAGCTTTTATCAACCCTATCACAGAGTAAAAATAAGCATGGACAAAAGATGGTACTTGGTGCCTCTACTCTACTCAAGTAACGGAATAACCTATTCTGGATAAGCCGATTCAATCCATGATTTAGTGCTCTTTTCTGCTCACAGAGACTGGGATAACAATGTTGTGAAATTGGTGCTCTCCCATTGCAATCAAAATAAAGAAATCAACACACTCACACGTACAAGAAAGAAACAATCACACACAAGAACACAAGAGTTGTTTACCCGGTTCATTCACCAACTCGTGAACTACGTCCGGGGGCAATTGCCAAGCCAATATGTTATTAGTCTCCTTCTAATATGTTGCTACAATGTGTTCTAGGCCGAAATTATGCTTATATAGTTATACAAGGAAGCCCTAACTCAGTTTAAGAAGAGATCTAATCAAAATAGGAAACAAAATAAAAATCTGCTGCAGATCCGGACCGAGCGCGGCCGCCCTCAAGGCCAGCGCGGCCGCCCTCAACGGCAGAAGATTTTGGCACCCACGAAAGAACTCCAGCGCGGACGCTCTCCACCTGAGCGCGGCCGCTCTCCTCGACAGAAGCACCTCCGAGATTTTTCCTTCTTGATTCACCGACTCCTCCGATTAGGCTCCTCCTCTTCCTTGTAGTTTAGGATCCAATCCCAACAATCTCCCACCGGAGACTAAACCAACAAACATAAAATCACCCATCAACTCCCACCACGGAGTAAAGACCTTCGAACACATTTCCCCCTCATCCATATTGGCTTGACACTACCTCTCCTCTCCTCAAGTACTAAGACGAGTTGAAACCAAGCGACGTTTCAACCTCTCCGTGTTAGATGAATCTTGCCTCCCCAAATCAGCTTCTACCTTGATTTCTCCCCGCAAGTCTAACTTCTCCTTCTCCCTCCAGACTCACCTTCCTCGCAATGCTTCCCCTTGAAACTTGGACACACCTTGTTTCTTGCATCGACTGTTCTTGGTCTGAAACTGCTCTCTGTTAGGGCCCTTGGACTTCCACACCACGTTGATCAACTTTGTGTCCCCCCCAACATACCGTTTCTTGATGTCTCCCCTTTTCACACCAACAGGCCGGTTCTTAAGCCTCTTGCTCCCACCGGAACGAACATCGACATTGTAGGTAGAATACAACATCTTCCCCTTAACCCCACGAGCTAACACCTTAGCCCCTTTCGTGACTTCCCAAGACCCACCAATGAAAGAAACACCATACCCTTCACTGTCAAGTTGTCCCACAGAAATCACCCTTCTCATCAAATTCGGAACATGCATCACGTCGTGTAGTTGTAAAACAGCCCCATTAGGTGTCTTCATCATCACATCCCCCTTACCTTTGATCTTCAATGGTTGACCATCACCAAGATAGAGAACCCCAAAATCTCCAGTTTTGTATCGCTTCATTGATTCTGCATCCCCACTAGCATGACAAGAAGCTCCAGAATCCAACACCCAATCTTCACCCGACTGTTCCTCCCCTAGGATTAATACATCACTACCATCATCCACCACGTTAGCACAACCACCTTTTCCCTGACGAGGTCATAATCTGATATGCCCCAATTCACCACAATTGTAGCACTTGACCTTTTTCCCTTTTTTTCGGTCCTCCCTTTTTCTCTCCACCCTAAGTGCGGCCCCATCTACGGACGATTCTCCCCTTTTCTCTTTCCTTCGCAACTCCTCTTGAAGGATGAGATCTCTAACCTCCGTATACACCAATCTTTGTTTTCGACGTACTAATCGTTGTGACAGTAACCTCCCAACTATCAGGCAATGACTTTAGTAGAAAACAAGCTAGCACTTCATCGGAGAAAGTAATATCAACACTTTTCAATTGGTCCACCATACCTTTGAAATTGTCGATATGACTTGCATTGTCGCCCCTCGACATCTTCGCATTCGCAAACCTCTTTATCAAATGCACCTTATTGATATTCGACGGCTTCTCATACATGTCCGACAGCGTTTGTAGCAACTCCACCGTTGTCTTGGCCTCCATAGCGTTCCGTGCAACATCGTCGGTTAGGGCACTCCTTACCGCTCCTAACGCCTTCCGATCCAACGTCTCCCAATCCCCTTGTGACATGTCTTCGGGCTTCGCCTTCAAGGGTCCATGAAGATCCTTACAATAAAGGTAGTCTTCAATCCTTGTCTTCCAAAACGTGAAATTCACACCGTTGAATTTCTCGATTGAGTTCTTCATCTTGACTGCTTCACCAGAATCCCCAAGAACGCGATTCAAAATTAATCAACTAATGAAAAGATTTTGAATCCTCCGAACCAAAGCTCTGATACCAGTTGTTGTGAAATTGGTGCTCCCCCGTTGCAATCAAGACAAAGAAATCAACACACCCACACGTACAAGAAAGAAACAATCACACACAAGAACACAAGAGTTGTTTACCCGGTTCATTCACCAACTCGTGAACTACGTCCGGGGGCAATTGCCAAGCCAATATGTTATTAGTCTCCTTCTAATATGTTGCTACAATGTGTTCTAGGCCGAAATTATGCTTATATAGTTATACAAGGAAGCCCTAACTCAGTTTAAGAAGAGATCTAATCAAAATAGGAAACAAAATAAAAATCTGCTGCAGATCCGGACCGAGCGTGGCCGCCCTCAAGGCCAGCGCGGCCGCCCTCAACGGCAGAAGATTTTGGCACCCACGAAAGAACTCCAGCGCGGACGCTCTCCACCTGAGCGCGGCCGCTCTCCTCGACAGAAGCACCTCCGAGATTTTTCCTTCTTGATTCACCGACTCCTCCGACTTAGGCTCCTCCTCTTCCTTGTAGTTTAGGATCCAATCCCAACAAACAAAATTCTGGATAAGCCCATGTCAAGCGTCATCATAAACAATCCACGATTAAAGTATTTCACAACTTTCTTGATTTTAGATTTAAATTCAAGACATAATTCTGACCTTGAGAAACATAAAGGCAAATTAAATACTTGGGCCTATTATTTATTGACATTTTGAACTTGCTCTTTCTGATTTTAATCGTCCATTATTTTTTTTACAGTTTTAACCATTCTAATTTAGATACGCACTCTTCAAAATAAAAAAAAATAAAAAAAAGAATGGTTAAAATTGCTAAAAATATACACTAAATAATGAATTATCCTTACTTTTGGGAGTGGTGAGTGTGTATATAAAATACAAAAGTTAAAACTAGCTAAAAAACAGATGGACGGTTAAAACCGGAGTTTGGGTAAAGAACGATGGTGTTCTGAATATCAATGTGCCAAATACATGAGATACCCACAAACGAACTTTCTACTGCTTTATTACAATGTTCAAGTAAAACACACATGCACCCATCCACCTCCACATAAAGGCCATTGACAACAAACCCAGATTTTGCTCTCGGGCATAAAAATGTTAGGAGCACGGAGGAAGACTAATGTAAAGAAGCAAGTACCTCCAACAAGGAAGCAGCGAATTGCATTTGGGTTTCCTCGTCTATTGTTAAGAAGAGAGGCACATGTACAAATAGTGATTTGATCCCGTTCTGTTCAGCAAAGCGTAGAGAATGATAGTAGACATAATTGCAAACAAAGCGGCCTGCATCATCGGAGGTCATTACTTCATATCCCATTTTTGCTAAGGATTTTGTTATCTCCTCAACCGGAAGAGAAGACTGCATACATTGTAAATAGATTATAGAGTAAGTTTTAGAGAAAACTTGTTTCTTCATAAGTTATAAAAAGTCCACTTTTCATCCTTAAAAATATCGAGTTTAGGCCTTAAAATACCTAGAAAATAAAATAGTGAGTTTAGGCGTTAAAACAGTGAGTTTAAGCTAGAAAATAAAATAGCAAGTTTAGGCCTTAAAACAGTGAGTTTAGGCTTTAAAACACCAAGTCGATATATTTAAAAATATGACTTTTTATAACTTATGGAGAAACAAGTTTCCCCCAAAAATTTTCTGAATAGATTACTATACCGGAAACTCACATAAGTAATTGATATAAAAAAATAGCCCGTGTAAACAAGAGAAAAAGAATTCAATGTAGAAACGAGTCAAGATTTTGCCCAATTCAAATAAAAGCACACGTTCATAAACTTTCAAGAAACACGAAAGTATGAGTAACCCATTAACCACAAGCATCATCCCACTATCTTTCATGCAAACAAGTGATAGTCAATAAGGCTATCAAGGAAAGGAAATTGGAGTATACTATCTATCTCAAGAGCCACAAGAACAATTAAGAAAGAAACGAAAAATCATCACGCAAGACCCATTACAAATTCTTGAACTTAATCTAGAACTGTATTCCGTTTAGCAATCTTAGATACTCCCTCCAATCAATAGAGGAAGTGTGTGTTTTGTGGGGGTTGTCCCATTGTAACATTTCCCTTCAAGGAAACTTTTCTATGACAAAATGACTAAACTAACCTTCATTTTCCCGCACAATTTGTAATCAACTAATGACACCTAGTTTGAATTCAAATGTTTTGAGGGGCAATTAAGAGGATTAATTGACTTCCAACAAAATTTCTTAATTTGCATGTTTAGTAAAATGTTACTGACAGAGAGAGTACAATTTAGTGTCATTAACAATAGTTAAGCAACGAGGATTTCAATCTCAAATTTTGATTGTTTGTGCTTCATGACATAATTGAAAGGTCATATATTAAATGCAGAAGTTAGACAGTTCGTAAAAACCATTCTTATTAGGAAACAACACCAGGGGTTCGTTTGCTTATCCACTTTCACCTCCCTCCCTCCTCCCTTTTTTTTTTCTAATGAAAGACCAATGACATGACATTCTTTCAAATAGGTAAGAAATGATGAAAGAAACTGAATATTACCTCGCGTGTTCGTGATATTCCACCATCTGCAGGAATAATGGGGACTTTCTAAAAAACAGGAAAAAAGGAAACCAGTTATTAATCTTTGAACCAGAAAACATGAAAACAGATTAGAGAGGAGCAATATCTTACCTGGGGCTTCCATCCCATTTCATCAGGACAACGGAAGGTAGCTTCATTGACAGCTTGATGTTCAATAGCAAACTTTGTTGCACCACTATTAACTCCAAAGTGTACCTGAAATATGATTCCAGAAACGAAAATATTTGATACAAGAAGGTTGAAAATGGAGGGTCTAGAAGTACTCTAAATGGACCTTCAGTTTTTAATCTTGTTGCGATAATTTTTGGCAAATGTAAAGCTACTTCTACAAACAAATGCCTTCTCCGAAAAGGAGATCGCATGGTTTTGACCACTGCAGGTAATGCAACAGCCCAAGGACTTCAAAAAGAAAAAATAAAATCAAGCCCCTAGATTTGATTAAGCTCTGTCATATTGACCAGATGCCATTTGCTTTCATGAGAGCTCAGACTTTTAGACGGGTGAAAGATAAAATTATACTCCCTCCGTCCCTGAAAGATTGTCCCATTTGCCATTTTGACTTGTCCCAAAAAGTATGTCCCATTTCTAAACTTAGGCATAAATGTTAGTGCAAATCTACTAAGGTACAAGAAGGTGAAGCTCTTCCTTAATAATTGCAAAATGTACAACAGGACAATCTTTTAGGGACGGAGGGAGTAGTAATTTCTGCAGGTTGAATTTTTTTATTTAAGTCATTGCAGTACATCATGGTATTTACTTAACTAAAGATAAATATCCCCATGATGCCCCTCAATCCTACTCGCCGATCCAGCTATGTTTACATTTTAAGGGCTTGCATAAGCAAGCACAGGGAAAAGCGTTAAACAGAAACTAAGTCCACAATCTATGATTTTGGTAAGAATTATGTCTCAAATTAGGATAGGTTTTGTGGTTCCTTCCTAATTGTATGAGATTACATTAATCCTGGGTTGTGAAGGAAGTCCTGCACCACGAGTTTCATTCTTCTAATTGGAAGTTCAGGTGGTAGAGTAATTTGGCATCTTCTACAATGGATTGTTGCTTGCCTTGGAGCGGATTAAACCACGTAACTCCTGTGTTCCCTTTGTGCTTGTTTAAACAGTTATTTTCTATACGTGCCATTATAGTCAAATCTGAAGGTCTAAATATTGTCGACCAAATCACTTCCGCATTGAAGATAGAAACTTGAGAATATTTACTCCAAGAATATCTCTATAGTTTTTATAACCATTTCAAATGATAATAACATCTCAAGCACCAGGTGTTTATATACTCATGGCACCCATGTAATCTAGCCCTCGGCCTCTATCAAATGTGAATATGCTATTTTTAGATAGTCATCTTTATGATACTTTTTGCAATTTCAAAACTTAACATAATTCAAGAGAATTCAAAAATATTAAAAATAATAAATAATAAACAAAAAAGTGAAGTCATTAGGAAGTTCAACATTGCAAGTCCTTTAACCCTTTTTTGTAATCAGAATAAAAAATTATTTCATGATAAGAATGAAATTACACCCATACAACCCCATCCTTCAAATACAAAATTGAACCTCAAAACTACTCCCATACGCTCTACCTTAACACCTCATGGTCAAATATATATAATACCTTCCTAAAACATTAAAAACCAACTTACAATAAAACAACAGGAGTGCTCAAGATTTGCACTTACCAGGATTATACGACCACGGATTAAATTGTCTGTTTACCACTCCACCATTACAGACCCATGTTGATAACAAACCACCAGTTATCCCACTTGATATTCAATTGATACACATTCAAAGTCCTAAACCACCACACACCACCCAAGACTTTTATCATTGATTTCCTCCTTGATTGTCTCTGAATCATCAAATAAATCAATTTTGAACTCATTCATGGAACTTTTCATATAATTACTCTACTTGCTTCTCCCAAGAGATTCACTCCTACTCCCCACTCCTTTTCCACAACGAAACAAAAAAATAAAAAAGGTCTAAACCAAGCGCGAAAAAGGGACAAAAAAGGAATTAGAAGAATGGCAACCCATTGGATAAGGCGGCGGGTTTTGTCCTGGAAGACTTATGCTTGCCCCGTTTTTCCAGTCATGATGATTCCCTCTTTCTTTGCCGTTAAACTATGTTAATGATTATTCCCTCCATCTCATAATAAGTGTCATAGTGGACTTGCCAGAAAATTTAAGAAATATACTTTACTTATTTCTACATTGAGTGTACCATGATAAAAGTGCACTAAGACTATTTCTTAACTGCACTAGGACTATTTCCTTATTTAGAACACAACACTTGCTTTGAAGTTTAAAATGGGACACCCTTTTGGGAATTTTTTGAAGTTAAAATTGGGACAAAGGGAGTATAGGGTGCTGCCACTAACCACAGTAAATATATAGGTGCCTGGCTGGCTGGCGTCATATTGTCATGTTGAATCGTATAGAAAGCAAATAAAAGTAAGGTTGAGTTTAAAGTCAGAATTAACAAACGAGGCAATACCCTAATCTTTTTTTTTTTCATTATAAAGAATAAATCAGGTAGTTTAGAGTTGAGAGTTTAAGAGTACGACCGAATTAGGGGTGGGGTGCTTTACAATATTTGAAAAACTTGAATTTATGTTGCTGTGCCCCAATAAATGTTTCACTGCACACAAATATTCAGTATAATTGTTTTCACCTGCCTAAAAAACAATAGCCCATTTCTCATTTGATAACTTCAGTACGCTAAAAATAAGGGACATAGAAGTAGGTCACTCGTTAAGCTATTTCCTAGGAATGAGACAGAAGTTCAGGCTCTGGTCCAGATAATCAAAATAATAGTCACTCACCTGCAAAAATTGTGTGGGTGGATGGAAATTCACTTTTGGATCGTGAGAATGGGCAAAAGACATACGAGGAAACAACAATCCTGAGTTGATATTCTGCTTAATTCAGCACATTGATTGGCATGCTAAAGGATAGATTAGGCTTCAATATAAGACTTTGCATGCCAGACGCTTTTATATTTGAGGAGAAAGCCACCTTCTTACATTTATGGATGTTCACAGGCATAAGAAACAAAATAAGGTATATTATAGTAGTAAATATTAGAGGGAAAAAGTTGGAAGACTGGTGGATAACAACAATTAATATGTAAGTTCTCATTACTTGGACAGGAAGAACATTGGGAACCTTAAAAAGCGTAAGGGGATTGAGAAACAGTCCTCTCTTTATAGTAGTGATAGAAAATATAGTGATAAATGAATAGTACTAAACACCTCATTTGGAATATTGAAAAGAAACGGATAAGAAATCAGAATAAATAAAAGAAAAGATAAATTATCCAACAAACTCAGAGCATGATAGAAGTGGGAACTCAGTAACTAACCCAAATAACTTTTTCATAAGCCGATGATTCGTTCTCCTGCTTGCTCACAGCAGATTGCAGTGTTTGGTATAAGGGAACAACCGCTCCCTGACCCGCAGTCTCAAGGATATTGTAACTACCAAGGATCATTCCTTTTGGCAAACCTTTCTTGTTCATATACTCCTTTAAATTACTGACAATTTTCTCAGTCGGATTAACTGCAACTCCATGAAACTTCTTAAAACCCGTTACATGGATTGTTACTGAGGGAGGCCCTTCCGAACCCATTAACCACACTTTTCAAATGAGTCCAAAAACTGCTAAAGCATCAACTATCAGAACCAGTATCTAGGTAACACCTGCAACATATAACATGCAATTGCTTAACAGACAGAAACACTTGGATAAAAACGAGTCTGAAATTCGAGCTCGCCTTTTAATTCCCCCATAATATTTTTCTAGCACCATTGTGGAATATATGCAAACTTATTACAAGCGTTAGGTGGGGAAAAATTACAAGAAGAAACCTTTTATAACACATTCTCAATCAATACGGATTGAGATTGATCAAAATTCAACCTTTAAAACCTATTCTCACTCACCCAGAACATGATTAATCAAAATCCAACCTTTAAAACTTATTATCTATTATCCGGAACACGAGGAATCAAATTCATCAACTATAAGAGTCCGACGCTTATCAACATTCTTGAACATTCCATCCACTTGATAACTACCTGGACGGACGACATTTGAAAATAATTCCTAACATAACACTAAGTAACTAATCCAATTACAGATATTAAACAAGACCCATAAAATTCAGGTAAAAATACAGAACAAAGGTATCAAAATTCAATTAAATACAAAAACCCAACCATCCAAACCCACTAAACCCTTTTGACAATCGAAGTAAAGAAACTCAAATTACATGCAGGATTAGTCAAAGCCGCACACAATCAAAAGCTGAACAGCAAAAGAAGATAAAATTAAATACAGATAAAGCATAAAACAGAAATAATTAAAGACCCAAATGGATCGCATCAATCAAAACCCCAGAAATCATGAAACATGAACAGTCGAACAGAATTGACAGGAAAAAAAAGTAGCTTTTTCATTACCTGGAATCGTCAAAAGAGAAAACTGGAAATGGGCTCAAAACAGTCTTATCTCTCTCTCTCTGTCTAGTTACAAAAGTTGTTTATAAACAAAGACTACTGATAATGAGATTCCTCGCGATGAAATTAGAAAGAGAATAATAAATCACTGATAAAAGGACATGATTGGGAACGTGGCAGTTCGGTGGGTCATCTATAACATATTACTAATTCAATCACCGGCTGACATCATCGAGGACACATGACATAGAGCAAGTTTTGGGAGAAACTAGTTTCTTCATAAATTATAAAAAGTCCACTTTTTTTCTACTTGCAAGTAGTTAGCGAATATTTAGGAACAGTTTATAAAACAGGACTTTCTATAACTTAAGGAGAAACTAGTTTCCCCCAAAATCTTGTGCATGACATATCCACATTAAAAATTTTCCCTCCAAAATGATATGCTTACATCATCAATTTATAATTACTTAATTACTTAATTAACTAATCTAATTAATTTAATTGATTGTTACAACATTTACCAAGACTGCAAAGGAAGATCAAAGGTCCTCAAAGTTTGTTTTGTATTTTTGAAGCATGAATATTGACCAGCTAGAAGACGAAAAGACCACATAATAATATTTTTTATAATAAAATTGACAATTTTAATTTATCACTCATTTTATAAGTTAAAACAAAAAGAGTGTAAATTTGACAATTTTAATTGACGGAGGAACAAATTTAAGGTACTCCTTAATAAAATCAATTTTTTCTATTATTTGATATGAACTGAATTTGAATTTTCACAGTATTTTATTGAGTTAGTGAGATTATTAAAAATATTTATAATATTGTTTTTTTTGAAGTAATATTTATAAATAAAAAACGTTTGACAAAAAAAGAGAGAAGTAGACGTGTAGATAATTCAAAATGAAGAATTGATAACTGATGCGTGTGCATAGTGCTGCATCATGAGATGTGTAAGCTCTTATCACTACGCTCAAAAATACCCATTTTTGTTCAAAAAATAATAAAAATAATTCCCATTTTCGGACGAAAAAACTTTTAAAAAATATACCGCTATTATACACTAATAATTTTATGGCAATAGTTTAAAGAAATTTTAAAGATTATGAATTTGATTAAAAAAGAAATTAAAGCCGTGCATAGCACGGGTGTTAAACTAGTTCACATACAAATTTCTCACATTTTCGCAATAAAATATTCAACGGACCTAAAATGTTTGTCCCATTTGATTTTTTTATTGAATTTTGATCACAAATTTATGAGAGATTAATCATGTTCATGAAATTCTAAAAGTTGTTGTTGATAATATTATTAATGGTGAATCAATAGAAATTTTTAGAATTTCATGAACATAATTAAATTGTCATATATTTGTGGTCAAAGTTCAACAAAAAAGTCAAATGGAGCAAACATTTTGAGACGAAGGGAGTATTTAGTTTGATTATCGAGCCCATCAATTTGGGTTGATCCCATCGGGTTAATCCATCCCGCTATGCAATAGGAGTGGACTTGATTGACATATTTTCAGTCCGTCAGAAATTTTGCCCGCCCCGACTCGCCCCATTTAGTGGCTGGTTTTGACGAGTTGAGTCCGCCCCGCCTCACCAGCCCATATTTGCAGCTCTTTATAACATTAAGCTATAAGCAGATCATTGTCCGGCTATCCAGTACTAAACCAAGAACACCCATACTTGCGAGTTTTTTGCCTCTAGCATTCCCATTCATAATGATCGTCAGGCTTCCAACCTCTGCACTTTTGTTTGTTGTATCCAACAAAACGTCTTATCTACATTTTCGTTCATCAATCAACTGTAAGAATGATAGAGGGAATTGTTGGGATCGCGACCATCCCCACCACTCCACATTAGTATGATATTGTCCGCTTTGGGCCCAGCCCGCACGGATTTGCTCTTGGGTCAACTCCCAAAAGGCCTCATACTAATGGAGTGGGTGGACACCTTTATATATTAGACAATTCTTCTTTCAATTGTCGATGTGGGACTTGGGTTGATACCCCAACAATCCTCCCCTCAAACCAAGGACCACCTCTAGCGAATCTTGTATCGCCGCTATTCACCACTTGCGGGACACGCCGCCTGATTTATCACCAATATCAGGAAGACTCTTGACACAAGGCACACACAGTGCTCCATTCGCGAGGTCACACCACCAGAGGAAATTTCACATCATCCACACACGGTCCACTGCGTCGCGCCCATCCACTAATCAGGCTCTGATACCAGTTGTTGGGACCGCGACCATCCCCACCACTCCACATTAGTATGATATTGTCCGCTTTGGGTCCAGCCCGCACAGATTTGCTCTTGGGTCAACTCTCAAAAGGCCTCATACTAATGGAGTGGGTGAACACCTTTATATATTAGACAATTCTTCTTTCAATTGTCGATGTGCGACTTAGGTTGATACCCCAACAGGGATAAGAGAAATGCTTAGGTTGATATTGATTTTGGGGAGTTGTAATCTTGGAGGAGGAGGGGTGATGTCAAATCTTCAGAGCATTTCTCTTATCCCCTCTATCATTCTTACAGTTGATTCAGGGTCATGGTAGTTTTCACTTTTCATTTCTCATAGAGTTGGTTCCAACTGGCAGGAACATGATTGTTTGTTTGTATCTTGTTTTATCTTTTGATAGTGTCTTCTTTTTCAGGTAGTAATGGTGGATTTGAAACTTCTGATTTTTCTTCTAATTCATAAATTTGCTTAAAATATAACATATAGAACATTTTACGTTCCGTGCTACCACTTAGTACCAGCAATCACCGAAGAGTCCTACAGCTGCTGGTCATTTTTCATCCATGTGGCAGAAATTCCCCTTTTCTTCATTAAATCTTCATAAATACAAGCTTCCTACAACAGAAAGCATCAGCATTTCAATTGTAGGAGTGTTATTCTTGGTTTTCATTTATTCCTACTTGATCCATCCAACCAAGGTAGCTCACTCATATACCAACAGACATATTCAACAACAGCTTTCCCTTTCTACAATGACTGACCTCTCTTTTTGGGTCTAGGCCTTTCTTTAAGATAATTTATAGATTAACTTGGAAACGATCCGATCATTGCTATCATTGTTATTTCCTAAAACTGCAACCACTTCCTTGCCAACCTAGGAAACTCATGTACTACTACTATCTAATAGCTGAAAAACAGTAATAGTGGCAAATTTTTTAAGCTGGCCCACATTGGCTCACCTAGCTCACCAACCCAACGTGGGTTGAGTTGGGTTGGGTTAACATATTTCCAGTCCGTCAGAAATTTGGCCCGTTTCGCCCCGTTTAGTGGAGGGTTTGGCGGGTTGGGTCTGCCCCGCCCCGCCAGCCCGTATTGACAGCTCTAGTTTTATCCATCCAAAAAATTATGTTTATAAACTTATTTGGTGCTCAAAATCTTATAAATTTAATATACTCCCTCCGTCCCGCCCGAAGGGGCACAAATTTCCTTTTTGGGTGTCCCATTTGAAGCGACACAACCCAAAAATGGAAATTTTTTTATTACTTCTTTATTTGTGGGACACACTTGTCATACTCACAATAAATATCCACTAACTATTCCCTACCCCACTTTCTCTTTTCTACATAACTTTTCATACTCACAACATTTATTCCACTACACACTTTTTCTCTTTCCTACATCATTTTTTTAATTCCCGTGCAAGGCAAAAATTTTGCCCCTTCGGGCGGGACGGAGGGAGTATTTGTTAGTGTATTGAAAGTACAGATATTAAAATGAAATTAGGCAAAAAAAACGGAGGAGTTAAGCTTATTTTGAAAGTTCAGGGACCAAAGAGAAAAATTGGGAAAAGAAGGGACCAAATTGAAATTATGTGAAAACAAGGGGAAAAATTGATTTTATAAAGTTCAGGGGCCAAAGTGCTGAAATTGGAAAAAAAAGGTTGAAACAGGAAAAAGAGTGTTGGCCGCACAAAAGGGGGCAACAACAGCAAAGTTGTAGGTGTTAGTGCCCTAGGCCTATAGAGATAGACCTTTATGTGATGTCATTGTTCATTTATATATGAGATTGCTTCTTTGATTATTATATGTGTTTGCATGTTTAGTTATAATAATCGTGTCCCTAGTACTTATGAAGCACTAGTATGAAGTCTAATGGATAATCATGTGATGATTATATGCATGGAGATGCACATTAGATTCATGGGTACTTGTTAGAGAACAAGGTACTGGACTTGACCCATTATGAGATCTATGTCATGGTCAAATGTCATAATTAGATCTCATATAGTCATATCATTGATATCCTTTGACCTGAGATTATCATCGTCTTCCGCTTGATGAATATCATGTTTGATATAGTTTAACGTTATCTTTAACCGGATGACAATAAGGGCTATCATTGGCATGGTATGATTCTTGTTGGGAAGAATGATAAGTCAAGATGGAAATTGTCCCTCGTAAAGAGAGATGTTTGCTTGGCCACTCGTAAGTAAGATTGATGTAGTGCATGGCCATGCCCGAATGAATTAATGTGATTAATGTCATTCGATTAATCAATTTACTTGGTAACGAGAAAGCATTGAACAATATGAGTTGACGTGGACCATGACTCATGTTCAATATAACATCGTGTGACAATGGGATTGTGATATGTTCTATGTAGGAAAATCGAACTTGATATTATACTATTTGGGTAGGCATGATGGCTTGCTAGAGTCCGCTCATGTCTTATGAGGATCGATGTGATCGGACTCATTGCACAACATAGTATGGTCCTATGGGGTCACACGCATCGAACGAATTGTCAAAAATGAAGAATATGGAGTTTTTGTTCTCGGGGACGACTCGTCCCCGTGCCGTAACCAACTATTCCCCTTAAAGGGGAAGCCAGATTCAGAAGCTGGGTGTCAGGGGACGACTCGTCCCCTGGGGGACGACTCGTCCCCTGGGCACTGGACTGACGCGGAATTGACTTAAAACTAGGGTTTTCGCGAGGGGAAAAGTTTTATAACGTATAAATACTTACCCCTGGTTGCCCTAGCCGTCATTAGAACGTTTTGGCTTGAGAGAAACACTTAGAGTGGGAGATTTCAATTGAGAATTGAGAATCAAACACTACCAAATCCATTGTTCTTCATTGATTGAAAGGTGTTTCAATCAATTGGATCTAGCAATCCTCCTAGAAGAGTTCTAGGGTTCGTTCCGCGCGTGGATAAACATAGAGGATCTTCGTTCATCAAGATCTTTGGTTCGTGATTCCCGTTCGTTCATCAAGGATTAACAAGATCATTCAATCTGGAGTTGGGTCAAGTTTATCAAAGGCAAAAGCATTCAAGGTTGGTAATTCTATTTCATCTCTCTTAATTATTCATCTAGAACGGATTCTAGGGCTTGGGGTTTTTCGAGTTATTGCTTATTCCGCGCATGGACCCTCGAAACCCTACAGTGGTATCAGAGCCCCGTTCATGATGCTTAGTTAGATAATCATGATAATTATGTAATATGATTATATGAATTTTCATGATGTGCATGATCTAGAATATGAAATTGTATGAGTTTTACTTGAGAAGTAATAGTATATATAGATATACCATGATTATGAAATTGTAATATATATGATTAATATGATTAATCTAGATTATGGGATGTCAATTTCATTGATATGATTAATGTGATTAATCTTGGATATTTGTGATGTATTACTAAGTATATAGGCTGGAAGCCAAGACCTTCCCCGCAGGCACTTCTGGGAAGTGTGGGATAACTTTGGATACGATGCCACGTACTAGTAATTACTGATCAAATGTAATATGTGTTGCATCATTCCATGTTCATAATTATGTTCATATAGTTTTCATGAATCAACCTTGGGATGTAATTGATAAGCATGAAAAATTGAACCTTCTTTGTAATTTGAGTTTGTTTTATGCCACCCATGTTTAAACACTTGTGAGTACACGGGTAGTTTTATGTGGGCTCGCCATAGCGAGGTGCATTAATTCTATCTTTGTATGATCAAGATGAGCAAATAGTGGTTGCTATACGTTTAACATGGTTGAACTCAATTAGGCTATCAAAACGGTTTTGGGCCTAAGGCATAAGATGAGATTGAAACATGTGACATAAGATGTCTATAATCTCATAATGATCTAAGAGTCATATATAGATATGATTGATAAATGTTATCTACCTTTTTAGTTTAATTTTGAGCAGTCGTGCCATAGCCGACTTGAAATTAAATTAAAGTTGGGTCTTAGCCTATTAAATTATATTATGCATATTTGCATAAGAAGGTTATATAATTTAGTGGGAGTATTTATGAAATACGTTATTTAATCTCTTAAATGAAATCGGTACTTATATGTGTTCATATGTGTTGCATATTTTGTTGTAGAAATAGCATTAAACTATAATTAATCCTTATTATTGCGATTCGTCCTTATGAAGGACAAGTTCGAAAAGAACGGTACAAGTTATTCGATTTGATCGATGCTCAAGAAGAGTTCTTAAGTAAAATTGTACGTTCTTGACGAATCTATTCCTGCTGAACCCACTGCAAACGTTGCAAAGGACAGGTAAGGAGCAACATAAGAAACATTTAGATGATTCCTATGATTTTGTTTGCCCTATACTTGCCACCATGTTTAAAGGCTCTTAAGAAGAACCTTGAACATGTGGAAATTGCTTTTGTTCTAGCACAACGCACAAAAGGAAATGTTCCAAGTGCAAGCTAGACAAAAGATATATGTTGTGGTGAAGGCTTTTAATGCATGAGATGCAAAAGGAGCAATCCGCAAGTGTGTTAATGGTTAACACAAGAAAGGGGTTCAAAAGGGAAGGCAAGAAGGTAAAGCAAAGGTTGCTAAACCTAGGGCAAAAGTTGCCAAAGCCGAAGAGGCTAAACCCAAAGTGTCTCAAAAGGATGCGCTTGCTACCGCTGCAATGAGATTGTCATTGGAAGCAAAGTTGCAAGGCTAATAAGGAAGGCCTAAAAGGTGAAGAAGGGCAATTTGATTGCTACTACTTCAAATATTTATATGATAGATATTTTCATTTCGACTTCTTGTTCTTGGGTATATGATACCGGATATAGATCCCACATTTGTTTAAATGTGCAAGAAATAAAGAATAGAAAGCTACTCAAAGAAGGTGAATTAAACCTATGCGTAGTAATGAAGCAAGAGTTGCTGCATTAGCCGTAGGGACTTATGAAGTCACTTTACCTTGTGGACTAGTACTTGTTTTGAACAAGTGTGACTACGTTCCTAATTTGAGTAGGAGTATCATTTTGTTTCTTATGAGGATGATGAAATATATAATTCTCTTATTGAAAATAAGAAGCCTTATAATTATTTAATGATATGCATTATTGTAATGCATATGTCATTAAATGGTCTTCATATCCTTGATGTTAAGATACAAAATAATATTGAAGATATCTATAATATAAGTGTGAAATCTAAACCGAATGATGTGAACAACACGTTCACATGGCATTGCCGGCTTGGTCATATAAATGAGAAACGTATAATCTAAACTCCATTAACATGGACATTTAGACTCATATGATTATGAATCATTTGAGGTATGAGAATCTCGTTTATTTGGTAAAATGACCAAACCACCCTACACTAAGAGTAGTGGGAGGGTAGTGGCTTATTGGCCCTTATACATGAGATGTATATGGACTATTAAGTAGCATTGCTAGGGGAGGAATTCGGTATTTCATCACATTCACCTAAGTTACTTATCTAGATATGACTATGTCTATCTGATGAAGTCCAAAGGTGAATCGTTTGAGATATTTCGAATATTTCAAGATGAAGTACAAAAACCAATCTTGGCAAAACTATTAAAGTACTTCGATTAGATCGAGGTAATGAATATTTGAGCCAAGAGGTTGACAATCATCTCAAAACTGTGAAATCGTTTCAGAGTTGACTCCACCCGGAACACCACATTGTATGGTGTGTTTGAGAGAAGGAATTGAACCTTGTATGACATGGTTCGTTCGATGATGTGTCAAGTTGACTTTCCTATTTTCTTTTGAGGATATGCATTAGAAATAATGCGGTTACACTGAATTGTGTCCCTACTAAATTGATTCCTAAGTCCCCACATGAGATGTGGAATGAAAGAATGTCTTTCATAAAGATTTGGGGTTGCGAATCTTATGTAAAGAGACTTGTCTCTCATAAGTTAGCACCAAATTTGACAGGGTTAATTTCAGATATTAGTTTTACAACCGCAATGAGAACAAATTGTTTGTTGCTCTATATGATTAGTTTCTTGAGAAACAGTTTCTCAATAAAGGATCTAGTGGGAGTAAAATTGATCTTGAAGAGTTCAAGAACCTGAAAATAACGTGGAACCAAGAGTAGAGACGGAACCAAGTTCACAAGGAGTTGTGGAACCGGTTCAAGATACACAAGTTCTTCGCAGATCTGATAGGATACGATCTGAACCTGAGAGATATGGATTTCTCATATCGGAAAGTAATCAAGTGGGAGTCATTGAGAATGACGGACCTATTTCCTATCTAGAGACGATGTCCACTCCTAATTCGGATAAATGGTTATGAACCATGGAATCCGAATTGTAATCCATGTTTGATGATCAAGTTTTGAACTTGATTGGTCCACCTGAAGGTGTAAAAACCATAAGGGGTTAAATGGGTTTTCAAGAAGAAAACCGACATGGATGGAAGGTGTATACTTTCATGACTAAGGATTGTAGCAAAGGGATTTAGGAAAATTCATAGTGTTGACTATGTTGAAACCTTTTTGCCCATTACAATGCCGAAGTCTATTAGAGTTTCAATTGCCATTATCGCATATTGTGAATATGAGATATGGCAAATGGATGTCAAAACAGCGTTTCTTAACGGAAACCTACTTGAGGATGTATACAGATACAGCCTGAAGGGTTTGTCGATCCAAGAAATTCTAATAAAGTATGCATGTTGCAAAGATCCATAAGATGGGTTGAAGCAAGCTTCGAGGGGTTGGAATCTTCATTTTGATGAATCAGTCAAAGAGTTTGACTTCATCAATTACAAAGATGAACTTTGTGTATACATGAAATTCAGTGGGAGCATAGTATTATTTCTATTGTTATATGACAATGATATCTTACTCATTGAAAACAAAGTTCCGACACTTAATACTGTCAAGTCTTGGTCAAGGAAAGGTTTCTCAATGAAAGATATGGGTGAAGCCGCTTACATCCTTGGTATCAAGATCTATAGAGATAGATCTAAAAGGATAAGTTGGTTTGAGTCAAAATACTCATATTGATAAGGTTCTTAGATGATTCTAAGAAAGGTAACTTGTCAATGGGTCATGGTATTACTCTTAGCGAGACTCAGTGTCCCATGACAACTGATGAGCAAAAGAGAATGGATGAAGTTCCATATGCTCCGACATTTGGATCTGTCATGTATGCCATGATTTGTACTAGACCCGACGTCTCGTATGCTTTGAGCATGACGAGTCGATACCAATCTGATCCTGGTGAGAACCATTGGATGGCAGTCAAGACGATCCTTAAAGTACTTAAGAAGAACTAAGGATACGTTCTTGGTATTTGAAAGGTTGGAAGTTAATCTTGTTGTAAAGGTTACACGGATGCTAACTTCCAAACTGACAAAGTTAATTAAAATCGCAATTAGGATTTGTGTTTATGCTTATTGGAGGTGCGATTTTATTGGAAGAGTTCCAAGCAGAAAATCGTAGCCGATTCTACTTCTAAGGCTTAATTTTAGCAACATATGATGTAGCTAGAAAAGGCAGTTTGGATCAAAAGTTCATTAGTGTTTTGGAATTGTTCCAAGTATCACTAATCCAGTAGAACTTTGTTGTGACAATTGTGGTGTCATTTGTGCAAGCAAAAGAACCAAGTTTACATCAACGATCCAAACACATTCTAAGACGTTTCCACCTCATTTGAGAAATCTGTGAAAGGGAAGACGTTAAAATATGCAAGGTACCAACGAATGACAACATTTCGGACTCTCTCACCAAGCCTTTGCCACAAGCTAAACATGATGGTCATGTTAGGTCCATGGGTATAAGATACATGAATGATTGGGCCTAGTGCAAGTGGGAGACTGTAGGTGTTAGTGCCCTAGGCCTATAGAGATAGACCTTTATGTGATGTCATTGTTCATTTATATATGAGATTGCTTCTTTGATTATTATATGTGTTTGCATGTTTAGTTATAATAATCGTGTCCCTAGTACTTATGAAGCACTAGTATGAAGTCTAATGGATAATCATGTGATGATTATATGCATGGAGATGCACATTAGATTCATGGGTACTTGTTAGAGAACAAGGTACTGGACTTGACCCATTATGAGATCTATGTCATGGTCAAATGTCATAATTAGATCTCATATAGTCATATCATTGATATCCTTTGACCTGAGATTATCATCGTCTTCCGCTTGATGAATATCATGTTTGATATAGTTTAACGTTATCTTTAACCGGATGACAATAAGGGCTATCATTGGCATGGTATGATTCTTGTTGGGAAGAATGATAAGTCAAGATGGAAATTGTCCCTCGTAAAGAGAGATGTTTGCTTGGCCACTCGTAAGTAAGATTGATGTAGTGCATGGCCATGCCCGAATGAATTAATGTGATTAATGTCATTCGATTAATCAATTTACTTGGTAACGAGAAAGCATTGAACAATATGAGTTGACGTGGACCATGACTCATGTTCAATATAACATCGTGTGACAATGGGATTGTGATATGTTCTATGTAGGAAAATCGAACTTGATATTATACTATTTGGGTAGGCATGATGGCTTGCTAGAGTCCGCTCATGTCTTATGAGGATCGATGTGATCGGACTCATTGCCAACATAGTATGGTCCTATGGGGTCACACGCATCGAACGAATTGTCAAAAATGAAGAATATGGAGTTTTTGTTCTCAAGGGACGACTCGTCCCCGTGCCGTAACCAACTATTCCCCTTAAGGGGAAGCCGATTCGAAGCCGGGTGTGTGGGGACGACTTCGTCCCCGGGGGACGACTCGTCCCGGGCACTGGATCGACGCGGAATTGACTTAAAACTAGGGTTTTCGCGAGGAAAAGTTTTATAACGTATAAATACTTACCCTGGTTGCCCTAGCCGTCATTAGAACGTTTTGGCTTGAGAGAAACACTTAGAGTGGGAGATTTCAATTGAGAATTGAGAATCAAACACTACCAAATCCATTGTTCTTCATTGATTGAAAGGTGTTTCAATCAATTGGATCTAGCAATCCTCCTAGAAGAGTTCTAGGGTTCGTTCCGCGCGTGGATAAACATAGAGGATCTTCGTTCATCAAGATCTTTGGTTCGTGATTCCCGTTCGTTCATCAAGGATTAACAAGATCATTCAATCTGGAGTTGGGTCAAGTTTATCAAAGGCAAAAGCATTCAAGGTTGGTAATTCTATTTCATCTCTCTTAATTATTCATCTAGAACGGATTCTAGGGCTTGGGGTTTTTCGAGTTATTGCTTATTCCGCTGCGCATGGACCCTCGAAACCCTACAAAAGTGGCCGCCCAATAACAGATGTGGCCGCATTGTGTAGGCAACTGGCCGAGAGTGGCCGTATTTAGTAGGGCCATGGCCGAGCGACCGCGCCGTGCAACAGGGCGGTTGCGCCAAAAAAGCAGAAACTAAGGGTGACCGCGCAGCAGGTGGTCAAGCGGCCGCGCCCATGGCCGGCCAAGCATCAGTGACGGATTTCTATGACGGAATTGGTCAGTCACATAATTAAAAGCAATTTCCAACAGATTTTGCTACAGATTTGTGACGGATTTGATACTGAATCCTAATTTGACTAGGATTTTGACAGATTTTAGCTGCGATTGAGAATAATTCCTCCATCCTACTATAAAAAGGACCCCTAGACTAGGTTTTTGGATATATATCTCTCTCTCTCCTGTAATCTCTCTTCACATCTCTCTCTCTCTTACATCTTTGTACATAATTTTATTATTTTCTTTAGGTATAAACAAGATTTTAGGTTTTAATACAAGAATTCCGTTAAATATTTATTCAATTTATTGAAGGTTTGTTGATGTTATTCATGGATATGAGCGGCTAATTTCTTTCTACGGATTGAAGGTAATGTATATCAATCATTTATGTCTTAATTAATATTGTGATCAATCAAGGGTTTGGTTCATCAAAAGTGTTCTTTATCTAGGTTTTCTAAACTACAATCACATGTGTAGATGTGATTGGTTTTTAAACTAAATTTGTGTGTTTGATTGGCAAGTGATTGTTCGATCTATGAAAGTACTTTTAAATGAATATAATCTAGATTTTGACAAGTGATTGCAAACCAAAATTATAGGTTCTTAATCCTAGGGTTTAATGGGTTATTAAATATTAAGTGGACTTTGCAGAAAACCTAATATTTGTAGAATACTAAATTGTGTACCTGTGAACGCCCAATTTTAATAAGGAAGATAAACCCCCAACTATAATTGATTGTATTATTAATTGGCATATTGGTGCGATATGCATGAATCTTATTACGTAGATTATTTTTTCTTGGAATTTGATAATATTTTACTTGCTTTGTTTAGATTTATTAGTTAATTAAATCAAAACCCCACTATTTTATTTTATTTGTTTCATTGTTGAAAGTCGAGTAGTGGAACACAAGTCATTGTGGATTCGACCCTTACCAAAAGCATATTACTACTACGATAACTCGTGCACTTGCAAGTTAATTTATAACAAGTGGGATTTTTCCCCATCAAGTTTTTGACGCCGCTGCCATGGATTTGTTTGTAATTAACAATTTAATTTTCAACATTATAATAAGTTTTCTTTTTGTTTTTTTAATTATTCTTTGTAATTAGATTTTTTTCTTATAAAATTAATGTGTGAGATACTTTTAGAGGGATGTATGAAATGAGCACCTATAATGAATTGGTCGAAGAGATATTGCTCCAAAAATTGACCAATTTGTCTAAACAATTAGAATAATTAACAAGGCTAGTTGTAAATAGGAGTTTTGCTAATTATACTATTCAAGAGGCATGTACTACTTGTGGTGTTTATTCTCATGCTAATAACGCTTGTCCATATAGGACATATTTTTCTAAGTATTTTCCACATGTGCAAGAGAGCTTCCCCTTCCCATCTTGGCAATCGTTACGTGGGCCGTCCCCAAATTCTTATAAACAAGATCGGAAAAATCAACCTTCGACTCTGATTTGTAGAATAAACAACGAAGGGGAAGAGATAGTATATGATCCAACTTGTAAGCAAAGCTACCACCTAAAGGGAAACTTTTAGAGGAAACGGAAGGGAGTTTTGTCTATAAAATTCCGAATGATAATTATAAGAGAGAACTACAACCCGAAAAACAACATTTGGAGGATGCCACGGAGGATTTTGTCTATGAGATCCTCATTCTTGACTCTAAGGTTGAATTATCTATGAATAGTTCACGTTGGCCAATAGAGGAGGAAGAGAAAACATAGCATGAGCAAGTTTGTGATGAGATTGAGTTGGCCATATATGGTGGGGAGAAGATGGATAGTGAGGAGGTTCAAAATGAGGATGAGAATTTTCAAACTCATAGTAATACAAAGGAAGTCTTGACTATCATTATTATACCTTCTCCTTCCCCTTGTGATGAAAAAGTTGATAAGAGACCACAAGTGGAAAAGCAAAAGGTACGTAAATATCAAAAATTTCCTCTAGTTATAAATGACATGATAAAAAGGGGGATGTATATGGGGATTAATCTGAAAATAAAGACCTGCAAAAAATGCAAAGTGGGCCAACGGACGGAAACGTAAGTCCAAACGCAGTCAACAGTCGGGATAACGACCTTAACCAAATGCGTTTATTAGGAGGCAACCCAATTATGTATGTTTTAATTGCTTTATTTATTTTGTTTGTTGTGTCATATCATCCTTTGAAGCCAAGACATGCCTTAATATTTATGCTATGAGGACTTAGCATGTCTTGAGTTTGGGGTTAGATATCTCTCCTAATTTGAGGGTTTATATGGGAGTATATATAGTGTCACCCTCCAAAAAAATAGAAAATTTAAAATTTTTGTTATTTTCATATTTTGGGATATTGGCTAAAGTGTATGATGATTTTAGTTTGCTTTAATTTTAAAGTCTTGAGTGTTATTATCAATATGAGGATATAATTGCATCGAAACATGTAAAGTATGATTACTTCACCATTCACTTCCATGCTATTTTATTGATCATTGTTACCAATTTAGGAGATCTTTATATGATCACTTTGGCATTCTCGGGGACCCTAGAACAGGTTTGCATGATTGTCAATAACACATCAATTAGGCTATTCGGGAAGTGATATATGGCTATTTTCTTTGAACCCTATTTGTGACCCTTTAACTTTCTTATCACTTATAAAATTTCCAATAGAACCCCTTTTACGCTTGAAAAAGAATAGAATCTTTCTGAAAGTGAGAGGTTATCTTATACCACCATTCACCTTCTTTTGACACTTGCATTATCTTACCCTTATAAAATTATATACTATTTTCTCACCTTTTCAATAAAGTGAAACTATGAAATGATTGGGAAATTGTGGGTGATGTTTGAAAAATGAAGGGTGGAAAGTGGTCATGAAAAGAAAGAAAAAGGGTTATATTATGTATTGAAAAGAGAGGCTTGAGCAAAATATTGAATACATATTCTTCGTGATATATATGTGCAAAGCAAAAGAAAAGAAAAATCTGAAAAAAAAGTCTTGCCCTCTCTAATGATAAAGTGGAAAGTGACCAAAAAAGGAAGAAAAGAAGGTGATCAATCGCATGTGTGAAAATATGCAAAATTATAAGTTTGGGGGTTGATTCATTGGGTTGGCATGGAGCGGAGTGATAAATTCAAAGTGAGGATGTATGTTGAAGGCTTTTTAGTTTCACTTTCTTTACTTCGTATGTCCTTACCTTCTTTTGTAACCGTGATCCTATCCCGCGATTGTCGCGATACATTACAAGCCATAAAGTTATATTTGATCCCTAAATAGCAGCCGGGTTGACAGTCTTGTTAAACATGCATATAAGTGTCCTTATACTTTAATCTTATTATCTTATAGCATGACACAAGTGATCATATAAAATATCTTAGTTTGATAATAATGATCTCGCATGATTCATTTATCTTTCATTATGTGGTGGAGAATTGTAAGTTAGATGCATCAATGTAAATATAATCCCATGTTTATGATAATACTTGTAGATTATGTGTGCTGTAAGATATGAGACTTGTTGTGCCAACAACCTATTATGTGAATTGAACAATCCAAAAATATTTTATTCGCTTTAATTAGTTAGTTAGTTTTTATATTGTTTTGTTTTACTCGAGTACGATCAAAAGATAAGTTTGGGGGTATTTGATAAATGTGGTTTTACCCATCCAAAATATATGTTTCCAAGCTTATTCTGTGCCTAAAACCTTGAGAATTTAATATATTTGTTAGTGTTTTGAAAGTATAGGGGCTAAAATGAAATTAGGCAGAAATGGAGGAGTTAATCTTGTTTTGAAAGTTCAGGGACCAAAGTGCATGACTGGGAAAAGAAGGGACCAAATTGCAATTAGGTGAAAATAAGGGGAAAATAGGTTTTATAAAGTTCAGGGGCCAAAGTGCTGAAATTGGAAAAAAAGAAGGGTTGAAACTGGAAAAGGAGTGTTGGCCGCACAAAAGGGGCCAACAACTGCAAAGTGGCCGGCCAAGAACAGATGTGTCTGCGTTGTGTAGGCAGCTGGCCGAGAGTAGCCGCATTTGCTAGGGTCATGCCCGAGCGACCTCGCTGTGCAACAGGGCGGCCGCGCCAAAAGGGAAGAAACTAAGGGCGACCGCGCAGCAGGTTGTCGAGCGGCCGTGCCCATGGCCGGCCAAGCATCAGTGACGGATTTCTGTTACGAAATTGGTCCGTAACATAATTAATAGCAATTTTCAACAGATTTTGCTACAGATTTGTGATGGATTTGATGTTGAATCCTAATTTGACTAGGATTTTGATAGATTTTGATGCGATTGAGAATCCTTCCTCCCTCCTACTATAAAAAGGACCCCTATACTAGGTTTTTGGATCTCTCTCTCTCTCTCTTGTGATCTCTTTTCACATCTCTCTCTCTCTCTCTCTCTCTCTCTCTCTCTTTATTACTCCCTTGTACATAATTTTATTATTTTCTTTAGTTGTAAACAAGATTTTAGGTTTTTAATACAAGAATTCTATTGAGATTTATTCTATTTATTGAAGGTTTGTTGATGTTTTCATGGACATGAGCAGCTAATTTCTTTCTACGGATTGTAGGTAATGTATATCAATCTTTTATGTCTTAATTAATATTGTGATCAACCAAGGGTTGGGTTCATCAAAATTGTTCTTCATCTAGGTTTTCTAAATTACAATCACATGTATAGATGTGATTGTTTTTTAAACTAAATTTGTGTGTGTGATTGGCAAGTGATTGTTCGATCTATGCAAGTCAAACTTTTGCATAAATATAATCTAGATTTTGACAAGTGATTGTAAACCAAAATTATAGATTCTTAATCACAGGGTTTAATGGGTTATTAAATATTAAGTGTGATTTGAAGAAAACCTAATTTTGTAATATACTAAATTGTAGACGTGTGAACGCCCAATTTTACTAAATAAGATGAAACCCCAACTATGATTGATTATATTATTAATTGGTATATTGGTGCAATATACATAAATCTTATTATGTAGATCATTCTTCATTGAAATTTGGTAATATTTTACCTGCTTTGCTTAGCTTTAGTAGTTAATTAAAGGGCAAATGACAATTTAGGGCCTGAAGTATACGGGCGGTACCACATTGGGGCATGAAGTCTTAAAACAGTCAATTTAGGGCTTTTTGACGTTTTTCGTCGAAAAAAGCTGTTAAGTGACCATGTGCTATTCACATGAGATTTAGTGAGGGCATTTTGGTCATTTCATAGACTTCAGGCCCTAAATTGACAGTTGCCCTATAAAATAATAAATATAAATATTTAGTTTTTTTTACAAAAAAATAATTAGTAAATTTAAAATATTGAAAAAAATAAAATAAAGATAATAGTTAATATGATTTAAAATAATTTAAAATAATTAGTATTTTTTATTGCATGGGAGACAAATTTTTAAGGAGCAAAGTTGGAAAAATATTAAACTCCTTTCTTCTCCGGCCAAATAATCACCGTCTCCGGCCAACTCAACCTAAATTAACACCCAATTTTCTTTTCAAACCAAGTAATCCCCAACCTACCATACCTTCCTCTTTCTTTTTCTTCTTGTTGAATTTGTTTCCCATCCCTGTCCTTTCATAAAATCTCCCCATCTCTCCTCTCGACCTCCCGCTTTTTCGACAACATCTGTCCTTCCCAAGATCCCAATCACAGCACCACCTTCCTTACCCTCCTCCGATGCTAACCTAGTTAGAAAAGCTCACCCCTTACTCTCTCCCCTCCTCTCAATCATAGCCATCCCCAAACTCCTAAATATGGATTAAGATCTTTAAATTTAAAAACCAAAAAAAAGAAAAAAACGAAAATCGATAATCAAAAGCCAAAAATCCCCATCAAATCCCGAATCTGAACAAACCCTGAGAGATACCCACTTCCATTGGCAACCTATTACTGCTCCAAAACCTCTTATTGTCATCAAATTCCGGATCTCCGTCGGAATCCATGGCGGCCATGGATGCCAAAACCCCAAATCTTGTTCAGAATGGAAGAGGGAGATCTGCAACCTCTGCTTCAGATCTGGACATGCTAAGCTTCGCTCTGACCATGGTGTGAGAAAGTGTGGTCCGGCGGTGGATGGATGCGGGATGGGGTGTGGCAGAGAAATGTAGAAGAAGAATAGGAAGGAATTTTTTGGTTTTGATTTTTTGATTCTGTAATAGTTTTAGGGAAACGCGAAATCACCAAAATACCCTCACTAAATGTCACGTGACTCGCAGGGGGTCAGTTAACGGGCTTTTTTGACAGAAAATGTCAAAAAGCCTCAAATTTATCAAGATTGTAAGTTTGTGCCCTAAATTAATAGTTTTAAGACTTCAGGCCCCAATGTGGTATCCCCCGTATACTTCAGGCCCTAAATTGTCATTTTCCCTTAATTAAACCAAAACCCCATTCTTTTATTTTATTTGTTTCATTGTTGGAAGTAGAGTTGTGTACACACAAGTACCTGTGGATTCGATCATTGTCAAGTGCATATTACACTATGATAACTCGTTAACTTGCGAGGTAATTTATAAAAAGTGAGATTTTTCCACACCAAGTTTTTGAAGCCGTTGCCGGGTATTTATTTGTAATCAACAATTTAATTTTCAACATTATAATAAGTTTTCTTTTTGTTTTTTTAATTATTCTTTGTAATTAGATTTTTTTTCTTATAAAATTAATGTGTGAGATACTTTTAGAGGGATGTATGGAATGAGCAACTATGATGAGTTAGTCGAAGAGAGATTACTCCAAAAATTGACCAATTTGTCTGAAAAAGTAGAACAATTAACAATGCTAGTGGTAAATAGGAATTTTGCTAATTATACTATTCAATAGGCATGTTCTACTTGTGGTGTTTATTCTCATGCTAATAACGCTTGTCTAATATAACATATTTTCCTGAGTATTCTCCAAAGGTGCATGATAGCTTTCCCTTCCCATCTTGGCAATCGTTACTTGGATCGTCCCCAAATTATTATAAACAAGATCGGGAATATCAAACTTCAACTCTGATTTGGAGAATAAATGACGAAAGGAAAGAGGTAGTATATGATCCAACTTGTAATTAAGCCAATCTATTATGATGACCTACCACCACCTAGATGGCAACTTTTAGAGGAAACGGAAGGAAGTTTTGTATATGAAATTCCCAATGATGATATAAGAGAGAACTACAACCCGAAAAGCAACCTTTGGAGGATGCCATAGAGGATTTTGTCTATGAGATCTGACTCTAAGGATGAATTACCTATAGATAGTTCAAGTTGGCCGATGGAGGAGGAAGAGTAAACATGGCATGATCAAGTTCGTGATGAGATTGAGTTGGCCCTATATGGTGGGGAGAAGATGGATAGTGAGTAGGTTCACAATGAGGATGAGAACTTTCAAACCCTTAGCAATACAAAGGAAAACTTGTCTATCATTATTATACCTTCTTCTTCCCCTTTTGATGAAAAAGGTGGTGAGAGGCCACAAGTGGAAAAGCCCAATATAAGTAAATATCAAAATTCCCTCTAGTTCTAAAATGAAATTAGGCATAAAATGGAGAAATTAAGTTTATTTTGAAAGTTTAGGGACCAAAGTACAAAATTGGGAAAAGGGACCAAATTGAAATTATGTGAAAACAAGGGGAAAATTGGTTTTATAAAGTTGAGGGGCCAAAGTGCTGAAATTGAAAAAAAAAGAAGGGTTGAAACAGGAAAAGGAGTGATGGCCGCATAAAAGGGGCAAACAACAGCAAAGTGGTCGGCCAATAACAGATGTGGTCGCATTGTGTAGGCAACTGGCCGAGAGTGGCCGCATTTACTAGGGTCATGGTCGAGCGACCGCGCCGTGCAACAGGGCAGAAACTAAGGGTGACTGCGCAGCAGGTGGTCGAGCGGCCGCTCCAATGGCCGAACAAGCATCAGTAACGAAATTGGTCCGTCACAGAATTAAAAGCAATTTCCAACAAATTTTGCTACTGATTTGTGACGGATTTGATGCAAAATCCTAATTTGACTAGGATTTTAACAGATTTTGGTTGCGATTGAGAATCCTTCCTCCCTCCTACTATAAAAAGGAACCCTATACTAGGTTTTTGTATCTCTCTCTCTCCTATAATCTTTCTTCACATCTCTCTCTCTCTCTTACACCCTTATAAATAATTTTATTATTTTCTTTAGTTGTAAACAAGATTATAGGTTTTTAATACAAGAATTCCATTGAAGATTTATTCAATTTATTGAAGGTTTGTTGATGTTCTTCATGGACATGGGCAGCTAATTATTTCTTTCTACGGATTGGAGGTAATGTATATAAATCATTTATGTTTTAATTAATATTGTGATCAATCAAGGATTGGGTTTATCAAAAGTGTTCTTTATCTAGGTTTTCTAAACTAAAAGCACATGTGTAGATGTGATCGATTTTTAAACTAAATCTGTGTGTGTGATTGGCAAGTGATTGTTCGATCTATGAAAGTCAAAATTTTGAATGAATATAATCTAGGTTTTGACAAGTGATTGTAAAACAAAGTTATAGGTTTTTAATCTTAGGGTGTAATAGGTTTTTAAATATTAAGTGTAATTTGCAGAAAACCTAATATTTGTAGAATACTAAATTGTGTACGTGTGAACGCCCAAATTTACTAAAGAGGATGAACCCCGCCCCCAACTATGATTGATTATATTATTAATTGGCATATTGGTACGATATACATGAATCTTATTACGTAGATCGTTCTTTCTTGGAATTTGGTAATATTTTACTTGATTTGTTTAGTTTTAGTAGTTAATTAAACCAAACCCCCAATCTTTTATTTTATTTGTTTCATTGTTGGAAGTCGAGATGTGGATACACAAGTTCCTGTAGATTTGACCCTTGCCAAGTGAATATTACTAATACGATAACTCTTGCAATTGCGAGGTAATTTATAACAAGTGGAATTTTTCCCCATCACACTTATTAGGAAGAAAGCGTAAATATTGTTAGTATTAAAAATAAAATAGAAAAGAGATAGTTGATAGAAAATAGTAAGTGTGTTATTATTGTGAGTGTAGCAAGTGGATAAGTAAAGTAGAATAAGGAAAGTTAACAGAAAACAGTAAGCGGGTTGTTATTTTGAGTGTAGCAAGTGAATCTCATTGTATATATTAGTAATAAAGCAAACTAAAAATCTTAGGGGAAATTATCGCAGAGTCCTTCACCCTAAGGCCATCGACCAATTAATACAAAAAAATTGAAATTTAACCATCTAGTCCAACATTATAATCGAAATTCTACCTAGTCTCTTGCTAGTTTAATGACACTCAAACTACTCTCACACAAACACACGCATGTTATCTCTTTTCCCGTCTCCCTCCCCTCCCTTCGCCGTCGTCGACACATCCCCTCAAATCTATGCGTCATCTTCAATCTGTTCGTGAATCACGACAAGAGGATCTAAGATTTCTGCAAAAAGAGAGAATAAATAATACTCTTCTTAGGCTGCTTTGGCTCTTGAGTGTCACTTCTCTTAGTTTGTTCTTTGTTAGCTTCTTTGCAGATTTAATAGGCTGATTTAAAATTAAAAAAAATTTCTCAAGAAGAATTTTTGGTTTGGTCTCTTGAAATTTTGGGGATAGGTTTGCAGATTATGGTGGTTTGTTGAAAATGATACATTGAACTGAAAATGTTATTGGGGAATTGGAGGGTTGTTTCATTCTAAATAATTTACACCCACGCTCAATTCATATTCAATTTTTCATATTCAGGTGTTTGTCTTTTGGTATGTGAGGGATTAAGTTAAAAAGAAGTAAATCATAGAGGGATAGTACTAATAGTGGTATAGGTATGTTAAATTTTCGAAACATAATGGAGGAAGAAACTTGTGATATTGTTTCTTTTTTTTCGAAGAAACCCAAGTGCCCCTTCTCCTAGCTCTTCAAGTGGCTCGAAAACTGTGAATTTATCTAAAACAACTGTGAACTAAAGAAATATGTCAAATAATCTCATAAAATAGCAAAAATACAAGACATAAAAGACTAAAAACAACTGTGAACTTTACTTAAACAAATGTGAACTTAACTAAAACAACTGTGAACTTAACAAATATGCCAAAAATCTCATAAAATTGCAAAAATAGAGGTCATAAAATACTAAAAACAACAGTGAACTTAACTAAAAACAATTGTGAACGTGACAAATATGTCAAAAAATCTCATTAAAGTGCACAAATGTAAGTCATAAAAGACTAAAAATAACTGTGAATTTAACTAAAAACAAATGTGAATTAAGTAAATAGTAGTCATTTTCAAGAATAGATTATGAAATTAGCTCAAACAATTGTGAAATTCTCTAAGTTGTTTTTGGAAAAATTGGGAAAAAGTAACTGTTAACTTATAAAAAACACTGTGAACTTATCAAATTTGCTTTAGAATATATGTTGATACACATAGTATGATTCGTTTTGACGATACGAATACAACGGTAATTTCAGATTTATTTTTTGACTTATAAATCTTAACATATTTCTTTTTAAAGTTTTATGGGGGGAAAAAATAGAAAAAAAGGGGAGAGAGAAAGCAAAAGGGGGTGGAGAAAAGCGTGTCACATCATTAAATGAGTGGCACGCGTGTAATTTCAGTTAAATTTCCAAGGGCACCCACATCCATTTAAAAGTACAGGACCTGATGGTAAATTTCCAAAATGCGCGTCTTTGGTGGTCGTTTCTATTAGGATGGAGGACGATTTGAGAATTGCCCAAAAATCTTACTTTGTTGTGTATAAAAAAGGAAAATAAGAATCTTATTATGTGACTCAGAGAGCAAGAACTAAGTTAGTTTAGCCCCAATGTTTAGACATGATCTATATCAGTGTTCTAAAAAGCGCTAGGCGGATGTTAGACGGCGGAGTCGGGCCTAGCGCCTAGGGGCCTAAGCGGGGCCTAGGCGGGGCTGAGAAATTAGACAAAATTTAAATATATTTCATAAATTTATATATATATCCAAAAAATTATTTGTCAAAAATAAAAAAAATTAACCTTGGCCTTGGCTCGGCTGGCCTTGGCTTTGGCCTTGCCTTGGCTCGGCCTTGGCCGGCATTGGCCTTGGCCGTGGCCTTGCAGGAGGTTATCCCAAATCGAACGAAAATCTAAGTAAAATGTGGCGCCTGGGCTCGGCCTGCCTTGGCCTTGGTCGTGGCCTTGCAGGAGGTTATCCCACATCGAACGAAAAGCTAAGTAAAATGTGGCGCCTGGGCTCGGTCTGCCTTGGCCTTGGCCAGCCTTGTCCTTACAAGAGGTTATCCCATATTGAAATATAAACAATCTAAAATGTGGCACCTGGGTATATATATGAAGTGAAGCTGGGATAGTAAGCTTATTTCGGCCATGGCCTTGGCCTTGCCTTGGCCTTGGCCGTGGCCTTAGATTTTATTTCGCCTAGTCAACGCCTAATGGCGCCTAGTCATGCCTAACGGCGCCGATGCCTAATTTGGCCGATTTGCTAAAAGCGCGGCGTTTGGTCACCGCCCAGCGCCTAAGCGCCGCCTAGGTCGCATTTTAGAACACTGATCTATATACTCTCGGGGGATCCGACACCGCTCCTGCAGTCTTCGCTGCAGCGCTGTTAGTGAGCTCGACCGTTGTTCACATCACCCTTTTTTCAATCTAAGCTGATATTAATTTGAGTTAGTAAGTACCATATATTAATATATTACTAGATTGATTTTGACCGCACATTCAAAAACAAAATGATGTGTCCTCTTATTCCACCGGACAACAGTAGCGCACTTGAACCGCAGGAGCGGTGCCAAGTTCCCTCTAGTTTAGTGAATTTAACTCTCTCTCTCTCTCTCTCTCTCTCTCTCTCTCTCTCTCTCTCTCTCGATTGCGAAATGATCTCCCTATTTTTTCGTTGTTACAACACGAAGTTATTTTTAACAATAATTTTAGATTTAATTAGTTATAAAAATAAACATCTAAAAATTGTTATTAATAGTATTTATAACGGTTTAACAATAACAAGTTTTAGATTTTCAGCAAAATAATTAAATTAATCTAAACTTATTGATTATAAAATCTTCGTATTAGCTATGAAAAAAAATGAGAAATCATTTCGGAACAGAGGGAGTACATGGAAGTTAAATAGGAGTGTTACATTTTAAAGGGAAGTGACAATTTTGAATAACTGGAACTTTTGGCGCACATTTAGCTTCAATTACAAGGAGTGTCAGTACACGTAACTAATACTAAAAAACACTAACACTAGCATTAAACTAGTATATGTAGTGTTAGAAAGCAGTGTTAGTAACAAGGAGTGCCAGTTCTGTAACGACTCGAGCCCGTAGCCCGACCCGCTAAGCAGGCACCACACACTGGCCCACTAAACACCTCCTCAATTGGGTCAATCACAGCCCATCATAGGCCTCCAAAAGTCTAATGGATGATTTGATGCTTAATAGTAGTGTATGGGCTTTCTATATATCACACTAAATTTCCATATATTTTCGATGTGGGATGGGGGATATCACAATCTCCCCCACTCAAACCCTTGCCGTCCCTGGCAAGGTCAATCAATACCCATATCGTACCCCGGGCTAGCTCGCAAGCCTTAAGGCCGGGGTTCTGCTCTGATACCATTTGTAACGACTCGAGCCCATAGCCCGACCCGCTAAGCAGGCACTACACACTGGCCCACTAAACACCTCCTCAATTGGGTCAATCACAGCCCATCACAGGCCTCCAAAAGTCCAATGGATGATTTGATGCTTAATAGTAGTGTATGAGCCTTCTATATATCATACTAAATTTTCACATATTTCCGATGTAGGATGAGGGATATCTCAAGTTCATATACCTGACATCTAAAAACACTAACACTGACATTAAAATGATACAACCAATGTTGGTTACAAGGAGTGTCATTGTGTGTGTTTTACTATTAAAAGTCATTGTGTTATTAGGCGTCTACGCTAAAAATGGCATAACTTTTAACTCGGTATAAACCACGAAACGTACAACATATCAAATCGAAAAGAATTTTAAGACTTATAAAAGTTATGGCCTTTGCCCATGATACCGGGTTTATAAATTCTAAAAGACGTCATTTAGGCCCTCAAATTGGCCTTTGATGTTTTTATAAATTTTCTTATTTAGTAATAGAGCATTTGTTTTGATGAGTGTCAATATATGTGTTCAAAAGTGCCCGCACATGTATTAAAGATTGTCAGTGTTAATATTAGTAGTGTTAGCACTATAGTTCACGACTGCCAGTTTAAGTTGATAACCTACATTATTTACGAAAATGTTATCACGCACGTTTTTAAAAAGTGACATTATTTATGAAAATGACATCGGTTCGGTTCAGTCTAGTCATGATTCAAAAACGCATTTTTTCAAAGATTATAAAAGAAGGCATTTTTTTTTAAAAAAAAGTGGTTACATTTTGGTTAGGAGATATTTTTGTAATCAACACGGTAGAATTAGAGATGGTAGTGTAAATTACAAAAAAGAGAAGCCTTCATGCGGTCTCAACTCAACCCAGCCAAATCCTTGCAGTTCTGATCAGTTGAGCTACCAACATTTAGTCAACTTTTGTACGCGTTTGCAATTATATTTAATAAATTTGTTTGTTTCCAATAATAAAGAAAAAAAATGAAATTAGTTGCATATGCTTTGATATATGAACATCTAGATAAAATCAACACAAGAGCATTACATTATTCCCAAATCGCAAGCAAACCCCGCGAGTCATGCACCCTACTAATCTCTATTAATTTCAGTTTCCTCGACTAGGCCTTGGTTACCTTTGTCGCAGTATTATTAGGAATATTATATTATCAATAATGTATTTGTATATATTTACTTATCAAACTTAAAGATATTGTGTATAATAATTAGATATTCAAATTCATACTTATAGTATATGAAAGTAGGCGAAAACGCCTAGGGTTGTGACATTTCGCATTGCTTTGGGTTTCTCCGGCCTCTCAAGCCTCCACGTTAGCTAGATATTGAAGAGGTCATGACCTTTGTGATCCTGATAATCAGTTGTAAGAAATAGGTCATTAGATAGGGTATATGAATAGATAAAGGTTACATATTAATGTAATAAAGTACAGATGTAAGGATCAATATACTTGATTTCAATATTAGATGAATGTATACTTGACAACAATAAATCTGCAAAGTAAATTATGTATATACATTATCCCTTAAAATTACTAAAGCTACATAACAATTGGTAATAAGTGCATTGTACATACTCATCTAATAATTAGAGGTACCCTACATATTTACCATTAGAACATGAACATTATGTTGATTACTATACTGTATCCTACTTCAAAGAGAAGAACTAATTGAGATACAATAGGTCTTTGAACTAGAGAAGTATAATAAGTGAACATATCTGGTATAGGCTGGTCATTAAGTAGGAGAACCTCAATTGTAGCAGAAACTGAAGAATCAACTTCTGAACCGACACAAACACAACTGCATGTCTTCTCAACTAACTCAAACTCTTAATGATCCATTCCCTTAAATACTCATGCAATAGATAGTTATCCAATGTACAGTGTCATAGACACACTTGCAAAGACTAACACAACTCAGGTATTGCTCGAATGCTCCCTGGGAACAATTGGTCTTTGTAAATTTCCTTTAAAGAATAGAAATGTCATAATTACATTACAATACTCTTAAGCATTCATGTAGATAAAGATATTGTAAATATATAATGTATTTATTTCTGACAGAAAGTGAAAACTTACAATTTTATTGTTTTCTCATGCAGCCATAACATCTTCAGATGGCTCCACAAAATATCCTCATTCGGCAGCTACAGAAAGGTCGTTGTGAAAAGAAATGCCTTATACGTGTCTCTCGCATATGGAAGTCCTATAATACGAAGAAGTTTCGTGAATTGATCAGTATGGATTTGCTAGCTATTGATGAACAGGTAAATAATAAAATTACAATTTATGTTTATTTAAAACTGAATGAGGAAGAAATACCCAGTAATAAATCTCATTCTAATTGTCATTTTGTTCTCTTACAGGCTGACCCCGTTCATTGTTGCATCAGAAGTAAATTTGTGCCTGATTTTGAAGGCTTATTTGAAGAAGGATCATGCTATATTGTTAAGAATTTTATAGTAGAGTACAGTAAACCAGCTTTTCGCATAGTACACCGTGACCTCTGTATTTTTTTTTGATGCCTTCACTGTTGTTGAGGAGATTGTTAAGGGTCTTCCTAAGATTCCTAGGCATAGTTTCAATGTAATACCCTATGAAAGGCTTTTGGAAACAAGTGATGACAAGAAGAATCTTTGTGGTAAGTATTTATTCAATGTTGTTCTTTATTCTTCCTTTTTGCTTGAATGACTTTGAATTGTATAATTAACTTTATTCTGCATAGATGTCATTGAATACGTACTTGGTGTGTCGGATATTGGTCATCTCATGTGCAACTTCCAACAGGTTTCTATGCAATATATTGATATTCAAGACACAAGGTTTGTATTGATACATATTAATTTGCATTTGATTTGACTTCAATTATAATTTACTAAATCATAGTAAATCTGCAGTGAGAATAAATTGAGAATCACTCTTTGGGGGGATGAGATTATTGAAAAGGCTAAGAATGTTGCTAAAAGCATGCAACGTGTGTGGATTATATCCTCATTTATTGTGAAGTCCGAGTCTAACGGTATGTACACCTAAGAATTAACTAATGTAACTTTGATTTTCGTAAATTCACGAACAGTCATATAATTCTATATTCTGAAATGTAATTGCTCAAGTAATCTCAGTGTGTCTTCAAGCAGTGCAACAACCTTTCACAACGACAATGAAATACCTGAGATTGATGAATTTATAAAAATGTACGTAATTAAAAAATTTGTACATTCTTAATATTCCTTTTTCCCCATAAATCACTTTCTACACTTACTCCCTCTAACTAATATAGGATTGGAACAACTGAAGCTGGTGATGAAATAGGAAACATACTTATGTACCCTACTTTTATTGCAAATGAAGAATATGAAAAAAACAAAAATGCTTATCCGGGATGTGAATGAGCTTCTTTTACAGCGTGAGAAGATGGTAGGAATTGCTCTAAATGCATACAACACTTTATGTCTATGTTTGCTGCAAAACCTGCACACGGTTCTGAGTGTGCTAATAATTTATTTTTTCTTTAATGAAATTGCAGAAGAGCCCGTTATATGTTTATGCCAGTGTGTCAACCATTGAAGAAACAAATGGTTAGAAGTACAACTTCTGTACAAGTACAATTTGTAAGAAAAAAGTTCTACCTAAGGATGACAAGTTATTCTATAATGGATGTGACAAGTATGAAATGTATCCAGTTATAAGGTATTAGCCGAATTGTTTACATTCATATAGTTACATTATTTCTTGGTTCATGTTATCAGTTTTTAATTAATTTTTTAATCTTAAGGTATCGGGTGGAGGCAAAATTACATGATGGGACTGACTTCTTGAAATGTGATATCTTTAATAATAGCATAGAGAAGCTAATAAACATAAAGGCCTCGGATTTGGCACATATAGTGGATGAGGTTACCCTGAATAATTTTCAACATAATCTATGTTTGAAAAATATCTTTTTTTTTTATTCTATATAACTAATTTCTTAATGAATCTAAATGTAGGAAGGGTTTGCAGAACCATTACCTAGATAGTTGCGTAAAATAATTGATAAGTGTAATGTGTTCCAACTTGAGTTTAATGAGCGCAACAGAGGCACCAACTACGAGACTTTCACAGTGAAAAGAGTTTTGTTTGAAAGTGATATCCATGATCCAAACGTTGATGAGGTAATACTAAGTTGCTTCGCAGGAAATTTTGCTCTTAGTATGTTATAAAACATAATGAATATTTTAAATTCTTTCTTTTTTTTGATTTCAGGAATATAATATTGTTACTCAACCCAATACAATTGACATTTCTGTTAAAACCCCATCTGTTGGTGAGAAAAGGAATAATCTGAAGATAAGGTCCGCTTTTCTGATTGAAATTTAATTACTGAATTTATTTTCTAGAAAAAGAATGTTCTGTAAATAAGATTCATTTTTCTAATTGAAATGTAACAGCTACACAATTTTTTAGGAAAAAAAATAACTCTTTCTCCTCTTATATATATTCTGATTCGTTTCATTGCAACTTTAGTGAGAGGACCTCTGGGCGAGTTGCAAACACTCATGTAGCGGAGAATGTAAAAGGAAAAGAAGTATCTCCAGCCAAGAAAACAAGGAGAGGACTAGGGCTTTAAAGTTAACATATTCGAGACTTCTTTTAAATATTTTTCCCTATGTTGTCACGTACTGAAGCCATGTTTTGGCTGAGAATGTTTTAATGTTTTTGGTTAATTTGTGAACATATATAGTGGTTTAATGTTATTTTGTTAATTAGTTTTTGCTAAAATATTTCTTGCTAAAGTTCCCTATAGTGAATCCATGTTTTGTCTGAGCTTATTTATAATTTTTTGTTTAAGTATTTCATGGACAAAGTTATTTATTTGCTATTTTGACGAGTAGCTTAATGTTATATGAAGGGACTTTAAAAATGTGTTTGATAATTTGAGGGAAAAAGAAAAAGGACATCCCCTGTACTACTGACTGTTTTAAGGACAGAAAAATACAAATTGGCCGTTAACGTTTACTTGAGATTTTTCTCTGTTGAATAATTTTTTCTTAAAAGTATTTATTGAGCTGTAGAAGATGATGGAAAGTGTATAATGAGAGAGGAAAACTGAATGCTTTACTAATTTGAGGGGACTTTTCTATCGAATCCTCCTTTTCAGTTGTATAATAAGGAAAATGAGCAGGATAAAATTGGCTCAAAGATTTGGGATTTAAAAAATACCAAAGGTTAAGATAGAAAATTCTTGCAGGAAAATGTTCTGAGATAAAAAACTTGAGTATAAGGAGGATCTTATGCATTCAAAAGATGAAGTGAAACCCTTTTGCATTTAGAATTATTATATAATTCATGTGATGGTTAAGTTCACAATGCCTTTCTGTATATACACTGACTTTTTTAATTTTATGTATGCATGTATCTCAAAGCAATTGAGTTTATGAATTCCAAATTACATTCCAATTGGGAGGTAGATACTCTTTTCTGTTTCATCCTGAGCAGAACCAACTCAAAGTATGACAAGGAAGAGACTTTGTGAAGAAATTGCTGGAAACTCTATTGAACCAGGTGAATCGATTAATATAGGAAGAAGAACACTTGAACATATCTTGCAAATTTAAACTAATATGGTTTTGTTATTGATATTTTTCTTTTATTGTTGTAGGTTCAATTTCTAAAGAACAGGCAAGGGCAAATCGTGCACGCAGAAAAGCAGAGATTATCATGAAGAAAATTAAGCAAATATCTCTAAATCATGGACCAGAAATTCATCTACTGGGTAATAGAAGAATTAAATTGTTTTACTTACGTAATCAGTAACTTTTATTCAGTTTATTCCGTTACCTCCACTGTTGCTCTTCAAACTTCAGTCTCTGTTGCTGTCTGAAATAGAAAGAAGATTGATTTTTTTATTATTCTAGGTACAATCTCTAAAGAAAAGGCAAGAGAAAATCCTGCACATAAAAAGCCAGAGATTATCATAAAGAAAAATAAGCAAATATCTCTTAATCATGGACCAGACATTCATATACTGGGTAAGAGAAGAATTAGATTGTTTTACTTATATAATCATTAACTTTTATTCAGTTTATTCCGTCACAGCCCCTGTTGCCCTTCAAACTTCAGTAGTTGTACCTGTCTGAAACTGAGAGAAGGTTATTAAAAATTTCCTTCCAATTTGATGTTATACAGGATCATCAAGTCAACAATTAAAACTGAAAAACTTACCAAAGAAAAGAATGTTAACACTTCCCTTTGAAGAGAGTTTCTTGGTTGGCGGATTTACGTCATACATTGTTAATATGTCAGGTATTTAAAACCAATTTGCTTATAATTCTAGAGGCCAATTCTATCTTAGAATAACAATTAAAATTATTACTACTCTTATAGCTCAAATGAAAAAACTCTATGCAAAACAAAGAAGAAATGAGAGGAAAAAGACAAGGGCAATTCAGGGACAAGCTGACAACCGTCTTATAGCTAACCCTGATAAAGTTTTGCATCGTAATGTGACACCTAGAGTGCCTGCTGGAGGTAAATAGCTAAGCTAGGATTTAATTTCGTAAAAAAGGATTTATTATACAGTTCCTTATGTCCTAATATATTTTCTCTCCAGATAAACATTTCGTAGAAGTTTCTTACTATGGACTACCTGAATTTACTTGCAAATATTGTCATGCTATTTTTTGGGGACGTGAACGTGTGAAAAAGAATTCTAGGAAAACATATCCAGTATATGGTTTATGTTGCAGAAATGGTAAAATTGAGCTTCCTCCTCGGTGTGAACCACCTGAGCCATTACGATCATTATTGTATGGAGATCTAGGACCAGTCTCAAGCAAATTTGCAGAGAATATCCGAGCATATAACTCCATGTTCGCGATGACATCCATGGGTGCTAAATTTGACACTTCATTAAACAAAAATGGTTCTGTTTATGTTTACAGGATAAGTGGCCAAAATTATCATCGAATAGGATCTATGTTGCCTCAAGAAGGTAAATCACCATGTTTTCTTTAGCTATATGTTTATGATACAGAGAATGAAATACAGAACCGAGTAAATGCTGTGAATCGTGGAGAATGTAACGAGGAGTTGTCTCCTGAAGTTATTCAACAGTTAATTGAGATGTTGAATACTCACAATGAATTAGTTAAAGCTTTCAGAATAGCGAGAGATTTATATAGAGAAGAAAATGCAAGAAATTTCACTATAAAATTGGTCAAGAGAAGAGCAAATAAATAGCGACAATTTTCAGCCCCAACTGCCTCTAAAATAGCCATGCTAATAGTCGGGGATATGGCAACCACGAATGGAGAAAGAGACCTAATTGTTCAAAGTGCAGATGGTGTTTTGAGAAGAATTAGTGATATTCATCCGCTATTCATGGCATTGCAATATCCCATTCTCTTTCCGTACGGCGAAGATGGCTTCCATTTAGAGATTTCTTACATTCGGAATAATGGTCAGAGAAAGACTAAGCGGAAAAATGTAACGGCAAGAGAGTACTATGCCTATGTATTGCAGCAGAGGAATAATTAGGGCCAGACTTTACAGTATGGAGGAAGACTTTATCAACAATACATTGTTGATTGTTATACCCAAATCGAACAAGAAAGACTTCAATTTTTGAGAAATAACCAAGGCAATTTGCGAACAGAACTAAACAGAAATGTATATGATGCAGTGCAAAAAGGAGATTCAGACTCAAAGAATGTTGGAATGCGAACTATTTTGCCTGCTTCATTTACGGGAAGTCCACGGTATATGGTACAAAATTATCAGGATGCGATGTCAATATGTCGGGTTTATGGCAATCCAGATTATTTCATCACATTCACGGCAAATCCAAATTGAAAAGAGATAACAGATCTCTTAGGTCAATGTGGTGGTCAAAAAGCTGAAAACAGGCCAGACATAGAATCTAGAGTGTTCAAGTTAAAATTGGAAGAAATGATTCATGATATTGTCGATAATGAAATATTTGGCAAAGTAGAAGCAGGTATAAGACTCTTTATTTTTAATATGTATGAATTTACAAAGTAATGATTGCCATTTAATTTTGAAATGTTTTTTTTGAACAGTGTTATACACAATTGAATTCAAAAGCGATGATTGCCACATGCACACATCATTTTTTGGGTGAATAACGCACCCAAACTAACATCACCAGAGCTGCTAGATGCAATGATTTCAGCTGAGATACCTGATCCTTTGACGGATCCAGTAGGTTATGATGCAGTTAAACAGTTCATGATGCATGGAACATGTGGAAGCGCCAATCCATATTCACCCTGCATAATTGATGGTTAGTCATTTTTAAAAAGAAAACGCCATATTATATATTTAAATGACTTCAAGTTCAATTTAATTATTTAAATGTTTCAGGAGTTTGTTTTAAGAAATTTCCAAAGTCATTTCAGAACCACACAACACTTGATGAGAATGGCTACTCGGTTTATAGGAGAAGGGATACAAATGTTACAGTTGACAAAAATGGTACAACGCTTGACAATAGGTATGTTGCTGCCTATAATAGATACTTATTGGTGAAATACCAAAATCATATAAATGTTGAAGCATGAAATAAGTCAAAGGCAATCAAATATCTTTTCAAATATATCACCAAAGGTCCCGATAGGAGCACAATTGTTATTTCAAGCTCATATGATTTTGAAGGTGCAACAGCATCCACAAATTCAGATGGAAATGATGAAATCAAGACCTTTCTTGATTGTCGGTATGTCTCAGCATGTGAAGCTATATGGAGAATTTACGAGTTTCCTATCCATTATAGGAGACCGGCAGTTGAGAGATTATGTTATCATTTGGAAAATGAGCAGCTACTAATTTTCAATGATGATGACCCCCTGCCTAGAGTTATTAACACAGAAAAAGCAAGGACAACAATGTTTACAGAATGGATGAAAATGAATAAAGTTGATCCAAGGGCAAAGTTTTTAACATACGCTGAGTTTTCGACAAGATATGTATGTAAAAAGGGGACTTTAATGTAGAAAAGGCGAGAGTCTGGAAAGACTATAGGCCATCTAACATATGCACACCCAAGTTTAGGTGAAAGGTACTATTTGAGATTTCTTTTAAATATTGTTAAAGGGTGTGAGAATTATGAAGATATTAGAACAGTGGAAGGTGTAGTGCACCCAACCATGAAAATGGCATGTTATGCACGTGGACTTTTGGAAGATGATGGGGATGTTGGTGTAATGCCCTAGGCTTTAATTATGTTTAACTTAAAACCAGTGTTCTAAAAGACCCCGCCTAAGGGCGCCTAGGCCCCTCTCCAACGCCTAGTTCTAAGCCCCGCCTAGGTCCCGACTAATCCCGACTAGTCCCCGCCTAGGCGCTCCACCGCCTAACATCCGCCTAGCGCTTTTTAGAACCTTGCTTAAAACCATTATGTATCATCTTTATCCTTGATTATAGAGAAAGTTTATTATTTGATTATTATATATTTTTCATATTTATTGTAATAATCTTCGTCCCTAATTATTAAGTGAATAATTAGTATAAATGTTAATGGATAATCATATGATGATTATATGCATAGATATGCACATTAAATTTATGGGTACTTGTTAGTGAACAAGTGACTGGACTTGACCCGTATGAGATTTATGTCATGGTCAAATGTCATAATTAAATCTCATATGGTCACTTCATTTAGTTCCTAGACCTGAGATTATCATGACCTTACATATGATGAAAGTTATGTTTGATTTTACTCAAACGATATCTTATCACGATATCTATAAAGGCTATCTTTGGCATGATCGGATTCATGATGGGAAGGATGATAAGTCAAGATGAAATTTGTCCCTCGAAAGAGAGATGTTTTGCTTAGGCCCCTTGATGAGTGATAATGATGAAAGTGTATGGCCATACCCCAATGCGATTGGATTATCATTATACTCAAGATCGAGAAAGCATTGAACAAATACAAGTTAACGTGGACCATGACTTGTGTTCAATATAACATCGTGAGACAAAGGGAGAAACGGAAGTGTACCATTGGAAATGTGAACTCTTATGTTATATTAATTGGGTAGACATAATGGCTTGCTAGAGTCCGCTTATGTTTTATGAGGGTCAATATGATCGAGCTCATTGCCAATATAATATAATCCTATTGGGTTACACACAACTAGAATGAATTGTTTAAACCAAAGAAAGAAAATTGAGAGTTCCTCATCAGGTATAAGTCATCGCGCGACAGATCTTGTCCAGAGGACTCGTCTGGTCGTGCGACAGATCTTGTCCAGAGGACTCGTCTGGTCGTACGACACTTGTTGCCAGAGGCGGTTTACAGCTTGTTTCCTAATATGATTAGGGCACAAACTCTAATACTAATGTAGTATATATATGAGTCTGTAAGCAACCGAAACCTAGCCGAATTTCCTGAGGAAAAATCACAACAAAAGGTTTCTCAATATTCTCTCTAAGGTTTAAGGATCTAGCAATCCTCAAGAACCATTCTTGGTTCATTCAAAGGTGTGGATACTACTAGAGGTTCTTCGCTCGTACGATGATCAAGGCCTAGAGTTCGAATCTGAAGATTCAAGTTTTTGAAGATCGAAGTTTGTGAGTCAAAATCACATTGATAAATTGTTCGATAGCTCAAGAAAGGAAAGCGTTTAAGGTTGGTAAAATTCTATCTCATAGGAATTCAATTTAATTGTATAGAACGGATCTTAGGGCTCTTGGGTTTTGTGTTATTTAGATGCTAATTCCGCTGCGCATGGACCCATAAAACCCAACAGGGGAATAGCATGAAGCCATTGATGAAGCTAATCATTGGTCCAGTGCTTCACAGCTTAGGGATTTATTCGTGACAATTATACTCTTCTGTGATGTATCAGATGCAGGGCATTTTTGGGAATGTAATTGGCACAAAATCGGTGACGACATTTTGCGAATGAGGAGAAAGATATTAAGGCTGCCTACTTTTGTATTAAGCGAGGCTGAATTGAAAAACCTGACACTTACAGAGTTGCAAAAAGTGTTATTGAAAAATGGAAGATCTCTGGAAGACATACAGGGCATGCCATTGCCAGATAAAAGGTTATTAGATCAGCTGAAGAACAGGCTCATTATGGAAGAAGTACGGGCTTTATGTGAAGAACATGAGATTTTGAAGAATTCACTTAATGCAGAACAAGATATTGTATATCAGAAGGTCATTTATGCTGTTATTCAACAATAGCCAAAGCTTTTTTTCCTCTACGTCTACGGAGGTACGAGAAAAATATATTTGTATAAAGCCATCATCAACAGGTTGAGATCTGAAGGAAAATTTGTTCTCGATGTCGCTTCTTCAGGTAAAAAATTATAGACTAAATTCTTTTTTAAATTACTTTCATAATTTCATTTGGTTTGTTTCTCTTCCGCTCATTATGTAACTATAGTTTGTTGATATTTTAAATCTAATCAACAAGAATAGCATCTTTATTGCTACCAGGAGGTCGAACCGCACATAGCAGATTCAGAATTCCCTTACATCTCGAGGAAAACTCTACATGTCCAATAAAGCTGGGCACACATCTTGCAGAACTGATTCAAAAGACAACATTAATAATTTGGGATGAAGCGCCAATGGATTCTAAGTATGCTTTTGAAGCCGTAGATAAGACACTTAAAGATATTTTGAGAGATACTCCAACTTTCAACATTGAAAGGCCATTTGGGGGTAAAGTGGTTCTTTTGGGTGGCGATTTCAGACAAATCCTTCCGGTCATTCCAGGTGGTAGCAGAGGCGACATTATCACATCTTCGTTGAATAGTTCCTATTTATGGATTAATTGTGAATTATGTGTTCTGAAACAAAATATGCGATTGCAAGGATCCGTCGTGGAAGGAAATGAGAATAATTTAAGTTTGGAGGATTTTTCACAATGGATTCTTAGAATAGGAGATGGTCAAGAAAAGGCAAGAACAAGAGGAGACGCAGACGAAGCAGAATGGGTAAAAATAACAGAAGAAATACTTTTAGATCCCACTGAAAAACCAATTGAGGATATATTCATTTCCACTTATCCAGATTTTGGATGTAGGAAATTTGACATAGATTACTTGACAAACAGAACTATTTTAACTCCAAGGAATGAGGTCGTGGACAAAATAAACTCATACATCATGGATTTGGTGGATTCTGAGATGAAAGAATACATGAGTTATGACACAATTGACATGTCAGCTGAAAGCACTTCCAATCATGAAATATTGTATCCTGTAGAATTCCTCAATAGCTTAAAGTTCACTGGTTTACCTAATCATACTCTGCAACTTAAGATTGGAATATCCATTATGTTGCTTCGAAATGCAAGCCCAAGCCAAGGTCTTTGCAATGGCACGAGACTTATTGTGACTCAATTGGGTAAAAGAGTTATTGAAGGTACCATCATTTCTGGATCAAATATTGGGGATAAAGTGTTAATTCCTAGGATTACATTAACAGCTGCAGAAGGAAAACTTCCTTTCGTCTTAAGAAGGAGACAATTTCCTGTCAGAGTATGTTATGCAATGACAATAAACAAGAGTCAAGGGCAAACATTGGGGAATATTGATTTGTATTTGCCCCAACTAGTCTTTAGTCATGGACAATTGTATGTCCCTGTTTCTAGGGTGAAGACACCATACGGACTGAAGCTTCTATGTTTAGAAACAGATGACGAGTAAAAATGTTGGACAAAGAATGTTGTGTACAAAGAAATTCTCGATAAATTATGTTACTAATAATGTTCTGTTAGCAAATGTCTTTTTTCCATTGTAATTTATGTGTCTAAAACATTATTGGCAATATAAATAATTCATAATAATGATTTAAGAGTTGGTCTTATAAAAAACTAGTTTTTCTTAAAATAAGGAAAAACGTGTTTTCAAAACAAACGGTGGCATTTTTGTAATTACTGACAACCATGATAAATGCCGGTGTTAATATTACAAATTCGTGTCATTCCAAGCTCCGATCATCTTCTCTGGCCATCCCAAGCTCCGATCGTTCTCCGGCGTTCACTCAGTTTGAGTATTTTGTAACCTACAATTCATGTCCTAGTTCCGCCATTAATGTCCATTGTCAATTCTGCTTCGTTACATAATTGATTGGTACTTTATTGATTGGTACATAATTAATTGGAGATATCTGTGTGATTTGATTCCATAGCTCTTCGTTTTTTCGTTGGATAAACAGAATGTCCTTCAATGGTGTGGATAAAGGGTTTAATTTGCTGAAGTTAAAAGCTCTCTTTGTCCAGAAACTTAGTGCCAGTGCATGTGTAACAAAGTGCCGGTGCCAGTGTAAAAAAGTGCCAGTGTTAGTGTAATAAAGTGCCAGTGTTAGTGTATCAAAGTCTTTGGTGTTAGTGTAAAACAAGTGCCGTGTTAGTTTAACAAAGTGCCAGTGTTAGTGTAACAAAGTGCCGGTGTTAGTGTAACCAAGTGCCGTGTTAGTTTATAAAGTCACTTAATATGCATGCATTAGCACTTTTTTACACCGGCATTCAAAAACACATGGACCGGCATTTGAAAACACAAACACCGGCACTCAAAAATACATACAACTGCACTCAAAAACACTGGTAATTATTTTTGTTGGCTCTCAAAAACACAAGCACTGGCATTCAAAAATACATGGACTGGCATTTGAAAACACATGGACTGGCACTTCAAAACACATGGACTGGCATCTGAAATTGGAACTAACTGGCATTCAAAAACACATGGACTGGCATTTGAAAACACATGGACTGGCACTTCAAAACACATGGACTGGTTTACGAAACAAGTTTAAACAGATTAGGAACAGGGTAAATAATTCATCCATAACAAGGAGAATCACATTTTGAATAGAGGGGAATATTCAAGAACACAAGTAGGAAGTAATTAACGAACCAAAAATCTTACAAATCTTAAGTAGGAAGTAATTAATGAACCATTCTTGGTATCAATACAGAGAACAATTCTTCAGCAGCAATTAAGTAGGAAGTAATTAACGAACCAATTACAATTTCATACACTACTATCCCCAAATCAAAAACCCTAAATTAAGTGAGATTAATTGGATTTTTATGTTCAGATTTGATCTGATTTTGGTGTTCAGATTAGAGAAAACAATGAAGAAGACGATTGAGGGAGCCGGCAATGGTGAGGAACTCTGTTTTCGTTTAGAGAGAGAGAGAGTAGAGAGAGAGTCCGAGCGCGACGGGTGAAAAACACGTTTTTTGTTAAGGTTAAAAAAAATGCGTTTTTTATAAGTTTTTGACATGATTTAAATATTCTTAGCCTTATTCAATTTATACATATGAAACATGTAATGTTATTGTATCAAAATCAAGTTACTTCTACTGCCAGTATATAATTTATGTCAACTTTCTTAAATAGAAGATAAACACCTGGATGGGAAAAATTATATGTCTCTTACGACAAATTTATTAAAAAAATCCATTCAATAAACAGATAGAATTAAATAGAAGAATTATTTGCATATCATCTTCAAATGTATAGAGCTGATAGTATAATGTTTAAGGCAGATAAAAATAAGAATCAATAAAAGACTAATTGCCAATAAAAGAAAAGGAAATTTACATCCATTCAAGCATAGAACGATGAAACATGATATTTTAAACTTGTTGGCATTACATTAAAGCTAAAAACAAAAAAGCATGACATACTTGCTATCAATATCTAGACCTCTAACAAAAACACCCAAAACATCAAACTACAAAGGAGCTTGATAACCTCCATGAACCACCACCCTTCATATCATACTCCAACCTTCAGAAACAAAAAGAAAATCATCACATCCATTCCTTCCAACCACTGAACCCTTTGACAAAAAAAAAAGAAGAAGAAGAAGAAAGAAACAACATCGTACCCAACAACATCTAAAAACCATTGGAATAACCATTTGACAGATTGTAAATTGGAATGATCGGTTCTGCAGCAACTATGGGGTCTCCATTCACCACAGGATTCACAGCCACCACTAGTTCTGCGATCACCCGATTGATCATTAATTTCATTCGCTTAAACTTTTTCACTCTTGAAGAAAAAGTATAAAATCATCTCATTGACCCCTCCCTTTAATTTCATCATGCGAAATTCATCATAATAACCCAGTAGCAAATCGAAAATGCTAGACCTTGCAAACCCCACACTCAGTATGGCAACATCATGACGCAGAAAATGGACGTAAGTATTGAACTTCATAGTCATGTCTTCAGCACTTACATATTCATCAGCTAGGAACATGAAAGATAATGGCCCATTTCCACCTTCACCATCAAGAGGTTGATCAGGGAAATTATCATCCACATTAACAATCTCCAATCGCTCAAACATCTTATTAGGGGATCTACGCAAGACAAACCTAACTTCATCAGCCCTCCTATCCACTACCACATACCTAGGAACCTCGCTATAAATGTCAGGAGTTCGAAAGATAATAGTATTTCTACTTAAAAGATGAATTTGTGGATTAATAGCTAGATTTATTTGAGGAGTAGGAACAGAGGCCATTTGTGAAAATTAGAGAGCTTAAAAAGATTGTTTTTTTCCTTTGAAGAACAAGAATAAGAACATACGTACTTATAATCCCTGAAGGAGGAGAAATTAGTTCATAAATTAATCCAAAAGACACCATTTCTTCAATAGACATGACTGTTAACTGACAATTTTAAACCTCTCCATATTCTATAATTAACACACAGAGAAACCTAATTCTAAATTACAACCTAAGTCATCAAATCAAATTACGGTTATAATAAACATTTCTACACAATGAATAACATAATGGGAAGGCAGTAATGATACATGTTCAATTTCATCAGTTGTGCTTGAATCGCCGTAATGTCTAGACAAATTAAATGCATCTTCCCAATTTATTGTCCGCAAAAAAGAAAAAAAAACTAACCTCCATATGTGATTGATTATGAATGTCCATCATTACACTGTGAGGAGAAATTAATTCAACGCAATTACAAACTGTCAATGTTGAGTAGAGGTGAGGTCTAGGCGGCGAACTCGACATCAACTGAGAGGACAATATGAGCCAACTCATCGCTTGCGGAGGCGACACATAACAATCAACTTATTTTCAATTAACCCCCATATAATTTACCCACAATTCAAAATATCCCCCTTCAAATATAAATAACAATATGGTATTTAAATTTGTACAAATGAGAAAAGAATCCATTTTTAAATATATTTTACATTATAGTTACCGGAAACATATTTTCAGTGCGAAGCACGGGCTTAATCCTAGTTTTGTATAATTTAGAAAGATGTATCACGGTAGGAGATTACCTCTCATTATAACCCTAAATTATTCTAGAACATTCTTTTGAAACCTTATACTCCCTCCGTCCACTTACATAGTTCACAGTTTCTGTTCACGCGTGGATTAAGGAAAAAAATAATGATATAAATGTTGTGAGTGTAAAAGTAAAATAGGAGAGAGAATGAGTGGAGGGAATAGTAAATTATAATGGTGTTGTGAGTATTAAAATAATGTAGGAGAGAGAATGAGTGGGGTAGGGTTAATTTTTTAATAATAAAAACTTTCCATTTTGGGTAAAGAAACAAAGTGTGAAGTATGTAATTGGACGCCCAAAATAGAAAGTGTGAAGTATGTAAGTGGACGGAGGGAGTATATATTTACCTCTTGTATCATAATAACATTGAGTCATTTATATCAATTCTCTTTCTCCCATATACCATATATGAATTGACTTTGTCTAACCTTCCTTTATTATATTATGCCGGCACCCCTCGTTCGATTGATAAAAAAAGTTGAAATTTGCCAACTGATCCATTGTTTTCCTGGCGTCTTTTGAACAAATAATAGCAGTGTACCGCGCTGTAAACAACAACAATTTTATTCTTTTTCGTATTAATAATTGAACATTATTAAAAGAAACTTCTACATATAACAAATATATAAGATTAAAATACAAATTAATATAAATTAAACGGAAATATCAAATTTTAAATTATGTAATACTTCCATAAACAACCTTAAACACTACACTATTAGTAGGCTCCGTTTGTTTTGAGGAAAATATTTTTCCATTTTTCGATATTTGGTAAACACCGAAAAATGAAGTCAACAGAAAATATTTTCCGGGTCAATGGAAAATGAGCTTGATTTCTAAGAAAAATGACTTCCTTACCTCTACCTAAAGAAGTTGTTTTTCGGAAAACATTTTCCTCATTTTTCTTTGTTTGTATTGATTTTACCTTTAGAAAGTTACTTTAATGAAACTACCAAACATCGGAAAATATTTTCTTAATATTCACCAAACATTGGAAAGTATTTTTCGGAAAGCATTTTCATTTTCCGGAAAATATTTTCCAAGAAATTATTTTCCGGGGGTTAACTACTGGAAATCACACTTTAGGCGACAAAAAAAATTGGTCGCCTTATTCTTATATTCGTCGCCAAAAACCTCTGGCTACAAACCTTCGTCGCCAAAGCTTGGTCACACAAACCTCTTGGCCTCAGGTTTTAGGCGACGAAAATTAAAGTTGGTCGCCTGAACTTTTTCATGGGCGACGAATTAAAACCTCTTCGCCTCATCTTTTAGGCGACGAAAATTAAAGTTGGTCGCCTAAAATTTTTCTTTGGCGACAAAGTATTTTGGTCTCCTAAGTCACTAAATTAGGCCACAAAATTTACACTTGATCGCCTAAAAGTATTCTTTGGTGACAAAATATTTTGGTCTCCTAAGTAACCAAATTAAGGCCACGAAAACTACATTTGGTCGCCTAAAAGTGTTCTTTGGTGACAAAATATTTCTAATAATAATCATAATATTAATTTAATATTTTAATATTAAATAATAATGATAATATTCAATAAATAATAAAAGATGATATTGACAATAAAAAATTGAATATATAAAAAGTAACATTTCAAGTTTCGTGCCTAAAAAGACACATTACAAAAGACATCTAGTTTTGTACCTAAAAAGACACATTACAAAAGACACATATAAATGAGTAACATGAACATAATTTAACAAGTTTCATGTCCAAAACTCAAACGACATAATGTTAAGATAACAATTCTAGTTTAACTACTACAACCTACAAAAAGAATATAAAAACAAAAAATAGGCTCCACCATCTCATTGATTATTCTTCATATCCATTTAGCTCACAATGTACCTACAAGTGAACATCATGAAGTTAGATTAGATCTAGGGTATGCGGTCCAGCTTATTGATGAATGATCACCCAAAAGTTCTGCAGCTTAACAAGCTAATAATCTCATTGTGCACCCAACTTGAAAAAATACAAAATGCCAAAATCGTAACTTGGGTTTCTTGTAAGTGAACCAACACACATACTACACACCAGTAACAACCACCAACCATGATAGGGCGGCCACCATGAGCAAGTATAACCAAGTGGAAGCCGAGAGGATTACCAAAATGACACCCAAGACCCCCCATACACACATACTACACACCGGTAACAACCACCAACCATGATAGGGAGGCCACCATGAGCAAGTAACCAACTATGTCACACATAGCTATAGTGATGCAGATCATGTCATCAAGAAAGAAGTTCAAAATATCTTTACCTGTGGACCACATCCCGTTCATGAAGATAATTCAAACCACTCAAAATCCGCCTCGTGTAAGCGAAACTTGGGAATCACGAAGATTATACTTTTGATAAAGACTTGCCAGGGAACCTTTGGTTACTAGCTCAAGAAAGATATACAATTTTCCATCATCCTGAAACGTTATTTCAAAAAGAACAGGGATTAAAAGGTGGCCAATCTCAAATACGGTCAGAATAACTAAACCAGAAAGCACATTATTGGTTATTTAGAAGTGTAACATTATCATTATCAAGTATCGGTAACGAGCTATAGACATGGGACCAAAACTAGCATGGTCAATGTCATTCAGGAAGGACATCGATACGAGTAAAGTAGTTAACCAATGACTAGCCTTGGAGATAGAGTGACATAAGGTTCACTTACAAAGCAAACCCAAGTATTTGGAAAAGGCTGGGTTGAGTATGGTCGAGATGCAAATAAAGAAACGGCTCGAACATATGGAGGGGTTCACTTTTGACTGAACATCTATGTTCTATTCTGGTGAGATGGTAGCTTTTGACTGAAAAGATGGTAACTTGCTTTTGGGCATCACTGAAGTAAGCTACAGAAATGATACAAGGTTGAAAGTCAATATCAAGAATCATATCCCAACTACAATTATCATTTACTACGAACCAAATATACCCGGAACAAGAACAACAACATCCTTGATTTTCTTTCCTACGAATGCTTCAGCTATCCTTAGTCTCACCATCTCTAATCATGGCTTCTATAAAATGCTTGCCTTCCTTATTCACAATCTTCAAAGGAACAAGTTTCAAATCTTTCTGTAACTCTTTATCTTCAAATCTATTATTAATGATGAACCGTTAGACACATAAAATATATTTCACTTAACAAACAGAGAATAAGTTTTTTGAGCTATTGAAAAATTGTTTTGACAAATCAACTTAAATATAAAAATATATTATAAGATATTTCCCTAAAGTAAAAACGATTGTTACGATATGAGTTTTTCTTGTGAGAAATCTATGAAAATCAATGGTTCCAAGGTACATGGAATCTCTGAAGATATAATAATAGAAATAAGACATATCATACCCTCTCAATGGTTTTCCACCAAGTCCTAACACCTATAGGTTGTCTTCCAGCAAACCCTGCACAACCAAATTCCAAGCTAAGATTTTTTTTTGCGAGACGATAGCCTAGAAAAGAAAAAATAAGACTTCATTCCAAAATTCCATAATAACTCAACATTGACAATAATTTAGGGCCAAATATACCTGAAATTTTTTGAACTTCTCTTTCTCCCCTTCAACACCAACCATGGCTGCCAAACCTGATAAAATTAAAACTCTAAATATGAAGTCGAAACTAAACCCTAAAATTAGGGATGGGTAGATGTGATTACTAACCTCGATAATGGCAGAAAGTCAATTAATCGGCTTCTACTCCAGATTCACCCACGCTTGTTGTTGCACCACCGGGTTCACGATGGAGACAGCCACGCAGTAAGAACGACGAAGGCCAAAGAGCAATGCCGAGCGATGATGGAGATTGCGATGACGAGCGATGGGTAGTCCGGCTGCGCCTTCGCGACGTTGATGATGGAGATTGCGATGGAGTCGAGTTGTTAGAGAGAGAGAGAGAGAGAGGATAAATGGGTTTACACATAGAGAGAAAGGGGAGGGGATAAATGGGTCTACCCAGGCCCTTTGAATTTCCAAAAAAAAAACGTGGGAAATTGAATTTTATTGCCCGCCATTTGGAATTTTGGACCTAACCCATCTAATAATGCAACCTAAATAAAATAACCTAAATAAAATAAGCAAATATTACTATATTACTCCTTCCGACCCTAAACCCTAAATGATAGTTTCATTTAACTTTTTAAATATTTTAAGATTATATTAAATTTTGGAAGCTTGTAATTTTGAAGATTTAATTTTGAAATTAGAAAAACTTTTTGGGACAAAGAAAAAGGGAGTATGTATGTGACTATCATTTTGATTTGGGATAGAGGGAGTATAAATTATTGATAACAAGCAAATACTACTACCACAACTAATACCACCACTACTACTACTATCACTACTACCACCACTACCACTACCATCACTACTACCACACGTACTACTACTACTACTAGTGGTAGTGGTGGTGGTGGTGATGATAGTAGTGATAGTGGTAGTAGTAGTAGTGGTAGTAGCTGTAGTAGTGGTAGTAGTGATGGTGGTAGTAGTAGTAGAGGTGGTAGTAGTGGTGGTGGTAGTAGTAGTGGTGGTAGTGGTAGTGGTAGTAGTGGTAATAGTGGTGGTGGTAGTGGTGGTGATAGTGGTAGTGGTAGTGGTAGTAGTAGTAGTGGTAGTGGTAGTAGCTGTAGTAGTGGTGGTGGTAGTAGTAGTAGTGGTGGTGGTACTGTTTGTAGTAGTGGTAGTGGTGGTGATGGTAGTAGTAGTGGTAGTAGTAGTGGTAGTGGTAGTAGTGGTACTGGTAGCAGTAGTGGTGGTAGTAGTGGTAGTGGTAGTAGTAGTGGTAATGGTAGTGGTGGTGGTGGTAGTAGTAGTGGTAGTAGTAGTGGTAGTGGTAGTAGTGGTACTGGTAGTAGTAGTGGTGGTAGTAGTGGTAGTGATAGTAGTGGTAGTCGTAGTGGTAGTGGTAGTAGTAGTGGTGGTAGTGTTAGTGGTACTGGAAGTAGTAGTGGTGGTGGTGGAGATGGTGGTGGTGGTAGTAGTGGTGGTAGTAGCGGTAGTAGTGGTAGTAGTCATGGTAGTAGTGGTAGTAGCGATAGTAGTGGTAGTGGTGATAGTGGTAGTAGTGGTGGTGGTAGTAGTGGTGGGAGTGGTGGTGGTAGTAGTAGTAGTATTGGTGGTAGTCATAGTAGTAGTGGGGGTGGAGTTGGTGGTGGTAGTAGTAGTAGTGGTGGTGGTAGTGGTAGTAGTAGTAGTGGTGGTAGTAGTGGTGGTAGTGATAGTAGTGGTAGTGTTGGTGGTGGTAGTGGTAGTGGTAGTGGTGGTATTAGTAGTGGTAGTGGTAGTAGTGGTAGTAGTGGTGATAGTAGTGGTAGTGGTAGTAGTGGTTGTAGTAGTGGTGGAGGTAGTGGTAGTAGTGGAAGTGGTGGTAGTGGTAGTAGCGGTAGTAGTGGTTGTAGTGGTAGTAGTGGTGTTAGTAGTAGTGGTGGTAGTAGTGGTAGTGGTAGTAGTGGTGGTAGTGGTAGTAGTGCTGGTAGTATACCCTATATACTATACCCTATACCCTAAACCCTATATACTATACCTTAAACCCTATACCCCATACCCTATACCCTATACCCCATACCCTATACCCTATACTCTATACACTATACCCTATACCCTATATACTATACCTTATACCCTATACCCTATATAATATACCCTATACCCTATACCATATACACTATACTCTATACCCTATACCCTATACCCTTTACCCTTTACCCTATACCCTATACTCTACCCTATACCCCATACCCTATACCCTATACCCTATACTTTATACCATATACCCTATACCCTATACTCTATACCATGTATACTATAATACCATATCCCCTATACCATATCCCCGATACCCTATACGCTATACCATATACGTTATACCCTATACTCTATACCCTATACCATATACCCTATATACTATACCCTATATACTATACCATATATCATATACCCTATACTCTATACCATGTATACTATAATACCCTATTCCCTATACCCTATACCCGATATACCATACCTTATACCCTACACTCTATACCCGATAGGGTATAGGGTATACCCTCTACTCACATATATGGTATAGGGCATATCATGTACTATCTATACCGTATACCCTATATAGGATATAGAAGAAAAGTCAAAAGAGGGTCCGACTATCCTATATTTATTTTTTATTTTTTAAAAAAATTTTTATTGACTAGAAAATAATATTTTAGCCTTTGTTAATTAGTGGTTTTTTTTTTTTAGAAAAAGTTATATAAAAAAAGATAGAAAAAAACTAAACAAATGAAAGTATATAGAAGAAAAGTCAAAAGAGGGGCGGACTACCCTATATTTATTTTTTATTTTTTTTTAAAATTTTTTATTGACTAGAAAATAATATTTTAGCCTTTGTTAATTAGTGGTTTTTTTTAGAAAAAGTTATATAAAAAAAGATAGAAAAAAACTAAACAAATGAAAGTATATAGAAGAAAAGTCAAAAGAGGGACGGACTACCCTATATTTATTTTTTATTATTTTTTAAATTTTTTATTGACAAAAAAATAATATTTTAGTCTTTGTTAATTAGTGGTTTTTTTAGAAAAAGTTATATAAAAAAAGATAGAAAAAAACTAAACAAATGAAAGTATATAGAAGAAAATTCAAAAGAGGAACGGACTACCCTATATTTATTTTTTATTATTTTTTAAATTTTTTATTGACTAGAAAATAATATTTTAGCCTTTTTTAATTAGTTTTTTTTTAAAGAAAAAGTTATATAAAAAAAGATAGAAAAAAACTAAACAAATGAAAGTATATAGAAAAAAAGTCAAAAGAGGGACGGACTACCCTATATTTTTTTTAATTTTATTTTTAATTTTTTATTGACTAGAAAATAATATTTTAGCATTTTTTAATTAGTGTTTTTTTTAGAAAAGGTTATATAAAAAAGATAGAAAAAAATTAAACAAATGAAAGTAGATAGCAACAACTTTAAAGGCGACCAAGAGTCAAAATTAGTCGCCTAAACTCTGTTTAAGGCGACCAAGATTCCAAACAGTCGCCTAAATTATATTTGAGGCGACCAAAAAGAAAATCTAGTCGCCTAAACTCTGCTGTTTTAGGCGACCAATAAAGACATTGTCGCCGAAATTATTTTTTAGGCGACCAGAAGGCAAAATAGTCGCCTAAACTATGTTTAAGGCGACCAAGAGTCCAAACAGTCGCCTAAATTCTGTTTGAGGCGACCAAAAGCAAAAACTAGTCGCCTAACTCTGTTGTTTGAGGCGACCACATGCGATCAGTCGCCTATAATATGTTAAGGCGACAAATATTTTATTTTGTTGCCTAAAGATTGTTTAGGCGACAAAAATGTTGGTCGCCTAAAAAGCGGTCGCGAAAGAAAAACTTCTGGCGACTAGGCTTTGTTTTGGTTGCCTAAAGATTGTTTAGGCGACCAATTTTTTTTTGGTCTCCGTAGATTGGTCGCCTAAAATGTGATTCCGTGAAACAAACGAAACCTAGTGCGTACATCTGTCAGAATCTCTGGGTAAATCATTATTACATATCAGTATTTTAAAACCAGATTCGTAACTCTTAACATGCAATTATTCACCATGATAAAAAACAAGTTTCTTTATTAGAAGACCGACAACAGATAAAGATTTTCCTTGAGTTTTGTATTTATCGATATTTCATTATTGTAATTTTAAAATGAGTCGTGGCTCAAATAGCACAGGTCTTTGCCTTACTTTTATATTAATAAGAGTCACATGTCATACTTGCAATTTGCAACAACAATTCGATTATTATTTTCTACCACACTTTCTCTCTCATACCTCACTTTTCATACTAACAACACCTACCCCACTACATCTTTTCTTAATTTCCGCACAAATAATAAATGTTTAGTTTGTATTGGGACGGAGAGAGTATACTAGCTATACAGTAACGCTACGCGCAGCGACAATTTTATTTCGTTGATATTAATAGTTGAACATTGCAAAAAAAAAAAAAAAAAAACTGTTTCTATAACAAATATTGAAGAAAATTTAATTTTTCCAACATAAGTATAATCACATTTTAATTTTTTTTCCTTTTTTTTTTAAATGAAGCCATATCTCTTCCCATATTTGTTGGCCCATCTATCCACCAAAATATGTTTTGGTTTATTACAAAAAAAAAAAAAAAAAAAACTCATTAAAAAAGATGGCATTTACAAAAAAAAAACATGTAAAATAGAATTTTACAACAAACTACTTAATTAAATATGAATATTACAAAAAAAATCTTCCAATATCTTATAATCAAAATGAACATAATAGACAACCAAAGTTGATTTGCGGGTATATTCAAAAAGGAATAGGGATAAAACAAGCTAAGATAATAGAATTATAAGGCATAAGCTCAAGTAACTTACTTGAATGAAAGGAAAACCGAAACTGAAGTCTGTCGTGTTTGTATCAAGTACTTAACCGAGTTGTAAAGAAACAGACTATCTAGGAGAAGAAGGAACCCCATAAAAGAAACTATTCGGATATGAGACAACATGGGAACGGAAGGAGTTGTTTCTATGTAGTCAACCCTCTACTGAGCCAACCAATGCAAAGCTTTAATTAACAAGAGAGCAATAACCATGGCAAAAAATGACACTGAGAAATCTTGACGGAAAAAAGTGATGGCAAAAAGTATTTCCATGACTTCCCGCCATGATTGCTCATTCAGCCTCTCAACTTCCGCTTCTCGAAGAGAACCAAGGAAAAATCTTTTTGTCAGCTGCCACATAATGCACATGTTTATCGGTTGTTTATCATGTTTATCATTTATTTATCAGTTGTTTATCAGTCGTTTATCATATTTATCATTTGTTTATCAGTTATTTATCATGTTTATCAGTTGTTTATCAGTTTCAATTGATTATCATGTTTATCAGTTGTTTATCAGTTGTTTATCATGTTTATCAGTTGTTTATCATGTTTATCAGTTGTTTATCAGTTGTTTATCAATTGTTTATCAGTTGTTTATCATGTTTATCAGTTGTTTATCAGTTGTATCAGAATGAAGGTTAGTAGATCTGAATTTCTCTCGTTAGGGGTTTTAATTTGATTCAGTTTGGTCATTGGAATGTGAGAATTGGATGGAATTGGAGAGTCAATTCGCAATGCATGCACCTTGAATCAGTAAAATTTAAGTTGTTAGTGCTGAAGATTAAGCATTTCGAATTAAAGCTTTGTTGAAGTAGTTTGTGATCATGCAGAATATTTCTCGAACTGAAGAATGATTGTTTTACATTTTATGTTTATTTATGTTCTTTTTCTTTCTTTTTCTTTTCTTTTTTTTTTAATAAAATAGTGCTTTCAATTTACAAAAGTAGTTTTTTGTAATTTTTATAGAAGTTTTTTGTAATTTTCATCTTGTGTGTATTTTTTTTTATAATTTCCATCTTTTAAAATGAGTTTTTTGTAAATGCCTCAATATGTTTATCAATTATTACCTTAATTACTAATTAGATCTCAATAAATTAAGTTAGTAATTATAGCTTTCAAAATATTTTAATTATTAAGCATTAAAACACGCATCATACCATTTTAGCCATTCAGTTTCCTTATTTTAAATTTTGAAAATAAAATAAAGAAAGACCATTTTAAAACTCATTACTTTCCAAATTAATCTTGTCCATCCAAAATGAAATGGAGAGGATAACGGAAACTATTCGTTTGGTTGTCGGAGAAGGATTAGCAGTATTATTAACGAGGGGTTATTATGAAAGGGATTAATAATACTTCCCTGAGATCAGTATAATTAGTGAGGGGATTAAGATTTAATTTCAATAAATCGGCTTAATTATCCGGATGCCTAATTTACAACCAAACGCCCTCTTAATAAACCTTATTAATCCTGATGAATGTTATCCCGTCTTAAGACTTCTAACCAAACGGCCCCTTAGTATAAGAATAATTATCTCCTTTCCTTTTTTTTTCTCTATGACATTTATTTTCTTTCTTATAAATAGAAATAATCAATAACTTTCTTTTATTTTCTTCAATTATGCACTTTTTGAGTAATCATCCATTTCACTTATGTCATTTTTATCACATTTTTTGAGCAAATTTTCTTTTTATCACATAGAAAATAAAAAACATTCTAAATCTCATAACACATAAAATCTTGTTAACCTTTTTTTAGTAATAATTGTGTTAACTTTTCAAAATAACAAATCTTAATTTTAAAATGGAATGACAAACAATAAATAAAGATACAATTGGATAGTAATGCTGGTGGTTGGAGAAAATCAATCACACATATTTTGACATTGTTATTATGGAGACTTTCCAATTTTGTTTTTTAAAAATTAACACTTAAATTGAAATTGCATTAATTTCTGATCCTAACAATTATTAAATATATAGCATACACTTTTATATATTTATCTAAACATAATAGTAGTAATAATAGTAGTAGTAGCGTAATAACTATATTTAAATATACTACTATAATTAATCATTAAACCAAAAAAAGCTAATGAAGTCTAACTGTCGAAAATGACTATCTAAAAAAACAAAGATGGACTGTGCATACATATATTTAAATGAGTAGGTCTAGGGAGAAACGCGTTTCTTCATAAGTTATGGAGAAACGGGTTTCTGGATATTCAGAAGCTTTGGAATTGATATCCAGAAGCTTTGGGACGGATATCCGTAAACCTTCAAATGAATATCCGAAACCTTCAAAATGTTTCGGATATACATTGAAGGTTTCTGATATCCAAAAACCTTCAATAGCAATTTACGGATATGCCCTAACACATTTCGGATATGCACCTAACGGTTTTACGGATATGCACCTACCAGGTTTACGGATATACATTTCACATCCTTCCTGCTATCAAATACAAAGCTACGGATATCAACTGCAAAGCTTCTGGATATCCAGAAGCTTTTGGTCTTGGCCTTGGATTTTTTTTTTCTGGTTATCAAATGTAAAGCTTCTGGCTATGAAAAACACGTTTCTCCATAGTTATGGAGAAACGCGTTTCTCAGCAGACGCACTCTAACTATATTTAAATATACTACTATAATTAATCATTAAACCAAAAAAAGCTAATGAAGTCTAACTGTCGAAAATGACTATCTAAAAAAACAAAGATGGACTGTGCATACATATATTTAAATTCATATATGAAATATGAAAGTGACTATTAAACTAAATACTTCCTATGTTTTAAAATGAATATTCAAAACAAAATTGCTATTGATCCGATTAAATTAATTTTTTTAGACATTTATTTTGAAACGGATATACTAAATTGATTTCCTTTTTTTTCCTTACTAGTGAGTAATCCGTCGAGATTCGACGGGCATATTAAGGCTTATTATTACTTATTGCTATATTCTGTAATTTCATTTAAATAAACGAAGATAATATGTTAGGTTTATATCCAACAATAAAAAAGTGAGATGATCATTTTGGGACAGAGGGAGTATCATGTATACACAGAAAATTACATTACTACATCCAGACTAACTTCATTTAGCCTATATGTATTAGGATAGTCAAACATATTTTGGTCACAGAAATCTATTTTTATTATAAAAATAAAAATGTGTGTACACTTGATCACCGATTTTTTAAGAGATGGAGAAGATATAATTTACACAAACTTGCATAATGATTTGAGCTTATATAATTTACACAAACTTTCTCACAAAATTATCTTTGGCAAACAGTAGTTTGGTAGGCTATTTTGTTTGTCAATTATATAGTCATTAATTAAATGAATCAAATATTAATCAATTTACAGTAGAACAACAATTCAATTATCAAATTATTCTTAGTTAAGAGCATATTTGAAATGAATGTCCAAAAAGTTTTGAAATTTGCTCTTGATCAAGAGCAAATTTGAAAATTTTTTGAACATCCATTATGGGACAGAGGGAGTATTTTCCATTATTGTATGCATAAAATTTATCTGTTTGGAGAGCGTAACATTGTTTAGAAAATCAAGTACACATTCAAATGCATAAACATAATGTATAATGAGTTCTCAAGTTATAGCTTAATAATGAAAAGTTTCATCTATTCTTTGGTAAAACAATTTTGAGATCAAATTTTGTGATTCCATAAATCCCCTAAAAAATAAAAATGTTAAATAGGATCACGAATTTAGTTGTCCATGCTGATCCTGATGACCTTAGAAAGGGTAAGTTTCATCTTCTTCATGATAAAATCAATTTCATTTCCGTCTACCTTGATTTAAATTCAATTGTTGTTTTGGGAGAATTTTTGCTAATTAGTGATGATAGTTTTAGTTAGACGATCAACAGATTCGAAAGCAATTACATAATTTTTTTTTTTTTTTTTGCAACTGAAGGAGTATTTCAGAATATGCTTTCCTTATTTTGCCCAATAGTACTAAAGTTTTCTAATAATATTCACTTCTTCTTCAGGAGGCCATGAAATCAGCAAAAACACTGGATATGCTGGTGGAAGGATTGCCTATGGTAGGCCATAATATTCCTTTTATTTACTCCGAAACTTCTAGTGCTTGAATAACACAAAAGCCTAATGATGTATATAACTAAAATAGCTTACATCATGATAAAAACTGTCTAAATAGGATACAAATCCCAATAAATTATCAGAGAAGAAGGTACATAGACTCTTAAAGCATTATGAGTTTGATGAAGATATGTAAAAATGGCTATAAAGAAATAAGTAATACTCCCTCCGTCCCAAAATGAATGTTAAAAAGAATACTCCCTCCGTCCCAATAGTAGCTTCCCATTTTGCCATTTTGGGTGTCTCGTTAATAGCTTTCACTTTCCTTTTTTGGCAAAGGAATCTTCACTATTCCCTCCACTCATTCTCTCTCCTCCATTATTTTAATACTCACAACACCATTATAATTTACTATTCTCTCCACTCATTCTCTCTCCTATTTTCAAATTACACTCACAATATTTTTACTTCCCCCCCTATTTCCTTAATTTGCGTGCTGCCCAAAAAATGGGCAGCTCTTATTGGGACGGAGTAGTACTAACTTTTGTCAAAACACAAAAGCTTAATTTTGTATATAGCTAAAATAGCTTACATCAAAGTAAAAAACTTTCTAAAACTTAAACAAAAAATAAGTAAACAAAAAAAGAAAAAAAAGAAAACGTCAAATTTTGTGACTTGCCTTTGCATCTCTATTCATGTCTTTCGTGACCTTTCCTGTATAAAGGGTGAAACTAAACTCTTAATGTAAGTATTAGCATCAAGTTTATCAACATAGCCTTGAGAGGGATGAATATATGGATTCTTGAATGATTTACTTTTGAGATCAAACAACAAAATGCGGTGGTTGAATTCCAATAAACTGAAGTTTTTTCCATTTCAAGGAGCAGACACTATCTGCAGTACAACATCATGGAGATGTCAATTTTCCACAAAATTCAAAGAATACTTCTACTCTTCTCAAGTCAACATAGTTTTAGAAATTATAAGAAGTGAAATATATACCCAACCATCTCATAGCTACACACTAAAGACGGTATGTCACCATGGGAAATTCATAACATAATCCTAGAAATAAATAAGTCATCTAAATTCTATTAGATAGATACAAAAATAAAAAATGTCTTTATTTTATCTGCTTCTCCAATGTACATCATAAAGACGGATATGTCACCATGTCCAATGAAAGAACCTTCTCCGCAACTAACCATTTACTCAAGCATGCCCATGTCATGGAATTTGGTCTCATTTGGTATTTTATCAATCTTTTTCACAACTGCAATCAAATCAAAAAGAAAAAAAATGAGCATTGAACATAAACATCTATTTGGTGCCCAGATTCTTTTTAAAAATTGTAAAAACATAACTTTCTGCCATCTAGTTTCTTATTAATCACCAGACTTAAAATCTTTAAATTAACTCATCAGAAGTAGCACAATAAAATTGATAGTTTCAGAAAAACAAACATCAAAAATAATAAAATTAAAGAAATAGAAAAATATGTATAGTGAGTGGGAGATTTTATAAAGCTACCTTAGTTTCATAATCCTTACTGTAACATATTGTGCTTACTCAAGACTATTAAATTTTTCATTAAGTATTGTTCATTACTCTAACTGATAAAATAAAAAGAAATAAAAAAAACTGTGCCAAGTGAAGTGGAATACACCAAAATAATTAATTTAGTACCAAGTGAAATTGATTATTTGCAATTACAGTAAAACTGTAACTCATGGAAAATGAGAGAGAGAGAGAGAGAGAGAGAGAGAGAGAGAGAGAGAGAGAGAGAGAGAGAGAGAGAGAGAGAGAGAGAGAGAGAGAGTGTCTTACCTTTGTATCGTAGCAGCAAGTCTTTCACAGTAGAAATTCTGAATCCAATACTTGACATTAACTACATCAGTAGAAGTTACAAATAGTCAAGTTAACTACATAAATATAATCACTTACAAATTTCGTTCCAAAATCACATGATTAACTTATTAATATTTATATATTAAAATTACCTCACAATTTGTGGAAAATTTCTTTATACACCACATTAGTTGTGGTATCATGCGTCTGACCATCTTTTTTACAAATGATAACTTTGAGACCTTTTTTACTGGTCACTCTTGATATTGCCACATAAAACTGATCGTGGCTAAATACAGGTCGGGGAAGGTAGAGTCCATCGTGTGAAAGTTCATCTGACTCTTATTTATAGTCATAGCAAAGCAAACGACCAAAGGGAATTACCTCCGCTAAAACTTCACGGGAAATTTTGTCAAATCTGATGGACTCAAGATCATTCTAGGAATAAAAACCTTCATTCCAACATTTTTACCCGACAATATTTTTACTTCAACTACGTGCTTTCCAATATTTGTGACAATCATTCTAGTTCCATTGCATAATTCTGAAGCTTGATCAATAATCATGAGCAACTTGACCATACACCCAACTTTAAGCTTGATGATGTGATTTGGCAATCCTGAGCATTTAATCGTATTTAGAAACTCAACTGAAAAAACATCCTCATATCCTGTAATATCTCTATCCTCCTTACTGATGCTATCTGAACTCATATACTCCACCTCTTCACCGGGTAACAATGACATCACATAATCATTTATGCAATCTACTATTTCATTTGTTGGTGCCAAAACAACTCTACTTTGACAAAATCCATCAAGAAACATATTTTTTAATGTGTTAGGATATGTATATTCAACGATAGCTGCAATAGGATCATTTGCATCTCTTATAAGAATGTCATCCGGTATCTTAATATCAACTTCTATGTCATTTTTTCACTGACATTTCCATCTCCGGCCTGTAATATCCATTCAGCAAAATCCCTAATCTCTGAAACATCTGAAGAAGATGAACCAACCTATGTATAGACAATATTGTTACTATAAAACATTTAAATAAATGAAAAACAGAAACATAAAATATATAATTTTTGATAGCAGATGAGATTACCTGCAACCTCATGTTTTTTGTCAATTTAAGGACTTCACATGAATTTCAAAGTTTAGATGAACTGATGGTAGCATGCACAATATCATGTCGGCTTCCTTTAGGAACAACCGACAATATTTGTCTGAAATCACCTCCTAACACAACAACTAATCCACCGAAGGCCTTATCAGAGCATCGACCGTAAGAAGTACGCATAATGTCCCTCAAGCTCCTATGAAGAGCCTCGAAGCAGTGCTTGTGGGTCATTGGAGCCTCATCCCAAATTATTAGCTTTGTTTTCTTTAGAAGACCACACACTTCAGAATCCGGCTTGATCTTGCTGCAAGTTGAGCTTTCATGGACCTGTATGGGTATACCGAATCTAGAGTGAGCAGTTCTACCCCTAGGAAGAAGCAAAGAAGCTATACCGCTAGAAGCCACCGGAAGAACTATATCCTTCCTGCTTCTTAAGGCCGAGCACAATATCTTCCATATGAAAGTCTTTCCCGTACCTCCATACCCATACAAAAAGAACACACCACCATTGCCATTATCAAGTGCAGTCATAATCTTATCATAAACCAATTTTTGCTCTTTGGTCAAACATGCATATAATCTAGAGTATTCAGCCTTCATCTCATCTACATCATATGGCATTTCATCTAATATTAACATATTTTCCGCATCACAAATGACAGAACTGATAGGTTTAGGCATATCCTTAAAATTATGGAGACCGCTACAATTCGCTGCAAGTAACTTATCAATTTCTTCCAATGCAAAATTTTTAACTTGCTCGTCACTGAGTGTTAGACCTGTATATAAGCATTAGATTCAAATTAAGAAGTAAATGCTCATAAAAATGATAACCAAAATTAAGCTAAAAAAATAATAATATATGAAACATGAACCATCGAATAAACTATAAGATAAATCATAAAATTATTAAATCAAATATTATAAAAGATTTACCAGTATTGTTAAAATTCTTTTGATGCTTGTAGATGATATCATCTGAGAGAAGTTGCCAATTTTATTCCATATGTCTTGTGGCCTCGACATACTATTAGACAGTAGTAGCATTGCTAATAGTCTTCTTAATAATCTGGGGACCCCCATTCACTTGCTTCTTTGATTCCATCAACATATTCTTTATCATCATCTAACAATCCTAGAGCATAACATGCTGCTTTGTAATCAGGGTGTACAAAGCTGTCTACAGTTTTCAAATCAACATGACATGTAGCACCAGCAATATGATTTAACATCAACCTCATATAGTAGATATCACCTGAGAACAGGCAATGATATAGGTAATGTGAGTATTAGTATTGGGTTCAAAAATTAAAAGGCTAAAAAGCTAAAATATATGATGAGTACTTGCTATTTTTTATTGTTAAAAAAAGATTGTCCCATTTCCAAAATTGTTAGGTTAAAATAATTAAACTTTCAAAATTGTCAATCAAAGAAGGAGGGAGGAAGGAGAGACTAAGAGTTTAACGACACAATCTCAAGTATAAACATTATGCTATATACATTGTGGTCAATACAAAAATATCAAGTATCATCAACCAAGGTTCTAAAAAGCGCTAGGCGGATGCTAGGCGGCGGAGCCGGGCCTAGCGCCTAGGCGGGGACTAGTCGGGGACTAATCGGGATTAGTCGGGATTAGTCATGACCTAGGCGGGGCTTAGAACTAGGCGTTGGAGAGGGGCCTAGCGCCTAGGCGGGGCCTAGGCGCCCTTAGGCGGGGTCTTTTAGAACAGAGTCATCAACGCATTCATTAGGACAAATATCCAAGTTTGCTAGATATATTAGCAATTAAAAATGTTATTTTCGGTTGACAATTGAAAAATCTAAGTAAATTTGTGATTTCCTTGATAGAAGTAAATGATTTCGTTAGTGTTATTTAAAAACTCATATCGAAGTCACTTTGACGTCTAAGCATGGAACCTTTCATAATAAGATGCATTTATAGAAGGAAAACCGTTGATTATGTAATGGAGTTGAAGTTAGAAACTTGGTGATACCGGAGTATGGCATGGTAAATTTACATCTTATGCCCAATATATTATGTTGCAAAAAGATCAAGAAAATTTGATCACAGAAGCTGATTCCAGAATATGCAGTGCTGGAATTTGAGTCAACTTGGCTGAATAAACTATATCGACTCGAAAGGATCTAGAAGGGGTGGAGTAAATGGTTGGAAAGATATGCGAGTCTATTTTCTAACAAAAAATCGGTTCGCAAAAATAGTGTTTGGGCACGGAGTTATTGCAGTTTTGGGCAAGGCGCGCTTTGCTGACCGCATAACACTTCAAAATATACAGTGCTGAAATTTGAGTGAATTTTGCTGAATAAACTATATCGACTTGAAAGGATCTAGAAGGGGTGGAGTACATGGTTGGAAATATCTGTGAGTCTATTTTCTAACAAAAAAATGGGTTCATAAAAATAGTGTTTGGGCACAGAGTTATTAAAGTTTCGGTCAAGGCGCGCTTTGCTGACTGCATAACACTTCAAAATATGCAGTGCTGGAATTTGAGTCAACTTGGCTGAATAAAATGTATCGACTCGAAAGGATCTAGAAGGGGTGGAGTACATGGTTGGAAATATCTGTGAGTCTATTTTCTAACAAAAAAACCGGTTCGCAAAAATGGTGTTTGGGCACGGAGTTATTGCAGTTTTGGTCAAGGCAGGCTTTGCTGACTGCACAACACTTCAACACAGCAAATGGAATTTGAATTTTCTAGTAATATCATGTAGTTCTATGCAAATGACAAAAGTATCATTATTTTCTTCATCTTTACTCGTTATACAAACTTCAATTGACCCAAAATCCCAAAAGTTTAATGCAAAATTTGTAAAGAAAACAAAGTAGCATACTCCCTCCGTTCCAAGTGACACTTTTAATTATAAAGAAAAGAACACAATAAACATTTATTTTGGAATGGATGGAGTACTATACTTGAGTTATTTAAGACATTTTTTTTAAACACTTAACATTTGTGAGGGGTTAACTAATGAGGGATTGATTCAGGATTTCATGTATTTTGATACACCACTTATATGACTGGGGTTTTAGGCCTCAAACTCCAAATTTTTCTCTTGTTCAAAGATGGAGTCTCTTTTTCAATAAGCTTTTTTTTTTCTTCCAAAAATTTAAAGTTGATATATTTTTAGAATCCGAATGCATGATTATACACATTGTTATGAGTGTCTATGAGAGTTGAGAAAAACAATAATATAATAATAGTAGATCGCATCGACGTCAGATAGTAGATATCACCTGAATTCATGGGGACATGATAAATTCATCCTATTGATGTGCCTTTCTTTCTAGGACGCCATTGTCGCTTTGGCTTATCCCACACAAAGTGCTGCGGGAATTCATTATACTTGGACTGTCGAGCCTTCGAAATCCATTATAAGATGAGTAAGTTTTAGGGGAAACCTTTTTCTTCATAAGTTATAAAAGTCCACTTTTATTCTTAAAAATATCAAGTTTAGACCTTAACACATTGAGTTTAGGCCTTAAAATATCTAGAAAATAAAATAGTGAGTTTAGGCGTTAAAATAGTGAGTTTAAGCTAGAAAATAAAATAGCGAGTTTAGGCCTTAAAACAGTGAGTTTAGGCTTTAAACACCAAGTCGATATATTTAAAAATAAGATTTTTTGATAACTTATGGAGAAGCAAGTTTTCCCCAAAATTTTCTGTTATAAGATACTATCTATCAAAGAAATTAAGGTAGCATAATGAAACTACCATCAAATATTTTTCTATTCATGCATGATCTTCATGTTACTATCGTCGTCTAGTTTGAAAAGAAATCATAGATAATACATCGCAGAGAATTTGGTAATTCTCTTTCTGATCAAATATTCGAAAGATTTATTTCTAATCAAATATTCTAAAATATAATCCCAACAATACTTTTAATACGTTTCACAATGACAAAATACCCAATAAAATCACCAACAAACAATAATTTGAACTGGAAAAGAAATTGCAAAGTTTGAAAAGAGTACTAATATAAAATGGAGAATTAAATGTCTAAAAATAAACTGCCAATCTGTAACTCTTTACTACTCATCTAGTTTCTCTCGCTTGATTTGTTTGATAGCTTTCGTAACAGACAATTGTTCCTCCTCATCATTGGAAATAGTAACGTGCGAACGTTTCTTTGGAGTCTGGTCATCTAATAAGGATAGTTCAGAGTTTTCCCCCACAGATTCCAGGAGCTTATCCTACAAAATTTTAAAAGTAAAACGTTATAGTTAAATAAAATATTGTCTTTAAACAATAATGAAGATTGTAATAAGGATTAAATATGTAATGCTGCTTAAATTTTACCTCAATATTACAGTTCAAGATGGTCACATCTTCATCTCCATCATTATGTTTGGAAGCCACCTCATGGAGTTTAAATCAATTCAAACTTGAACAAGTATATCATTTTATATATGTAAATAATTTGTTGTAAGTTGTACTTACATCAATATTTATGAGAGATAAAAATTGCGCAATGATATTAGTATCCTCCGTCACATGTTTTACAGTGAAAGTTCGCTTCTCGTGAGCAGTTTCTAACGTTCTTTGATCAACATCTATTCTGAATAAAAATTCCCTTTCAAACAAATTCTCAAAACATTCAGGCAGATGATCCTGTTGAACATTACCACAAATTTATATTTTTTACAGATATTATATAGTATTAAAATATATGATGATAAAAAATAACAAAATAAATTAACCACCTCTGAGACATCTTTAAGAATGGAAGCAGCCGACATCCCGAGCAAAGTAGATGATATGCCATCGAATAGGATAAAGTGAGTCTCATATTGATCTTTATCAATGACGCAAACTCTGATTTTGAACCTAAAAAGCAGAAATAATGCCCAATTAGTATGCAAAAAATGAGACATTGTATATATTCTTGAGATGTATCCATATAAAAATTAATCAACTTCCTCCATTACCTTTGGATAACGCTGCTATAAGATGTTTGCATTTAGAGCACATCTTTGAGTTCCTATCGAATCCTTTAGCACACTTCGCGTTTCTACACCCGTCATAGTACCATTTTGCATGTGAATCCACACCGAATATGATTGTCAACACGGTATATACACCAACCTAATAAAAAAGAATAATTATAGTAAGAATATTTACATGAATATAATTGACTAAAAGATTTAATTCTGAAAATTTATAATATACCTCGTTACATGTGAGCAAATCACTAATTGATTTGAATTCTCTGGTGTTCAACCACATATCACCCCCATTGATATGACTACTCTCATTAGTGTTAGTAGTCAAAGAACGATTGTTGAATGAAAATTTGATAATATCCCTGTAAAATAAAAAAGATATATGAAAAATATACATGAAAAGAAAAAATATACTCCCTCCGTCCCGCTACAAGCTGCACGCTTTCCTCATTGGGCATCCCATTACAAACTGTACACTTCCTAAAATGGAAAAGAATCTTTACTATTTTACCCACTAATTCTCTCTCCTACTTTACTTTTATACTCACAATACCAATCAACTCACTATTTCCTACCCCACTTTCTCTCTCCAACCTTACTTTTCATACTCACAAAACTTACTCCAATAACTTTTTCCTTAATTCACGTGCAAACAGTAACTGTGCGAGTTGTAGCGGGACAGAGGGAGTATGTAACAAATTCATAGATTTTTATTATTAGAGTTTAATCTTAACTTACTTGTTATGAAACTCTGCCACTTCAGGAAATGATGGATTTATATGAAATTTGGAGGCATGTTTCATTGTCTGGACACGTGTCTTTCCTGTATAAGTAATTGAACGTATCTAATATGTAACTAAGCTTTAATCAGAAAGTAATAACAATCTAAATAAATATATGATAAAAATACCTTGAAATCTCGACAACATTCCAACTGTAAAATATTTATAACAGGGTGTTCCGTATCTTCACCCTTATTCTCAATAAACGCTTTAAGTTCATCTCCATATGATTCTCATAAAACGCAAGACAACTCCATTTTGCTGTCAAAATAATAGAATGTAATTGTATAATAAATACTAAAGAAATAAGTATTCAAATTATAGTATCTATAAATAAGTATAATTGATGATATTTTTGTACATATTACATACTCGTTATCAATAAGTTGCACTTCCAGCGTTCTAGCATTCAGTTTCTGCACAACTTTAAAATCTGATAAAGGTAAAATAACCTCACCAATGACATCTAGCAAATAACAATGTCATGTTAGTAAATTTAATAATTCAATTAAAAGAAAATAAATATAATTAATTTATTATCAAAAGAAAAAAAATGATATATGAGGCATGGTTCTCACCCACTATGAACTCTTCATTTAAACACCCAATTGATTGAAAAGGTGTGAACATGAAACTATTTTCTGAAATTTGTAGAGACGTATCGGCATCTTCTACCTTAGTCCTCAAACTCATAGATAGTTTCCATTTGTGATTAAGTTTTGCCTTTTGAGTTGATTGAATATTTTCTTCAACCCCAAAATTTTCGATATTTAGAACTATCCCAATTTCAAACTTAATCTTCAAATTAGATGGCAAGCTGTTCGAGATGGTAGCCTGAATTTTAGAACCCTAAACAAAATAAAAAATAGTATTAAAGATTCAATATGAAGATCAAATTAAATAAATAGAAGCCTGAATAAAAATTATGCAAGATAAAGAAGTAAATTAATAAAAATTATTACCTCTTCATCAACTAATATCATCTTATCTAACGTTTTTCCATATCGATTTGTCTGCTCTCATTTGTGTAAAATGTGAGCGTTAATGTTACAAAACCTAGCGTTCTTATCAATTGATTTAATACCAATCCATTGACTTGTCGACATAATCTGTGATTTCATTTAAATAAACGAAAACAATATGTTAGGAAAATATCCAAAAAACGAAATGAATGCGCTTTTGTAGCTCAACTGCACTTACATAAGTTTCACCTTTGCCATTTTTTATTGTCCAGAAAAGATCGTCTCATTTTCAAAATTGTTGGTTTAAAATAATTAAACTTCCAAAATTTTCAATCAAAGAAGGAGGGAGGAAGGGAGAATGAGAGCCAAACAATAATATCTCAAGGTATCAATGTCATGCTATATGCTCCCAAACATAGATTAACTAAAGAGAAGGTTCAGAAATCTCTTGAAAGTAACAATAATAAGAATTGCATTCACCATGAACTTATACACAATCTGATCTTACATTTGAAGGTTCACCCATAAGACTAAACTGAATTTAAACTTGAAGATGCATGGGTGTGACATATGGACAGTGTGAAGTCCTAAACTTATATAAGCAAAAACGGCTGCAACAATAATTCTGATGCTCCAAAGTTATTGTAATGTATCCTTTTCTAGACATATATCTGAACTCATGGAGACATGGAGTCATGGACAACATTTTTGTTTCTTTAAACTATAAGCATGAAGAATAAAGAAACATAAAAATATAAAGTTTACTAACAATAATATTACTCTATCCTTGAAGAAGAAAAGAAATAAAAAATTAAATCTTTATGATAGTTTGGAGGTTGGATCATAACTCTAGATAAATTATCAAAGTGGTTTGGGAACTTTATATTTTCGATGGTTCGTCTTTCTATTCAGGATCTCAACTTAGCTGCCTATCTTAGAAAGGACATACTGCTTCTTATTTTAATTTTTTGAGACTTCGTTACTCTTTTTTAAGCAAACTTATTGTATAAGCTTAATTTACTAAGTCAAACTGCTGAAGAACTTATATTGAAGATGAGATATCAAAAAATTCAATATTTCGAAAGCATTACCATTCAATTAGTCTCTTGAAACAATTTAACTTTGACAATTAATTGAAAATGGCAGAAACCATTACAACCCTTTAAAATGGCCAACAACAAACTTATGTTATAAGCTTAATTTACTAAGTCAAACTGCTGAAGAACTTATATTGAAGAGGAGATATCAAAAAATTCAATATTTCGAAAGCGTTACCTTTCAATTAGTCTCTTGAAACAATTTAACCTTGGCAATTAACTGAAAATGGCAGAAACCATTACAACCCTTTAAAATGGCCAACAGCAAACATATTGTATAAGCATAATTTACTAAGTCATTTTGCTAAAGAACTTATATTGAAGAGGATATATCAAAAAATTCAATATTTCAAAAGCATTACCTTTCAATTAGTCTCTTGAAACAATTTAACCTTGACAATTAATTAAAAATGGCAGAAACCATTACAACCCTTTAAAATGGCAAACAACAAACATATTGTATAAGCTTAATTTACTAAGTCAAACTGCTTAAGAACTTATATTGAAGAGGAGATACCAAAAAATTCAATATTTCGAAAGCATTACCTTTCAATTAGTCTCTTGAAACAATTTAACCTTGACAATTAACTGAAAATGACAAAAACCATTAGAACCCTTTAAAATGGCCAACTGCAAAAAAAATATACTCCCTCCGTCCCAGCCGAGTGGATACCAAAAATTTGGGCACACAAATTAAGAAAAAGTAAGAGAGATAAAAAATGAAAGAAAATGTTGTGAGTATGAAAAATTAAATAGGAGAGAGAGTGAGTGGGAGGAATAGTGATTTGATTGGTGTTGTGAGTGTAAAAGTAAAATATGAGAGATAATGAGTGGGGAAAATAGTAAAGATTCCCTTCCATTTTGGGCAGTCTCCATTGGGCTGGGATGGACCAAAAAGGAAATAAGTATCCACTCGACAAGGACGGAGGGAGGGAGTATATATATATATCAATGAAAAGGAGGAAAGATGGGGAGTTATTTCAATTTTTGCAGGTTAATAGAGTAGGAAATACCGTCTAAAAGGAAGATGTAAATAAGGAAGATGTGTAGGATTCTGAAATTAAGGAAGATCGCATTTTGATTTATGAGTGTTAATAAGGAAGATGTGTATTTCACCCAGATTATTAAAGATGTGCATTAATTTATGGTAATCAACGTGATATGCACATATTTTTTATTATATTTTTAAGATTAACAACTTTCTTTAAAAAAATAAAAATAAGATTAAAAAAATGGTACAATCATTCTCTCGGTACAACTCTGTGTATGTATATGGATCATTATAGTACTACTTCTTTCATCTAAAAAAGAATTATAAATAAATTATTTAAAAAAATATATTTATTTTGGACCGTTACTCTTTGATTATATTTTTAAATTCCTATTTATAAGACTTTTGCATGTATATAGATCATTACATTAATATTTCTTTCGTCCCAAAATAAAAATAATGGATCAATTTTTATTTTGCATAAAAAAATATTCATTTATTAGACTTTTATATATCAAATATTTCAATTTATAAAATAATTTGTATGTATATGGATCATAATTATAGTATTACTTCTTCTGTCTCAAAATGAATTATAAATAAAAATTTTAAAAACAAAAAATATGCATTTGAATAAAATATTAATCGATCCAATTTTGAAGAGTTACATTTCCTTATTTACTAATAGCTTTCCCGTTTTCTGAAAATTCAAAATTTGATTTCAAAATTCAAATGTTGATTGAGCTTAAATCTGGGTAATTTACTGTATAAATATTTATCTTATAAATATTAACCTTTTATTAGCCTAAAATTTCGGGATAATTTGATTTCAAAATTCAAAATCTGAAAATTTCGGTACTTTTTCAAATTAACCTTGATTTATTGGTTTGACTTTTTAAAGGACTAAGCTACAAAATGAATCAAATTAACCTTGATTTATTGATTTGACTTTTTAATGGACTAAGCTACAAAATGAATCTTTTTTAAAGGACTAAGCTAAAAATTTATTTTAATGTATAATTATTAATTAATTAAACTTATTGGATTTATTATGAATTAAATTACCAGGATCTATTGACCAATGAGAGAATTACATAATGCCATGTCATAATAGTGACATGACTTAATGTGAGGGCTCTAAATGTTTGTCTTTTAATATATTATATAAATTCCTTTTCCCCCATCATATTTATAAGTTAAATATGATTGCGGGCTATTTAGGATTTATTTTATATTTACTCACATTTATAAAATATAAAAACAAAAGTCGCTAGCTTAAGTTTTTTTTTTCTTATCACACTTGTCTACATTTAGAAAAAAAAAGGGTTTATTACAAAAAAAACTAACTAAAAAAGATGGCATTTACAAAAAAAAAAAAACAAGTAAGATGGGAAATTACAAAAAACTACTTTTTTTATTTATTTTTTTACAAAAAAACTTTTTTTTATCAGTTTTGGTCAAACAACTGATAATTTCAGTTATCAGTTGTTCAAACAAGTGATAATTTCAGTTATCAGTTGTTTACAACTAATAACTGAAATTATCAGTTGTTTGAAGAGTAATTTGTGCTTCAAACAACTGATAATTTCAGTTATCAGTTGTAAACAAGTGATAACTGAAATTATCAGTTGTTTGAACAACTGATAACTAAAATTATCAGTTGTTTGACCAAAACTAAAAAATAAATTTTTTTGTAATTTTGAATTTATGTGTTTTTTTTTTTTTTTTTTTTGTAATTTCCATTTTTCTAAAGTAGTTTTTTGTAAATGCCTCAAAAAAATCTAATAAAGATGTACTTTGAAAGTTGACTACTTCTACCAAATAATGACATATTTGCCCTTGCTAGATGGAGATTACAAATTTGCGCTTGAAAGTTCTACCAAATAATGACATATTTGCCCTTGCTAGATGGAGATTACAAATTTGCTCTTGAAAGTGATATTTTTGGAAAAATTAACAACTTTGCTTTTATATACTCCCTCTGTCTCGCTATAAATCACACTTTTCTCTTTGGGCGTCCCGCTACAAATCACACACTTCCTAAAATGGCAAAGAATCTTTACTATTCCCTCCACTGATTCTCTCTCCTACATTATTTTAATACTCACAACACCATTATAATTTACTATTCCCTCCACTCATTCTCTCTCCTATTTTACTTTTACACTCACACATTTATATCATTATTTTTTTCCTTAATCCACGCGTGTACAGTAACTAAGTGAATTGTAATGGGACGGAGGGAGTATATAGTTATAGATATTCTCGGTGTTCCATTAAAAAAGTTACATTTGCTCTTGATAAAAGCAATTTTGAAATTTTTTTCGACATTCAATTACGGATGAAAGGTGTAAGAATTTCTTTTTAATCATAAAAGATAGTCTCACTTTGATGTTAATGGGTAATTCAATCAAACTTTAACCATAATTCTACGAAATTTTAGTTATCCTTATGCAATCTAAAAATTGCTATTAATAGCATTTATAGTGATAAATCAATAACAATTTTTAAAATTGTATAAAGACAATTGGATTTAATAAAGTTATATCGGTGTTTGATTGAATTGACCATATAAATCAAAATATATATAATTATGTTTTCGAGAGGGAGGGAGGGAGTATATAATAAGTTAGGATATATTTTTTGTATTAAAAGTCATGTAAGAAAAAATATAAATTTTTGGTTATATGCCTACAAGGAGAATAACAATGGCAGATATGTGTAACTTCAACATACCAACTACATGTGAATTGATATAAAAAATGAAGAATCTTGCAAGAGTAATTAATTAGAATAAACACATAATTTTATTCAAACATTGTAGGGGAGTACAAAGAGATCGACTTCAACGCCAATCGTATTGCTTTCCATAATCATGGAACTTGGTATGTAAGTAAAATCCATCCTCCTTTACGACCCAACGACATTTACTACCATCATATAAATCCTCCCAACAGACATTGATCATTTTCTTCGTGAAAACATCAAATATCTGAGTCTTTTCCTTCCATTGAAAGCTGCAATAGAAAAGGGTGGTATGGATTAAATTTAAACAAAAGTGCCATTCATAAAAATTGTTGTAGCCGATTGTAAGATTTCCGAGATCAGTATCTTTTGATTTACAATGAACTGAGATATCGTTGTTATTGATATCATTTGTAATCTGGACAAAGTACCCTTTGGTCCATAAACAACTTGCATTTGCTGTAGTGACAAAGTAAAATCCAAGGGTGAGAAATAAAGAGAGGCTTCCCATGGACAAACTCATGCCTTAATTTAAACAATCATTTTGCAGTGTCATCTTATATATAGATTGCAAGACCCCAACTTTTTATTTAATGCATATTCTATCCCAAAATAAATATTTTTCTTAGTTAATTTGGTTGAACTTTAATCAAACAAAAGCTGAATTATTTTTATAGGGATCCTAGGACTTGAAAAACAAGTCAAAATCTTTTCAAAATAACCTTGTTCTATATAATAACCTAATCAAACAATAAAACATCAAAATATCACCCCCCTAATCTACTTCTAATAATAAAAATACTACCTGTTTAAAATAAATTCCGAAAATAATAAAAATTAAACATAACTTATCATGATTATTTCTATGCATCAAATAGAAACGCTATTAATAATTATTTTTAAAATTTAATAAAGATAATACTTTTTCATAAAATGTTGATCAAAACTAAACCAAAAAATGTTCCATTTAAGAGTCTAATTTCAATAAATAAACACTACTAGAATCTGTCCGATTACTCACGGAATATTACCCACGGAATATTCCGTGGGTATTACCCACGGTATTACCCACGGAAAAACCTAATTACCCACGGTTTGAAAAAGTCAAAGTAAAACAAAAAAAAAAATTCCCACGGAAATTCCGTGGGTAAACGTCTTCATTACCCACGGAATAGATTTCGTGGGTATTTTCGACGAAATTTCCGTGGGTATTACCCACGGTATTACCCACGGAAATTTCCGTGTGTAATCTGATAATTACGTGGGTAAATTGAATTTCCTTGGAATTACCCACGGAATGGTTTCCGTGGGTAATACCCACGGACATTTCCGTGGGTAATCTGAAATTTCCGTCGGTAAGTTTTTTTTTTTTTTTAAATAACACGAGAATTCCTCTTTCTCCTTCTGTACGTTTTTCGATCACTCTTTACTCGGCGTCGACGGCGATTGACGAGCTACCATTGACGTGAGCTCCCTCTCTCTTAGGCGGCGAGGATATTTGATTTCACGACGATTGACGAGCTCCCAAGTCGGCAGCCTCCATTCATTACACCGAATTTGTCACTACGGCGTCCATTTGGATCTCTTCTCTCCCTTCCGGCCACCTCCTCAGTGTATTCCCTCCTTCTCTTTCCCTTCTGGCCAGTTCAGCCGTCCAATTTGCAGAAAGTATGTAAGAAAAATCGGAATGTAAATCCATTGAATTAGTTAGTCTGTTTTTTTTTCATTTTGATTGAGTTAGGTTCCTGAATAAAAGATTCAGATTTTATATTACTCCATAAGTGAAATTCAAATAAATGTCCGTTAATGTTATGGGCATTATGAAAATAGACGATCATTTCAGTAATCGAATGAGCTTGATGGTTAGGCTATGAAATTTGGAATGATGAAATTTTGACATTTGCTGATGGGAAAATACATGAGAGATTATAACTATTTAAGTTGAAGTACAATAAACAAGTTTGATTAATCGGTCTCAATCAAACAAAAATAATGAAAAATGACAAAGGGGATAATGACAGATATTCTTCCAATAATGTACTTCACTAATTAGGTATTGCAGCCCGTTATTCCACTAATTAGGTATTGCAGCCTTTTCCAATGGTTCACAAAGAAGTATTACTACGCACATTGTCCCAAAATTTTCTATTTTCGTTTGTCCCAAAAAAGTTAGTCTCATTTATAAAAAAAAACTTTTAAGAAAATTTGACTCCTCAATGTGAATTCTTGAATGATTCTTGTTAGCAAAAGCTTTCTCCACGAAATATTATCCATGAAATATTTCACCACTATTACTAACGAAATATTTTTTGTTACCAACATATTCATATGAAGGTCAAATTTAAAAAAATTTAACGAAATATTATCGAAAAAAAGTCCTTATTATACTCTTCTATTTTTATACTTTTCTATTTTATATCTATTTTATATCTATTTTATAGGGTTGGCACTATATAAAGAAAATTTCACTTTCAAGTTCAAGGAGGAAAAAAAAAACAACGCCTCAGTACTTCACCAAAACCAAATCGACGCCGGCGCACAGAGAGAAAGAAGACGCAATTGCGTCAACTGCAGCGCCAGCCACCGTCGCACCGCACCGTCGCTCACCTTCGTGGCTTCGTCGGACAAGAAAAGGAGTGAAGAGAAGAACGTCGCCAACGCCAAGAGATCTCTCTCCTTCAGTCCTTCGCATTCTGTGCCCTAATTTGATCACCAAAGGCAAAGGTAACTTACAGCTTTGAAGTCGGATTCTGTGCCCTAGTATTAGTAATGTTATCAATTGATTTTTGAAATCGGATTCTTGGCCCTAGTAATGTTATCAATTGATTTTTGAAATCGGATTTTTTTGAACATTTATTTTGGGACTTTGTGTAGCTTTCTGAGAAAATGCATCTTTTCCGTTCTTTCCTTTTCTCTCATCCCCAACCATATTGCCTTCATAATGGATGTAAATTGGAGATATTCTAAACAGCACAATTTGATGGAAGGGGCAGGTCATAGGGTTGGGTTCTCAGCTCTAGATGTTGAGATACTGTTATGAGCTAGGAGTGAAGTATGTAACAATATATGCATTCAGCATTGAGAACTTCAAACGGAGTCCCGAAGAAGTTGAATCACTTGTGGAATTAATGCGGGAAAAGATTGAAGCATTAATTGATGAAGAAAGCATAGTAAATCAGTACGGAGTTAGGGTTTATTTCATAGGAAATCTCAAACTCTTGAGCGGGCTGTTAGGTTAGCGGTGAGAGAGCTATGGCTGCCACCGCAAGTAACTCCAAAGCAGTGCTCTCAATCTGCATTGCCTACACGTCCACCGATGAGATTGTGCATGCTGTTCAAGAATCATTTAAAGAAAAATATGATGAAATCAGAATATTGGATACAAGTGGGTCCGGATACGGTCTGTTAGGGCTGGGTGGGATTGAAACAAAGCAGAGAAATAATGTTATTGATGTTATAGATATTGAGCGACATATGTATATGTCAGTTGTACCTGATCCTGATATTATACTTCGTACTTCTGGTGAGAGTAGGCTAAGCAATTTTCTCCTATGGCAGAGTTCACGGTGCCTTCTGATCTCTCCCTCTGCGCTTTGGCCGGATATTGGTTTCTGGCACTTGGTTCAGGCGGTTTTGGATTTCCAAAGAAATTTGTTTTATTTGAAGAAACATAAGGAAGCGTGAATTCATTGGTGGAATCTAATTGTTAACTTTTTGATGGTTTTTTGGTTGCTTTGGCTTGCACTAACTGCTATAACCCTGATCAGGGTTCTCACAGTAAGGTAGTCCTTTTTCCGTAGTCTTATACAAACACATTGAACATGGGCTGTCTTATATTTTGTTGCCCCAAAAGTTATCTTTCATAACTCTTGGAAGATATCCCTTTAGTTTTCTTATGGGATCCCTTTATGTGTTCTTGCCTGCAGCCTTTGTGTACTTCTATAATCTAAATGTACATTATTCTTCATATTCCTTAATATTAGGCTTTTTAATTCTTCATCATATGTAGTTTTTATTTGGTAGCTGTTTATTTAAAGTGACCAGTACTGTGCGTGAACCTAATGTTTAGTAGCCAATCATTTTACCCGAACATGAGAATCCTTTCTGCTTGCGTTGGGGCATATTGTGGGGGAAAGATTGCTGAAGCAGGCCTTGAATTCTGCTCAAAGCCATCATAATATATGGTTTTCAAGAACACTATTTCAGGGTATAAATCCGTTTCTCAAGTTTTTACTTTTCTTAAACGTTTCTTATTGATTTCATAATGACCCACTTTTCTTTGATGTCATCTTTGTTTGACAGGGAAGCTTTATCTTAAAGAAACTGTGGGATCAAGTGTAAGACTTTGTCGATTCAGCAGTTGCTACATTTATGGGTGAATGTTTCTTTTCTTTTAGAATTCAATAATAACATTAATATCAGGAAATTGTTACAAAAAGGTTCCTACTTTAAACAAATTACATTTATCCAAGATGAAGCCTCAAAAAATCTCTATGTACATTTGATTAATATCGTCTTTTTTCCTCAGATGCGTTCGAGAGTTTTGATGTTCACAAGCCTACACGTAATCTCAAGAAGCATTCAAGTATCAGCAATTCATATCGTAAGCTTCTGACATCCCTCATATGATCAAAATATGATGTATGCCTTGTGGTTTCGCTTAATTAGTTACTACCTTTATCAATTTGGCTTGCTAGAAAACTCCATAAGCAAAAAGAGACGACATTGAAAATTTTGCTCTAAAACATTGAGCAGTTTTTTGGTCCACTTCATGGATTTTTCTGTACCGACTCACAATTTTCAAGGGTCATTGGCTATAATTTTTGGAGAGGTCTATCAGTGTATTTTAAGTAGGAAAAATTGGTGTAGGATTATGAGCTTTGGAGTGAGAGAAATTGCAGTTTTGGTGAGGTTTGTTGTCAGCAAAAAGGTGTCTGCTGTTTGAGGACAGCAACTTCAAATGAAATCTGGTATTGACTCACGAGGTTGTTGGCTTTGGTTTTGTATTTTCTGGAAAGGCATGTGAGTGTACTTTACTTACGAAAAATCGGATTGCAATTTCGTGAAGCGGAGAGAGAGATATTGCAATTTTTGTGAAGGGTGTCAAGGCTGATTTTCAGAGCTCCAGCAATTTTTTTTTTTCCAACAATGGCTCTTCTTGGTTGGTTTTGATGGTATTTTAGGGCCTTAAAAGGTTCATTTCCCCCTCAGATGGTGTTATGACAACCCTTTGCTTGTCACAATTCTATGTTGTTTGTGTATATCAATGTTGTTTGTCTCAAGTTTCATGTTATACTAATTGATTGTACTTGTGTATATATATATATATATATATATATATATATATATATATATATATATATATATATATATATATATTTGTTAAAGTGTAGGTTTATTTTTTGTCATTATTAATTGTTTTTTGTTATATATATTGGACAGGAAACATATGTGAGGCGTGCTCGTGAAGAGGCTATTGAGGAAGGAATTATCGAGATTGAAAGCACTGGACTGTCTCCATTTCGATTTGGACTTTGGAAGGCCATTGTCATTCATCACGGGCGACAAAAAGGTGATCGATTGCCCCGGATTCGAAAATCATGGAGTTTGCTTTCTTTAATGACTTGCCATTAAGGAAAGTCATTAAACATCCAAGTTGACACTCGTGTAAACACCCGGAGTTAAGGAAATGGAAGATCGAATGGAGGAACGATTGCGGCAAGAAAATGAACAACTGCGGCAAGAGATGGAGCAACAAATGCAAGAAATGATGAGATCTATGCTCCAACAGCATCAACAACACCCTCCTAGTGGTAATAACTCTTCACTCTTCTATTGAACCATACCTAAATTCGAATGTAACTTTGAGTGGAAGTGGGCGTAGAGGTAGTCGTGGTGGTAGCACCCAGAGTCGTAAAAGTTGAATTTGACATGTTTTTATTTGGTTTGGAATGGTAACTTAACTACCACACTTTGTTTTTTTGGTTTGTAATATGATATATTGTTTAGAGAATTGTACGTTAATGTTTTATATGGTTTGGAAGACATTGTTTTGAGATTGTTTAAGAATTGTGTATATTGTTTGTTTGGATGGTGTGAATGTTATATATTATGAGATTGGATTTTTGGTTTTTACAGGTGGTCTTTTGGCTTTTACAGTTGGTTTTATGAATTTTCAATTTTTTCTTAAATTTTGAATAAATTACCCACGGAATTTTTCGTGGGTAATCATTTTTTTAAAATTCTGAATAAATTACCCACGGAAATTTCCGTGGGTAATTTATTCAGAATTTCAAAAAATATTTGATTACCCACGGAATATTCCGTGGGTAAAATTATTCATAAAATATTATTAATATTTACCCATGGAAAATTTCGTGGGTACATATAAATTTTTATTTTTTTAAAGAATATTACCCACGGAATATTCCGTGGGTAATTTTTAAAATCATTATTAATACAATTATTACCCACGGAATTTTCCGTGGGTAATATTCGTATTACCCACGGAATATTCCGTGGGTAATGTCCGGCTAGTTTTCGTTGGCTAATTTTCCGTGAGAAATTTTCATTTATTTACCCACGGAAATTGTTGATTTCGACGGATATTCCGTGGGTATTACCCACGAAAGTTTCCGTGGGTATTACTCACAAAAATTTACCCACGGACGTTCGACGGACAATTTCCGTGGGTAAATGAATATTACCCACGGAATTCGTTGATTACCCACGGAATTTTCCGTGGGTAAATACCAGTTTCTAGTAGTGAAACTTTAAATATTAGCTTTTTGCTTAATTTTCTCTTTTTATAAGTATAAAAAGAATGGCAAAAACCAAGATATAAACATAGAGAATTGAAACTTTTGAATGTGGAGTCATAAAATGGATAGAAGGGAAGTAGACAAAATTAAATAGAGTAATTGTAAAGATTTATTTTTAAGTAAAAAAATACAAAATAAATCTGGTATTTAGACGGAGAGAGGGATCAAATGAGAAGGATTATCATAATCCAATATGTGGCTTTAAGATTTATGTTTGGATCGACTTCACTTTATTTCTTACTAAAGAATTTTGACCGCCTAAATCTGGTCTTCAGAGCTTAATTTTTAATTTTACCAAATAGTAAGCCCTAAAAGATTATTATAATCGAATATTTGGCACAATAATCCTAAAATGATCCTGCTATCCTAAAGGAGTCTTTATTCTAATGCACCAATTTTTAAGTTGACATGGCAAATATTAATAGCCCCTTCATTTTATATCAGAAATGAATACTCTCTCCGTTCCATTAATAACTTCACCTTTTGCCGTTATTTTGAGTGTCTCATTTAAAGTTTCACCTTTTTTTTTTGGCAAAAAATCTTTACTATTCCATCCACTCATTCTCTCTCCTATTTTACTATTACACTCACAACATTTTTTAAATTTACTATTTCCTTCACTCATTCTCTCTCCTATTTTACTATTACACTCACAACATTTTCTCCACCCTTAATTTACGTGTCAAGCCAAAAAGGGTGAACTAATTATTGGGACGGAGGGAGTATATTTTTATTCAATGAAATAGAACCAATTAAGCAAAAATATTTCTTATACAAAATGAACATTAAATCTATAACTCTTTCTCAACTTTTTAAGCAAAAAGTAGATTCGCATCAATATTTCTTTGGTTCAAAATATTTGTCATTTTTTTTAACCAAAAATCTGGTTTTCAGACTAAAATCTTTCAAATTCCAATTTTAGTCTTACACAAAAATGGGGTAATTCCTCCCGTATCATCATGAATTGGTTTAAATAATGGGGGTGAAATAATAATTTGAAGGATTTATAAAAAATAAAAAATGGAACAGAGATAATATTCTTTTGAATAGCTAGGTCTAGCCAACTTTTTAAAAAAAAGGCCAAAATATGTAACTCTAAAAGAAAAAAAAAATACAAAGAGAGAGAGAGAGAAAGAGAGAGAGAGAGAGAGGAATTTCTAGAAGAAAAGGGTGAGATGGACACAAACAATGGAGAGGATTAACAAAGAAAACAACTACAAGGTGATGAATAGTTTTAAAACCATAGTACCAAAAGAAAAAAAAAAAAAGTTAAAAAACCATGTCTCCATTGCAAACAACTTTATTTTTTGAATAAAATATAAATAAGAATATCATTTATTAACTTCAGACAGCTACATTTTAATTTATGTTGAATGTGTACAACAAGAAGATGGTAGTTGTGGTGGGGGTGCAAATGATTTTCTTATTGCCCCCGGTAAAAGAATAATAAAGGTAATCTTTTTATACAGGTGTAAGTAAGTAGTTCGGTTCAAATCGTGATTCAGAATCGAATCAAACTAAATTATGCAGTTTAGTTCAATTTCTAAGCAATAGAGGTTTGGTTCGATTTCAAAAATTATCAAATCGTGTGGTTCAATTTGGCCTGCGGTCTGAACCCCCAAACCACGGTTCGAGATCGCGAGATCGAAACGATAAACCAAACCACCAAACCGTTCAATATTAACCGCTTTCATCTACACCTCATATTTAGATTTGAAAACCCCTAATTCTATTCATGAGTTTTAGCCCATAACCCTTTTTTATTTTGATTAATCTTCATGTAATAATGTTAATTCACTTTTTATCACATACCATTACAAGTATTCAAATTGTCTGTTGTTATCATAAACATTGAAGCACAATTTTATTTAAATTTTGAATCTCTTCTATATGCTATTGTAAGTACCCCAATCTGGATCACACCCTTTCACACACACGGGAAACACCGCAGACTCATCAACACAGTCTCGACGACCCCTCTCACTCAAAACCCTCTCTAAACCCCCAACCAAACCAAGGGAGGAGCCTTTCTGGGATAAAAAGGGACAAAAGGACCTTTCGGGAATTTTCAGGAAATTGGGAAAGCAATATTGGTCCGTACGGACCTCTTTGTTGTCATAATTACTGAATCTCCTTAAAGTCCACAATATTCCCTCAAATCCCGGGGAAAATGATTACTCCCCTGCAGAGTTGGTCCGTACGGACCTCTTTGCATGCAAGATGGTCCGTACGGACCTTATTGCTCAGGGGACACCATAATTGCAAATATTCCTCCATCATCACAGATTCCCTCAAATCGAGGAAAACCAAAAAACTGGATTACCAGGGAGGTCCGTACGGACCTCTTTGCACCAAATTTGGCACTATAAATAGAGGGCTCCCCCTCCTCATTTTCACACACCTCCCACTTCTCTCTTCCTCCCTAGGCCTTCTGGCTTCCCCTCTAAGTCCTTTCGAGGCACTCCCGGCCCCTTTCGGATCCTTCCGAGGCCTTCCGAGCTCCCTTGTGGTGCTTCGAAGCCTCCCCGAGCTCTCCCGAGACGCTCCCGCGCTGCCCCGAGGCACTCTCGAGGTACTCTGAGGCCCCTCGTGGTACTCCGAGGCCTCGCCTGGTCTTTCCACGGTGTCCCGGCTCTTTCCGAGTCAAACCGACGATCCCAAACCACGCCGAAACTCTGCCCGAGTGACTCCTGCCACCACAACGCACGCCGAACCTCTGCCCGAGTGATCCCGACGATCCCCACGCACGCCGAACCTCTGCCCGAACGCAGCCTGCAACATCAACTCACGCCGAAACTCTGTCCGCAGACAACCGGCCCCTCCCGAAGCAATCCCGATCCGTACCGGAACGCTACTCCGACCTCAAACATCATTCCCCAGTGGAAGACAGACGCGAACCAACATTGGTAAGGCTTCCTTCCATTACTATTTCAATACATTTTCATACATAGCATACAATGTAGACATCCGATACAGCATGCATTTTTAAAAGCACACACACACACACACAACATTTAAAGGATATTAGGGGTATCCGAAAGACTCGTTTTACGAGGCTACTCGGGTGAGCTCTAATATTCTAATATTCTCTTCCCGGGAGTCATCTGACCTCCGAACTCAAAATCTCATCACACAAAAAACAGTTTAAAATTATCTTTAAACTGATGCCCTTTTTCAATGTTTTGGGCTTAATAAAAACGGCGTGGCGACTCTACAAAATGCGAAAGCAAAGCGGCGAGAACGAAAACCGCTCCAACGCGAAAGATTGCCAGATGCCGGGGCCGCGAGGCCTTTCTCGGATCCGGGCTATTTCAGTTGGCGACTCCGCTGGGGACATTTTGTTTTAAAAACTTTTAAACAAAACAAAAGATTTTTAAAACGATGATGAGGGTCAAACTTTCATTTTACCCCTTCCTTTAACTGTTGTGTGTGTGTGCACGTGCTTCGTTTTTATTTTACAAAAAAATAAAAATACAAAAAAAATGCATCAATATACATCTGTGCATACATTTAAAATTCTTCAAAAACTTCTGTTTTACTCAGAAAAAGAATTTTAGAGACCGCACACTACGCGCACTGCTGCCTCGGTTACACCGCACTCTACTCACACTGCTGCCTCGGTTACACCGCACTCTACTCACACTGCTGCCTCGGATACACTGCACACTACAACCCTCAACCCGGAGTGGTCTCAGTTGCAGTCCGTTAGGTCTTCCTAGGCCTCTTGGACGCGCACGGGATCATTCCAAACATCCCATCCTAGCCAAGCGTCAACCCTGCACGTTTGAGTCTTGAGTCACACTCTGTCCAGACTCGGTTGGTTTTTACCCAGTCCGTGTCATACAGCCTGGATACATATACCATGCCGGCCATTTTCTGAGTCAAGGCTCGGAACTCAAGATCCCTTGCGCAAGCAAAGCGATGAAAGGTCATGCTAAAATCTTGACCTGATCTTGATTTCCGAAGCTACACCCAGACGATGTTCCGTCCCGGATATACATCCATGCTCGCATGACACCATGTCATCACGCCTTTGATACGTCAGCCATGACGATATGACCCAGCCAACGCCTAACGTCACAGATCCCTTGCGCAAGCAAGGTAAAGAGAGGTCATGCCGAACTCTTGACTTGATCTTGACTCAGTGGCCGGCTCGGTTCACTATTCACATGGCTAACGCATCAAAACGAACATGACAGGCTCGGTCCTTAGGTGCGATGTTGCTTTTAGGCCGGTGGAAACCGCTTGCACTATAGGACCCTCGCCCGGGCCGCCCACCCTGGGATGTCGAAATACAGGTGCAAACGAGGGGCTTATAGCCGCAGAGATGGTCTCCACTGACCTAGGATCTAGCATAGTTGCGAAAAACAAGAGCAATCTTTTCCAACCTACCTAGGATTCTCGAGAAAACATGTTTTAAGTAAATTAAAACAACAAAAAAATCAAAAAAAAGAAACGGAAACCGCATGCCACGTGAGCTTTCCCCTTTTATCCCGTTAGGCCATTCTTGTGTCTAAACCTTGCCCGTCACCCTCCAGTGAACCGAGAGTGGTTGAGAATCCCTGGAAGCCGCCTTTTTGATCGAGGTCACAAGGTCCGATAGCCCTTCCAGTTCAACGGTCCGCACCGTCCGATACTCCCCTATGACGGGATCAACAGATAACAGTGAGGGAAACGGAACCCCGCCACTAAGGAACCTCCAGACAATGGAGGAGGTGCTGCGAGCCTTCGAAACCATCAAGAAGTGCCAAGAGGAACAGCAAGCCTGGATCGTCGACACCTCGCGTCTTCGAGGAACAGCTTGCAGTTCCCAACCCGACGGAACCTTTGTTCTCATAGAGGACGAAGATATATCGGCTCCCAGGTTTCTCAAAGCTATCCAGCGAGGTCCCGCCTCCGCCAAGCTACGAGATCCCAGCAACGCAAATGGCAGGCTCTCGCTCAAAGCTCCCCTCGGGCGTCGAGCCAAGCAGCTCGACATGCCCGCCTCGGCACGGTCGGCTTCCGGCTCTGCACATCAAGCTCATTACCAACAGCACACATACGTGCCTGCTCCGCCAGATCCCAATGCATCTCGGTATCCCCCAGGATTCAATCCTTTGCCTCTATACGAGCCTCGCAACCACAATCAAAAGTCCCCATTCTTACCAGGGACAGGCATCCCGAGCGGATATCCCGACATCTCAAGTTTGCCACCTGCTAGTCTGCCAATTGGGGCTAATGAATCATTTCCCCAGTTCCCAAACACAACCCTTAGCGGACCTGGCAATCACGCCCTCAACTTCAACACCCCAGGGTATGGGTTGGTATACACTCAACTACCTCCCCAAGACTCCCGAATGGCGATCCCATCAGCCAATCCACCCCCATCTTCGGTGTCCGTCCCTGAAAACGGTAACCCACCTCAGACAGCTGATCCCCACATGGCCTGGCTGATTGAACAAATGAAAGACATGCAAGGCAAGCTAGCTAGTTCTCGGAAGGACTCCCTCCTGCCTACTGATCCGAACAAAGTGGTCCCTCTCCCTCCAAAGTTCAGGATGCCGGAAATGGAAAAGTTTGACGGAACAGAATGCCCAAAAACCCACATCGACACCTACGTCCTGGGTATGAGAGCCAAAGGGGCAACCCCTCAACAGATGGCAGATCATTTTCAGCATTCCCTCAAATCCACAGCACTAAGGTGGTTCCTCAATGTGAAGGCAGAAAACCGCTCCACGTGGGATCAGATCAGTGAAATCTTCCTGGAGAAGTACCGCGCCAATCTTGAATGGGAAACAAACCGTCATGACCTGCAAGCTACCGAACAAAAGGATGACGAACCAGTGGGCGAGTTCTACAAAAGATGGAACTGGAAGCTAAGCGAGATAATGGATCCGCTTTCCAAAGAAGAGCAGATGGACATCTTCCATTCCTGCCTCAAGCCATCTTTGAGAACCTTGATCAGCCACCATTTCTACCCGGATCTCCGTGCCATGGTCAACGCCGGGACAAAGTTTGAAAAGACTCTGAGTCTTCAAAAGGCAACAGCAACCCCTGCCTCATCTTACCGCTATCGAACAAACCTGGCAACTTCAACTCCTGCCCCGACCAAAGGAAAGGAAGCAAATGAACAAGCACTACATTCAGAACGGAGCTCAGGTAAACCGCGATCAAGCAGCCCCAAAGAATAACAACCCCCCTCGCTTCCCACAGTTCCAGCATTTAGATAACCTGGAAATGCCCTTGGGTCAAGTATTTGAAGCTTTGGTGAAACGAAATCTTCTCAAACCACTCGAGAATTTCCAACCGAAGACTCTCAAACCCAACATGGATATGAGCAAGCACTGCGCCTTCCACAACTACCCCGGCCACACCACCGACAATTGCTTCGTGCTCAAGCAGGTGGTCCAGGGGCTCATTGAGGAGGGAAAATTGGAACGCCCCCGTGGTCCCAATACCATCGGAAATCCATTCCCACGGAACGACAGGGTAAACTCAATAGCCTTTGATGAAACTCCAAGCGAGAGCAGACCCCCTGCAATTTCCGAAACCGTCAGCATGCTGTCCCGCTATGACTGGGAGCGTGAAACAAGAGTCAAAAGGTCTCGTGACCGGGAATTCCGACAAGAACGCCCAAGGGCAACTGTCTCCCTACGATCTTTGCCCCAGCCAAGGCATACAAATGGATGGATCGAACGTTCCCCAGAAGAGACTGAGTCAAACGGTAGCACGGGAAGCGGTTTAGCCTTCACAGACGATGACTTGCCAATATGTGAGAATCGGCACAACGAAGCCCTCCTCATCCTCATAAAAATAGAGATGTTCTTCCTCCCGAACGTCTTGATTGATAACGGCTCCGCAGTCAACATCATCGCTTTAAGCACATTGAAACGACTCCGCATCGACCGTTCTCTGATAAGGCCTTCACCTCGGGTAATCCGAGCCTACGATTCCACTGCACGACCAATCGTAGGAGTCATCAATCTGAGGATCCAATTCGACGTACAACTGGAGTCGGTAGAGTTCCAAGTCGTGGAAATCAAACCAACCTTCTCTCGCTTGCTGGGACGGCCTTGGATACATCGAGATGAAAGCAGCATCATCTACTCTTCACCAATGCGTGAAATTCATCAATGCCAATGGAGCGATCGAAGTGATCCGCGGAAGCAGTGTAATGGCAAGTGCTTGGCGCAAGCTACGACCCGAAGAAGGTCCCGACATGACCGAATACTCTTCTCCAGATGATTCTCCTACCTTGTCCCGCTACGAAGTGGATCCTTACATCCACGCTCTAAGCCGCGACGAGCCGGAAATCGAAGAACTCATGGGTCAGATGACAACTCGACATATGCGACCGTGAAGAATGCTTGAGAGAGGATCAAGAGATGGATGCCCTAATGGAGATTGATCGAGGAGTAGCCCCTTACTTCACCGAAAACCCTCTTGCAAACTGGCTCATCACCGATCCACTAGTACAAGACAACCCTCTGGCCGACACTCTCGGATCTCACGGGGACAGCCATCACAGCCTAGTCCAATTCAACATTCCGGTATCCGACTGGATGAACAGTGGCGCAACCTCCTCCAAGGCTTAATCAGGAAGGAGATATAGCATGCCCTCGAATCAGACATTGTAAATGTCGTCCAAGCAAAGAGCCCAGATAAAGAAGCAGATTCTATGAAAGTGAGCAACATCAGCAAGAATCCACTCGAATCAGCGAATGCTTCGCCCTCCTAGAAGTAGCCCTCGCCGACTTCTATCATCAAAAACCCCCAAGGACCGGTGGCAACACTAATGGAGGGACATCATCAGTGGAGCAGCCAAAACCTCCGCAATCTGGTTTGAAATCGAACCGCATGCAAGCTACTTTCCGGGACTCATGCCAAGGGAAGATTGGCCACCCGAACCACACCACTCCTCTAGAGCTACAGCCATCCGAGAGTAATGAAGCCTGGTCCAATCCTCGTCGCCTATAGTCTAGCTTCGAGTCTTGTTGTCTGTCTATTCACATCTTTTGAGTCTTTTGACGGCTTTACGCCCGACGATTGTGAATCTTTGATCAACAATGTACAGTCTTCACGCTTTCAATAAAAGGTCCGACCTTCCTAAAAAAAAATCATTTCATTGCATCTTTAACAAATGATGATATTAACTAATCAAAACAAGTTAATAACAATTCATCTATACAAAAGACAAACACATTAATTAAATAAATGCATCAAGCAAACATTTAAGCATGTGGTCAAACGAGAGAAAAACCGGGCCCAAGCTGCCGAGAAGGTTTTAATCACAACGATTTGCAAGATTGCTGAAGAGCCAAAGAGACGCAAGTCCGACGCCATTTCCAGCACAAACCAGATCTTCCAATACCTCAAGAACGGGGAAACCACCTTCATGAACAAGGAAGACCCACACACAGAAGGGGTCAAAACCAAGAGCATCATGGCCCTAAAACGCCTTGCCTCTCACTTCGTCATCCTCGGGGACATGCTATACAAGAAACGCTACCACGGGCCACTCCTACGCTGCGTCAGCCAAGAAGAAGCAAGCAAGTTCATGAACGAAGTCCACAATGGGGCTTGCGGTCCCCACATGAACGCCAGAGCCCTGATGCAAATCATTCTCAGGATGGGCTACTACTGGATCTCCATGGAGGCAGATTGCATCCACTTTGTCCGAAGCCGCGACAAGTGCCAACCGGTTCTCCAACCTCAATCATCCGCCGCCTCACGATCTCTACCGCATGACTACACCTTGGCCCTTTCGCCACTTGGGGAATTGACGCCATCGGGAAAATCGCTCCGCCAGGCAAAGAACTGGCCACGAGTTCATCTTAGTAGCCATCGACTACTTCACCAAATGGGTCGAAGCCAAGTCTTACAAGGTACTCACCTCCAAGAAGGTCGCGCATTTCCTCAAGGAAAACATCATCTGTCGATACGGCATCCCGAATGAGGTCATATCAGACAACGGCTCACACTTTGAAGGGGGAATTCGACATGCACCGCTGCTGAATTCAAGATCACACGCCACAAATCTTCTCCCTACCGGCCACAAACAAACGGCGCCGTGGAAGCAGCAAACAAAACCCTCGAACGGATCATCCGAAAATGACCACCCGAGGACGAGATTGGCCCGAGAAGCCGCACCTTGCACTTTGGGGCTACCGCACATCAGCCAGAACAGCCACGGAGAAACCCCATTTGCCCCGACATACTGGGATGGAAGCAGCCCTTCCCATCGAGCTGAAATTCCTCACTTTGAGCGCTGCTGGAAAATGACATCAATGAAGTTGAATGGCTCCGAAGCCGACATGACGAATTGGCTCGCAGACGAGCGACGACTAAAGGCCATGGAACACGTCCGAGCCTATCAAAGCAGTGATGGCTAGAGCTTTCAACAAGAAAGTCAAATCCCGAAACATCAGGGAAGGTGACCTTGTACTCAAAGAAAAGCCTCCCACTCGAACCAACCCACTGGGAAAATGGGAACCCACATGGATCGGCCCTTTCGTGGTTCAAAAGATCTTCTTCCTGAGGCGCCATGAAGCCGACAGACCTAGACGGCAATCCCTTCATGAATCCAGCCAACGGAAGCAAACTTCGGAGACACTTCGCCTGAAGAAGAACAGCCGTGCGACATCTCTTGGCACTCCATGCAGTGTCGAACTACGCAGACCCTGAGCCCTCTAGTCCGGGGAACGTAGGCAACCTTAATTGGTCCGGTCTAAAAATACACAAAAAGTCAAAAGTTTGAATGTCAATCAAGACCTCCATCAAGCTACGCACTTTTCAAGAACACGCCTGAGCCACCTTGACCAAGTCAAACGAAGGCGGCAACATCAAAGGACATCCGAGGGTCACTCAAAGATCAAACGACCGACTCATGTCCGCTTCCAAGCCGTGGGGCTTGTCTTCGCCTCTCACGCGCTTCAAAAAAAAAAAAAGAGAGCTCGAGCAAGGGCTCACAAAAAAAAAAAAAAAAAAAAAAAAAAAAAAAGAGAGCTCGAGCAAGGGCTCACAAAAAAAAAAAAAACAAAATAAAAAGAAGCTCAAGGGTAAGCCGCAAAAAAGTGGTCAAGAGCCCGACGCCAACAAGAGGCAAGGAAGCTACGAAAAAGACCGTCAAAACGACTTGTCAAGGGAGCATTCAACCTCTCGCCCAAGCACAAAGCCTCAGCAAAGGGGATTGCCGTCAGGGCCCATCGCTTCAGCCCGCGAATGCAACAGAAAAGTCCAAAGATGGACGCGACAAAGTGCACAACAGAAGCAAAGGCAAACAAGAGATCTTGCGTCTCGACAAAGCTTTAAAAGTAAATCACAAATCACTAACGGTTACAACATTTCTTGATGAGTTCAAGTACGGTCTACTCTCAAGTTCACAACATGCTAAAAGACAAACTTTAATACATTTAACTAATAATGTGTTTGCAATGCAATGAATGGATACCTAGGAGGTCATTCCGCGCCATCTGCGCTTGTTCCCTCGCCATTCTTTCCTTTCTTCCTCGTCCCTCGGCGAGTCTTCTTTCGCTTCACGTGAACCAACTCTGCGTCTCTCAGCCCGAGATCCGGGGTCCTCCTGCAGAGTCAAACAATCCAGGAGCTCTCCTAGGGGCTTCATTCGCCCGTGCTTCGGCTCGGATCTCCTCCCTTGAGTCCGCAAAAGAGGACCTCTCCCTGCCGGGCCGGTCAACTCTAGTCTCGTAGTCAAACAAAGTGTCTCCCGTCACATCCAAAGGGTCAGACTAGTGCTTCGAACTCCTAAGGCAATAGCTACTACGGCAACCGGGTCCCAGAATCGCTACACGCCGCCTCTCCAAGACCACTTGGGACGCCCAACACGCCGCCCATACCAGGCCACACACCGAGTCGTCAACACGACACTCTCCCGACGCCTAAGGAGTACCACAGGAGGGAAAGCGGAATACTTCCATACCCTCGAAAAAATACAAGAATGCACCTGAAGCCGCCATACAAAGAGTAGGAACTACCTCCGCAGCAGCAAGGTCATCCCGGTTCCAACAAAGGCTCCTCGCTTCATCCCAAACCGCCGGGAAACAAGCGACGGAATATAGAAGGAGGACCAAGACAAACCTGGAACTCGACAACGTAGGGACCCTTCCTGCAAGAATCCTCCTGGGTCTCAATCCTCCCTGCTCAAGGAACCCACCGGCGGATCCGGATGTGCGTGCCAAGCTGTGCCATCCATCTCTCCCAGGCGGACCGATCCATATCCAACACAAGAGGTCGCCGAGCAAATGACCACTGCTAAACGACGCCGGAGCCTCGGCATGGCCTGAAGTCTCTCGCAGCCACAAGGTGAGCAAAGCGGGGCTTCCCCTCTCATAAAACGATCCCCAGCCGCCACGGTCGATACCATGAAGAGTCTCCCCAGGACCATGACGGGACATATATCCTCTCCAGCTGGTGCCCTGACCACATCTAGCAAAGCGCCATCACAAATGCCAAGGGAACTGACCAGCAAAAGCGCGCCATTCACGCACAAGGCAAATACATCCCAAGAGACGTCACTCTCATCATCAACCATGAACCGTCTCCTGAGCTCAGAAATGTCGATATGACCCGAATTAAGGATCATGCCCCGCATTCTTCCAACGAAGTACGAAGAAAGCCTGCAAGCTTCACGCTCACAGCAACACCACCAATCAAAGGAAGCGAGATGACCTCCACCTCTGGTCCTCCAATCAAAGCCCGAAAATCCTCAAAAGTGGGCACCATTTCATTGTAGGAGAAACAGTACACGTGCCTCCTAACATCCCAGAACTTCGCCTGCTCGCAACAAATCCCAATCAGGAACCAACTCCTTAAAAGACCAAACCGAGCAAAGACGAAACCTTACCTCGAAAGCCCGTCTCGATGCCTCATACGGCGCCGCATCCACGTTTTCAACCGCTCAAGGAAGTGTGCTTGCCTCTCCTGCGAAGCCTCGGCAAAATTCTAGGGACGTACGAAGAATCCATGGCAAAATGGAGGTTCCTAGAGAAAATGGGGAAGAAAGCTCGAAAATGGCTGCAAATGGGGGAATGAGGAAGAACCAGACACTCAAAGCATTTATGTCCTTCCCAAAAGCAAGGTTGGTCCGTACTGGACCTCTGCATGCTAAGTATGTCCGTACCACCTCCTTGCAAACAGAACCCATTTCCCAAAGAAACAGGACAAAAGCCACCGTCCCAGGAAGACCTTGCTCCAAACCGCCCAAACACTGACAAAGCCATTCCCGGCAAACAAACACTACCCACAAACACACGCTCTCAGCCTACGTGGCATGCACAAAATAAAAAATAATAATAGCAACAATTTCTAGGACAATTCCTGAATCACAAAATTGACATTACATCTTAAAATAAAATGCTGTTTGCCGTGCAAATACAAGTGTTTTATTACAGGTACCCATAAATGTCTGTTGCTAAACAAAAAAAGAGGGATATGAAAAGAGGGAAAGCAAATGAATACTAATCAGACTCCTCAGCATCATCATCCTCGCCGAGGTCCTCCAAAGAAAAGTCGGGCATCCCAGCGAACTCGCCCGTCACATCCTCGTCGTCAGAATACCGAGCACCCGCCTGAGGCTCCCACGAAAAGTACTCAGAAGGATCAAATCCGGCGAAAGGATCAAAGAAAGAAGGCTCTGAGGAACCCTCACCCTGTGCGCCATGCGGAGGCATGAACGACAAAAGGGCCGCTCCCTCGAAGGCCCCGCAGCTTCCCGAAGACGTCCCGGCATCCATGCTATGCCGCCCCTCAAAGGTCCCTCCGCCTGGCTCCGGCTCGGCTCCCAGGCGAGGAACGCTCACAGAATGCCTCGAAGGCATAGGCTCGCACGCCGGCACGCGTCGTGAAGACCGGCAAGATATCTTCGAAGCCATCTTCTTCGCGAACGACCTCATCGCCACGTAACGGCGAGTCAACATATCATAAGCTCTCCCTGGGACCTGCACCAACAAGCAGCCAAGGAAACGCTCAGCAATACAATTATACTCAACAACAAAAAGAGAAAAATACAGAAAAGATGCCAAGATGGAAAAGAGTCAAGCACACTCACCGATCTATCTGGGTCCACTCGTATGCAGGAGCCTGCTCTCAACGGATACAGACACCTCCTCCTCGATCCGTCCCCGGACATGTGAATCCGGTCCCGCATCGGAACCTCTGGGGAGCCTGCGCCAGCCTCTCTCTCCCGCGTCAGCACCTGCGGCGCCTCCAGCCTTCCTCCTCACGAAGGCCCTGCATTCCTCTCCATACAAGGATGAACTCCTGCGGCCATTACACCGCCAAGGCACCTCTCGAAATCGAGCACGACTGCCCATGTCCTGGGAATCAAAGCATCCCAAAGGGAGGGTCCCCTTGGGAGCTACCCGGGAAGCACACCGGGGGCGACAAGGCCGCAGACCTGCTCTCCCGCATACATGACATCACAAGTCAAGCCCGGCAGCATCTTCCGCCCGGCTGCCACCTCCGGCAGCCCTCTCAAACTCATCACCCTCATACCGAGCCCTGACGGGAACAGACGAACCTCTCCGGGCTACCCCTCTCCAGACGCGTCCCGCACATCCCCGTAAGCGATGGTGAGCTTCCTCTGCTGGTCCTCCCTCTTCCCTCGCCGCACGATTCCCAGGCGGAGCCATAGGAGGTACGCAGCAACATCCTCGCAGACTCCATCCCACGGAAGCACTGGAAAACCTCATAGAACTATACCTGTGACAAAACAGAGAAGGGCCCCAGTGCAAAAGAAAACGGAGAAACGACAAGTTGCTAAATCAAAAACAGGCAAGCAAACTCACACCTCCAAAGCAAAGTCAAAGCAGTGCCAACGAGCTGGCTACACCCGGTGAAACCGGCCCACAGGATAAGTGCAGCCCGCCAAGCCTGCCCGCCCCCAAGCAACGTCAGAGACCCTATCCAGATCAATCAAGCTCTCCAGCAGAGCAAGAAGGAGCCAGCGGTCGCGTGGTTCCAGAACAATACGTCTCTGACAACTCATACCACAAAAAAGGAGCGCGCTAACTGCCCTTCGCTGTGCCACCTGCTGGGACCCTCAGATGTAGTGCCCCAACACTGGCCGTGATCTTCAGCTCGACGTCGCTATACAACATGCCCAGGCCCCTGCGAGGACGAGGCTCAAAGCCCTGCATGCTACCCGGTCAACACATCATTAGCCTATCACATCCCTCTCACCGCACCGGCTTCCTTTGAAGGAAAGCCTCTGCGATTCGCATGCAAAGCGGGGTCGTGGTCACCGTCACCTCTCCCAGCCCTACATGGAAGGTGCCTGTGGTAATCCCACCATGCACTCAGAAAGGCCAAGGAAGACGTCTTGTTCTTCCTCGTGCACTAAATTCCTTGAGGTGTCTCGACCAACACCCCATAGAGTGAGAAAGCGCAGACCAGCCTGCCGGGGACTTGGCCTAACCGTCACAGAGTAAATATCAGGCTATCCCGCTGTCACAGCTCAATAACATCTGCCTTTGAGCCGATCCCCGAGTCTTCATCCCTCTTGGCCTTCCCCTGCCATAAGCCCGCATCCTGAAAGTAAACACAACAAAGGTACGTCAATCACAAGCACTGCTAATATAAAGGCACACATAAACCCGTCACAAAACACCTACATCCTATTTGCACATTAAATTTTCATCTATACATTATACATATAATTTTTCCATGTAACCCGTCACAAAACACGGCATAAACATTGCACATATTTTTCACATATAACCCGTCACAAAACACGCACATGTCGCACATAGATTTTCACATACATCATACATATAATTTTTCCCATGCATCCCGTTCACAAAAACACGGCATACCACTGCACATATTTTCTCAAAAAGAGGGGGGGGAAGGATTAAGCCTACACGACACATTTTCAAAAAAAAAAAAAAAGTCCGTCCCAACACGGCAAAGGCACATGTAACCCGTCACAAAAACACGCGCACAGATTGCGCATACTTTTTCCCCACAAAGTCCGCCTCACCCAAAAACATGGCATGCACCTATGACACATACGCATAATACATTTTTCAAAAGCCGTCCCTACACGGCACACACTTTCAAGACAACAAGCCCGTCACAAAACACGGCACATGTCACATTTCTTTTTCACAAAAATTATCACTACACGATAATTTTTCTCATAATGTACATATATAAATAGTATACGGTACAAAACATCAAAGCACGCATTTCATTAGAGGCACTTTATTTTCACAAATAAGAGCTAATCTTGCATATTTCTGCAGACAATACACATATCCACAATTTTTACAT